>OZ010592.1:27166142-27236142 GCA_963932145.1 Acanthosepion lycidas | reverse complement strand
TTCAAACTTATAAAAACTGTTACCGTACAAAAAAAATCTTAAAAAAAAAAACACGTAAAAAAATCACGGAAAACAATCGCAGTAATGAAAACTTGGAAATCTAAAATTTCAGGATTGCCGGTCAAGATCCAGATCTATCCCGGAATGTTTTTAATTTGTTCTACTCGCCATGTTTTTTGTTCACCACTGCCATAGCCAGGTATTGAACTCACAATTCTTTGGGCCAATTCACCAATGCTTTTATCCACTGGATAAAGAGGTTAAAAGGAGATAACCGAGACATCCGGAAGAGACATGGCATGTGGAACAAGAACAATCTACTCCAGTGGACGAAATAAAGGTTCAAGTTCAAAATTTCAAACACTTGAAGAAGGCCGGAGCGTACAACAGCAGAAACGTCGTGAACAGGACAATAAAAATGAGGACAATAGCCCGAACAACAAAAATAATGTAAATAATTACCTAATCTCAGAAATATAGACAGATATTTTCACTATAAATATATGTTTAAGAGTTCAAATATCTGTTGGTTCTGGATTTTTTTACAGAATGTTTACCTTAAAGTGTCGAAAGTTCAGACTTTCGTGATAAAATGGTTCCGCAAACTTCGTTGCTGTCGCATTGTTGCGTCGGACATCATACATGTGGCCATTAAATATTTTGTTTCATTTTTCAAATGAGCAACTCACGCAATCCTTGTTTAATAGTACTTGGAAGATCTTCCATGATACATTACAACTGCAGGGACTGTCGTGTCAATAAGAAAGCACATTCTCTTTTTGCGGTCTTTCATCACAATGTCTGGGTGATTTCCTTTGATTTTTCTGTCCGTCTACATTGTAAAATCTCATAAAATTGTTACAAGTCCTATCTCTGTGTTGTGGCCTTGTTAGGGCCAGAAATAAAGACACAAACAGAGGAATTGATTTAAACAAATATATTAACAGAAACAGTAATACAAATATACAAACGAGAGTGTTACAGCAAGAATGTTCGGTCTGACTGTCAGAGCTGACTGCTGGAAACTTCCCTCTCCAAAAGGCAGTACCTGCTCCTATTTATAGCTGGGAGTGTCCATGCGTGCGTGGATAAATTACCATAACAATTTGTAACTTTGGTCTTGGTGATGTTCATACCAGTTCCTTGCAGTTTCCTTGCCGTAAAATTGGCATATTTTCCAGTGTAGATACTGACACACTATATCATGCCGAGTTTTATATTCAGCGGGTGCTGACGCCATTCGACTTGATACAATATGGCGAATTATTTCTGGATATTTATCAGAGACTCTGCATTTGGCACGGGCAGTGTATTGACCATGAAGAGACTTATCTTGCCATCGTTTCTGCATTTAGTTTATTTCGTTGTCTTTTGCACCCTGTTTTAGTTTCTTTGAGGCTGCGCTTAGTAACTATTATTATTATTATTATTATTATTATTATTATTATTATTATTATTTTATTTCATTTCATTTGATTTCTCGTGTGAACATTTATCGTTTCGGGTTCCTGTCCAGAGACCTAAGGTTAGAAATGGCACCATGACATTTTCCACTGACAATATATAATAAAAAGGCTTAATCACTAATATTAGTGTTTAAACCTTTTTATTATATCCTTACTCTGTCCTGGACATTGAGTTCTACCTGGATTCTATCCTAAAAAAGTATATGTATGTGTATGCATGTATGTATATATATTTATATATTTTGCATATGTATGTGTATATTTACCACTAATATTATCTATCTATCTATCTCTCTCTCTTTCTCTCTCTCTCTCTCTCTCTCTCTCTATATATATATATATATATATATATATATATTACACAGATATATATATATATATATATATATATATATATATATATATATATATATATATATATATATTACATAGATAAAGTCCTTTGTAAAGTCTGGGCTGAACTCGTGAGAACAATTTTTTGTATCCCTTCAATTAGTCTACTGGAATCTTTTCCAACCAATCCGAAAGCTCTAACTACAACAGGGATTGTTGATGTTCCCATGTGCCACATTTTTGAGATTTCGATCTTTGTATTTTGATAGCTTTTTGAAGATCTTCAAAGATACATTACAGTCTGCAGGGACTGTCATATCAATAAGAAGGCACTTTATTTGTTTGCGGTCTCTAATAACAATATCTGGGCGGTTAGATTTGATTGTTCTGTATGTTTGTATTGTGTAGTCCCATAAAATTGTAACAGGTTCTATCTTCGTAATCGGGTGCCGGTGGTGTTCATACCAATTTATTTCTGTTCCCTTCCCGTAGAAGTTGCAGATTTTCCAGTGCAGATATTTTGCCCAACTCTGACATGCCGGGTTTTATATTCAAGTCTGTGCCAATACCGTGCAACCTGATAAAAGATGATCAATTGTTTCTGGGTAATTATCACTAGAAAGAAAGAAAGAAAGACAGACAGACGGGCAGACAGACAGAGAGAAGGGTAGATGGAAGAGACGATAACGATCTCGTGTTTAAAGTCTTGTTTAGTGAAATGGATGAAGTTGTCAATTTTAAATTATTTTCATTTGTATCCCTTTCTTCTTAAATAACGTTATCTATCTATCTATCTATCTATCTATCTATCTATCTATCTATCTATCTATCTCCTTCTTTTCATTCTCTCTCTCTCTCTCTATATATATATATATATATATAAAGTGGTGTTCTTTCTTCTGAAATGGCGGAGCAATTTAGACCGCTTGGCTCTATTCGTCCCCGTCTTTATGGATTACCTAAGATTCATAAGAAGGGTGTCCCGTTGAGACCCATTTTATCGATGATTGGGTCTTCACAGCATAAAGTCGCAAAGTGGCTTGCTATATTGTTGCAACCAGTGTTGCAGCATTACAGTTCCTTTTGTATTAAAGATTCATTTTCTTTTTCCAAATTCATTCGGAATTGTGATGCCACTGATGGATTTATGTGTTTCTTTGACATCTGTAGCCTCTTCACTTGTGTTCCTTTATAGGAGACTATTGATATTTGCAGCGATATGTTATATCGTAGTGATTTGACTCCTCCGAATATACCTGAAGAAGTGTTCGTTGAACTCATAAAATTTGCCACCATGTTTGTCGATTTTAGTTTATCACATCTGTTTACAGGAAGTCTACTTTTACGGGACTCGATGGGACTCCTTTTGTCCTAAACGACACAATATCAATTTGATTAGGATACTGACACATAGGGCGCTAATGATTTGTTCGGGTGACACCTTGAAACATGAAATCAATTGTTTAACTGAGATCTTTGTGAACAGTGGTTATCCGTTGAACATTGTTCACTCGGTAATTCGAGATGAGACTGCTAGATTCAACAAAATCAAACCTGCTTCAGTGGGTAAATGTCCGGTCTATCTTCGTTTATCGCGGTTGGGTAGGATTAGTGAATCCTTCGCCAAGCAGATTTCATGTAGTTCACGTGAGTGTTATTTTGCAGCGAATGTTCGTGTTGTCTTTCAAACTAAGTCCGTACTTCCGTCTATGTGTAAAGATGTTCTACCCCCACCCATATTAATTCTGTTATTTACCATTTCAAATGTAGTTGCGGATGCGATTACATAGGTAGAACGACACAGCGGTTGGACGTTAGAATTAAACAACACGTACCTGCTATAATACTGAATAAAAAATTTTCTTTGGGTGATACCATTCGTAACACGTATGGGTCTTCGATTGCGGATCACTTTATAAAGAATCCCACTTGTGCGATGGATTTCAGTGTAAACTGGTTTTCCGTTTTGGCCAGTTCGCACTCATTATTTCATCTTAAGGTGTTGGAGACGCTTTACATCAGGTCCAGGCAACCTACTCTTTGCAAACAAAGAGATTGTTTGCTTGGACTTGCTGTGCTGCGTTTCTAGCATCTTTGTTGGTATAATTTTTATAATAATTTATTTCTCCCTGTCCAATCATTCATGTCATCCATAACAGACTTTTTCTTTTTCTTTTCCTCATAATTTTAGTTCCCCGTTAACAGTTCTGATGAGAGGGGACGAAACCGGTCGACTGGTGTGTGTTTTTGTTTTAAATCTATCATGGTCTACAAAATAACATTTCTTGTTTTTAATGCCTTAATACGCTTCTGTACTGTTTCAAACATATTTAAATATATATATATATATATATATATATATATATATATATATATATGTGGCACCCTGCATTTTTAGAAAGACTAAAAAGAGATATTCATAGAAATATGATTTAATTTTTATTCGGTTTATTAACCAGTTGTTAGTTATTTAGAAACGAAGAATAATTGAGTTTTGAGAATAATTCTCTAACTGTATTTAGGCGATCCAAAGAGAAGAAGAAGAAAAATAATAATAAAAAGAAAGAGAAAGAGGAATGGATGGTACAAAACCCGGTCATAACTAAAACTAAGACAAGACAGGTGTCAAAATATATCAGGTCAAATTACCTGACCGAAATCCAGGGAAATAGAAATTGTTATATTTGGTTGAAGAAATAGAGTTTGGAGATAATAAAATAAAACAAAAAGAAGAGGAAAGACAGAAACATAATACGAAACCAGGTCGTAAGCGAAAACACACCCGTGCGACCAGCACCTAACAAGTGTCAAAATTATCAGGTCAAGCACTTGAACTAATTCCGTGGCCGCGTAGGATGGAAGTTTGTTAAGGTTGGCTGAAACAATAAAGATTTTTTAGAACAATGGAAACGAAATTTTAATCGGAGGAAAGGTGTCTTTTGTGTTGAGGGGGTGACCGGTGGAACTGTATACAGATTCTGACCTGTTAAAAAATTGGAACCCCACGATGATGAAGTGGAGACATTTTCAATTCAGATAATTAAGATTTTTGACTATCAGGTCTGACCAAAAACAAAGAAGGAAAGAAAACGATTGTCTCGGCTCACAGATAGCGCCAATATTCTTTCCTGAAGTCACATCTAATTAGCGGCAGGCTGTTTTGACAGAACCCAGGTGAGAAAAAGCCAAGATTATCATTTTTCGTACGTGTGAAAAAGGCCAAATTAGATTTTGTTTTTTTAGAACAAGAACGATGTAAGCCACGCCCGATTGGAGACGGGAGGCGTCCCACCACAGTCTCATTAGCCGAAAGCGGTGACGTGATATGCGGAAAGAGGAGGGAGAATGCTCGATCAAGAACCATTGGTCGAAAACGGTCACCTGACATACGAGAGACCGGGAGAGATGGGTATGCGTCTTCCCCCCAGAGGCACTGTGAGGAAGTAGGGGTGAAAATAATAGCGATAATGGGAAATCAGAACTAATGCGACTTTTGGGATTATCGAGAGAGCCCTGACGCCGACAGACCCACCCCGGTTTGCTGCGGCGTCAATAAAAGCAGGACCCCAATCGACAAAAAGATGAGTTCAGCCCCGGACGGCAGCGAGAAGAGATCACCTCGGACGACGGAGGGTTGCGGCTGGGTTGCGGCAAGAAATCCTTCCAGCCCAAGTCGAAAACAAGAAATCCTTCCAGCCCAAGTCGAAAACAAGAAATCCTTCCAGCCCAAGTCGAAAACAAGAAATCCTTCCAGCCCAAGTCGAAAACAAGAAATCCTTCCGGCCCAAGTCAAAGACAAGAGAAGTTCTATCTAAGTCGACGAAGAAGAAGATTACTCGAAAGCCGCGGAGAAGTTGCAGCCAAGTCGAAGACAAGGCCAAAGAGTTACTGGACGGAAGAAGAAGAAGAAGTTAAAATCAAGCCCAGCCGAGAACAGAATTCGACCCAACCAGATCGAAGTGAAGAAATACAACTCAAGTCGAAGAGAAGAATCAACTGCGAATGATTGATAGAAATTAGCCCCAGTGTCGAACTAAACCACACTCCGACATACACAATTCTGGAGAGTAGACAATTCGAAATCGTTAAGTTGTATGATAGAAGCTTGGTGCCATAGTCCACAGAGCGGGTCGGGAATGAGAACAATTTTTCTTTATGTAACGGACATTAGATATAAAAGGTTGTCACCTTTTTTTTTATCAGTAATTTTTTTGTCTCGTGAGTTTTTTTTTCTTTTACTTGTGTTTTGCCACCCCCGTCGGACTCAACTTGCATACGGCCCAATCCCTGCTGGTCCCGTCTGTCTAAGATCTAAACACAGCGTGGGTAGACAGACCGGAGATCAGTACAGTTGCTTTAGCAACCAGGTATTGGAAGCGGGTTGGGAAAGGCGAGGCTGGTGATCATCTAACCAAGAGGTTGGAGCGGCACGCTTGGAACCAGGAGGAGCGACCAGGAGGAGCGACGTCACAGTTGGCGCCGTAACCAAAGGATTCGACCCTGGGCCAGGTGTGTACCCGTCACATATATATATACTCGACTCTTCCGTCGAATACGACGTATGAGGGTCAAGCAGATCAGTTCTTAAGAAACCGACAGCTCGACAACAGCACATGAGATTTGATTATAATGGTGAAGGTTTCGTGCAGGACCATCCACACTTTCTGAAGGGCCGGATACACAGAACTGGTGCACTACGTGCCACAAGGTCCCCAAACGACCCTCCACAGGTTTTGACTTCAGAGGTCCTTCTCCTAGACCGGTTGCCATCCAAGGCTATAGAACCCAGTCTATCCTACTATTTACTCATAGCTGGAGGGAGAAGAAGAGGATTCACACCTTTCCCAAGGGTATTAGCACGTAAGTGAATGTAATAGATTCGACTGGAATTCTAAATCCGCTCTCCGATTCCTCAATCTGAGCCGCTATCCATTACTCCACCGTGCCGTATATATATATATATATATATATATATATATATATATATATATGTACATATATATATATATATATATATATATATATATATATATATATATATACATATATATATATATATATAAATATATATATATATATATATGTATATATATATATAAATATATATATATATATATATATATATATATGTATATATATATATATATATATATATATATATATATATATATATATATAAAAATTCCGACAATGAGATTCTGATTTTCATTGCATTATGCGCAATTTGAGATGACCTCTTGATAGCATCAGGCCTGTTGAGACAGTCACATTGTAAGTCACAATTGGTTATACACAGGTTAACCCAAGTTTTTCCTTTGATATTTGGTCGGTAAAAGTTTTCAGAATCCGTTGAAGCTTGTGCTGGCACGTAATCACAAGTCCTCATAAGCGAGGGTTAGCGTATACTGTCCCTGTCCGAACTGTTGATCACACCAGATAATGCATTCTTTCCGAGAAACTGTAGTTAAGATCTGCTCAGCATGGTTATAGTAAAAACCGACTCCGTGGCTGTTGACAAAACTAGTGGGGGATACGGGACGGACACTCTTTTTCACTTTGATTAATAGTACGGTTCTTCTTCTTCTTCTTTTTTTTCTTCTTCATCATGCATTGCCCTTTCAGGACGTTGACGATCCTGACTTTCTATATCTCCTAGACCCTTTTTCTGTCAAGCATTTACACAGGCCCGTTAGGAGTAGATAGGTTCGCCTATCACCATGTTAAGAATCCTACGCCATCTTTTGTAGACGTTAATCTCTTGTTTCTTGTTTAGGATTGGGTTTCGGGTTCCTTCTCCCGAGGCCTTAATAAGAGTGGTTCTTATGATATTTTGGCAACACGACTGGAGGATGCTACGACTCTTAATTTTGAGAGTGGTTATCATTGGACAGGTATTAATTTAAAAGTTACTAACAAAAGTATATATATATATATATATATATATATATATATATATATATATATATATATATATATATATATATATATATATACACACACACACAAAGACACGCACAAACACACACACGTTTGTTATTAAATATCACATATGTTTTTATCACCAGTTACGGACCATCGCCTGAAGAAATATATTCATGGTATCGAAACATTAAAGTTTTTGTGTAGCGAATTCAACATGTTTAATTATAATCTCTTATAATAAAAATAACAAGATTATATATATATATATATATATATATATATATATATATATATATATATATAGATAGATAGATAGATAGATAGATAGATAGATGCTTTTGTGTGTGGATATTTAGGTTACGGTTTTATGACATCTGTTGAGTGTGTGAGAGTGTGTGCTCCTCACGCAGACACATATAAATACACAGAAACACACACAGAGCCACGCTCGCACACGCCTGGGCACACACACATACGCAGACACACAAAGAGTTTGTTAATTTAAATAAAAAAACCTTCTCTATTTCTACATGGAAAGCTCTTGTCAGTGATCTGACCTTACATTTCTTTATCAATCGAATCCATGTTTGACGATGGATTTTACGCCGGAGATCGATAAATGCGTTGATCGAACGCGTCTTCTGATGCGTTGTTATATCTTTATATTGGCATTGGAAATGTGATATTATCGGAATTTGGCGGTAAGCAGAGATCGACTTCTGGATTACGAGGGAAAAATCGGCCGTTCAAAGCGGCCTTTACTTGAATAGATACGCAAAGCTGTTCGGATTACAAAGAATTTGCTTTGTACAGATTAAAACTTTTCTGAAAATTATAGTAGAGCTTGATAAATATGAATTTGATTTCACTAGACTTGCACAAGGCCACGATTATGGCGGCTTAGTTGATAATTTTACGACTGCTACATCAGATTTATTCAACCTATACAACGAAGAAATTCATAGAGAATTAGAAGACCTATCCGGATTAATTATTGGCAGCCACAATCTTAACAATATAAGATATACAGATGACACAGTGTTGATAGCAGACATCGAAAGGAAACTACAAAAGCCCCTACAGAAGACAGCGAAGGAAAGCGTGAAGAAAGGACGAAGTATAAACTATAAGAAGACAGAATGCTTAGTTATCAGCCCAAGTATGAACCCAAAATTCAAATTAAAAATTGGAGATACTAAAATAAAACCAGTACGACTACACATGGCACAAACGAGAGATGCTGGGAATTTTACATATTTTTTTTCATATCGAGCAGATCTCATTTAGATTCTTTTTCTTTTTTTTCCCGCCATTTTTAGTCGTTATCCTACACTGTGATTTCTAGCATTTTTCGTTCGTGCGCATGCGTAGTCGGACCAGCATAATACATTTAGTCTGATGAACTTCTAAAGGCCGAGACGCGTTACAAGAAAACTTTTTCCACTTTGTCATACATTTTTCCCCCAATATCGTTCCTGTTATATATTAGGTTGGTGCAAAAATAATATCGTTTTTGACGTATTTTTTAACGTCAAAAAACGATATTATTTTTGCACCAACCTAATAAAAATATATATCCTTATTTCATATATAATTATATACAATTCTGTAATAGGAATTTGTGAAATTATGCAACACAGAGATGAAACACTTTATTCCCCTAAAGATAGCTGGGGTGATTCTCACCCACAAATTCCTCGATTTCGGTGGATGCGACCAATGTAAATGACTGGAATAATTTTATTTATCTCTGTCTTGAAGAGATAAGTGTTAGATCGTTTTTAGAAGTAAGCTTTGTTGCCAAAACTAGGCCCGAGGTTTGCATTGAAATCAGTCTTTTGGAAAAACAAGAAAAACTGTCAGATTTATCGCATTTTCGAATTACAACGTCTTTGTTATTTCTAAGTTCGGCGTGGGTTTGCTTTGGTTAAGAATTGGGCTCCTTTTCTGCGGTCATGTCTAGAATTTATGTTTTCTAGCGAGACTGAGAATAAAGAGTTGATTCTTTTTCAAGGACTTGCCTTTACGATGACTCCTGATGTGGACATATTATCGTGGTCAAGAAGCCGACAACGAATGTAGGCAAGAAATAGGGATGTTATTTTAAAAACAACAAAGAACACCAGAAATTGAAAAGTCCTTGGGGAGAGTGTATCGTGCACATAGAGATTGCATTGTACGAAATTAAGAGCTTAACCGTTAGTTACAAGTATATCTACGTTTATTTACATTCTGTATATCTATCTATCTATCTATCTATCTATCTATTTCTTTCTTTCTTTCTTGCTTAGTATTCATCTCAGTCACTTTCTTGTCTATCTATCTATCTATCTATCTATCTATCTATCTATCTATATATATATATATATATATATATATATATATATATACATATATAGATAGATAGATAGATAGATAGATATTTCATTCTCTTCTTATTTATCTGTTTATATCTATCTATCTATCTATCTCTTTCTTTCTTGCTTAGTATTCATCTCGGTCACTTTCTTATCTATCTATCTATCTATCTATCTATCTATATATATATATATATATATATATATATATATATATATATACATAGATAGATGGATAGATAGATATTTCATTTTCTTCTTATTTATCTATCTATCTATCTATCTATCTATCTATCTATCTCAGTCTAATCATATCTATCTATCTATCTATCTATCTATCTATCTATCTAAGTCTTTTCCTATCTATGCACCCAAGTCAGTTCCTATTTTTATCATTCTGTACATAGCTCTCTCTCTCTCTCTCTCTCTCTCTATCTATCTATCTATCTATCCATATCACCCAGTTTTCTATCTCTATATCTATTCAACCCATTGCCAATAATAATTAACTTTTTCTAACCAAATTATTTCTTACTGATATATTTCTTATTTCCTTCTGTTTTTTTTCAGTCTTTGTTTCGATGTATGTATAAACAATATATATATATATATATTTATATATATATATATATATATATATATATATATATATATATATATATATATATATATATATATATTCTTCGTACGAGGTATTGCAGCATGCCCTTGTGAAAAAAAAAATCTGCTATATATAAAAGCACTGGGGAAACATGTATTTAAATTCTTGATAGGGATCGGATTGCCTACACACGGATCGAAAAGGAATCCATTAAATACACAAGAATAGAAAGGGGCGTAATTCAAGGATCTGTCTTCTCACCAAATTTATGCAATATTTACAGTGAAACAATCATAATAAAATTACAACTTCTACAAGGATCCATTTTTGGTGGCTACAATATTAGCAGTGCAAAATATGCAGATGGTGCAGTGTAGGTAGCAGACACAGAACGGAAACAACAGAAAATACTACAGAAGTTAGTAAAGGAAAGCCAGAAGAAAGGACTAAGTATTACTTGCAAGAAGACAGAATTTATGGTTGTCAGCAAAAGGGGAAGTCCAGTATATGCATTACAGAGACACCAAATCCCAGTAAATATGACAATTTAAATATCTAGGCATGTTTTAACAGAAAACGGGAAATATGACATTGAAATCCGGGATATCGAAAGATGCCTTCCAAATGCTTAGCAAAGTATTAAGAAACAGGAAAAGCTTGTCCGAAACAAAGAAAAAGGTTACTTGACTGTTATGTAATTTCTATTTGTTATGGGCATGTGGGCGAGTGGTTAGAGCGTTCTCCTTTTAACGATTAGATCCGGGTTCGAATCTTGATGTTATCGGTCTGGAGAAGGCAATGCCAGCGTGCGGCACATTTGGAAAGTACACGAAAAGCATACCATCAGTTGGCTCAAGCCTTGTGAGTGAAATTGGGTAGATGGAAACATTTCGGTGCTAGCACGAAACCACAAGTCATTGTAACCGAGGTTATGAGCGTTCTAGCTTGGTTCAGATTATTGATCACGCTAGATAACACACCCTTTGCAAGAAACTGCAACAAAGGTCCGCTCAGTATAGTTGCAGTGTAAACCAAAGTTTGGCTCTGTGGGTGTTGAAAAAACACAAATGTGCCTGAGCAGGCGTCTGCAATAGAGATTATCTAGCCGCTTTAGTAGACAGGCATTTTCGGGTACAAGTGGCTGTCATTTAACTTACCTTAATATCGTTTCTCTTGTATGGCATTGAATACTAGACAATTTCATCGCAGATGAAGGAAGGGCTTGAGATAATACAAATGTGGTTCTACAGAAGGATGCTGAGAATACATGTGAGCAAACGAACTTTTAGAGAAAATTTTAAACTCACAGTATATATTGATGGTAAAAGTGAGAGAGGTAATCAGCGCATTACCCACCTAACGAGATTTTGGCAGGAAATAAAGCAAAAGAGAAACATCAATAAGGTCTACAAAGGAGATGAAATTGTGGAGAGTCGTGATCGAACATGGCAGATAGAAGAAGAAAAAGAAAAATGTCAATTACTCCAGTATTAAGATACCTCACACTTCAAAGCCACTGCAAGCTCGAAATGGACTAGAACATTTGCGAAGCAAGCTTGTTAACCATTACTCTACACCGTACCACCTTTGACATTTACAAATCTTACGTTAACGGACAGTGTGTACAATTAATGTCGCTCAAATTCTCTACTATAGTAAAAGTCTCCGAAGCTAACTTCTTAGCTATTACACTACACCGTTGAAATTTTGTTGAGCGAATAACTTTACTGCTAACAACAATATCTGGCAATAAGAAAATCGTTAACACATCTAGCTATGAAGACAGTAAACTGTATACTGAATAATATCGCGGGATGAGTTACGATGGTTGTATCATTTTCCAACGTCAAATGTGGTCACAACAGCATCAATATTTTGACAACATTTTTACTAAAGACAATGATAATTCTTCCACTTGCAGACAGCAGTATCTAGCTCTGGTGGTTATCGAAAATACTTTCACAAATCTCAGGATCCATTCCATTTCAGAATTTTATGGGATACATTAGAACAACGTTTCGCAGACGGGGCACCCGAGCGCACTAATGCGCCCTGAATGTTGCCCAGTTACGCCCCAATTGAACAGAACTTGAGACAATGCAAATGTCGTTCTTTAGAAGGATGTTGAGTATACATGAGAGCAAACAAAGTTTTAGAACAATTTATACATTATTTTAATATTGAAAAAAAAAACTTTATTTTTAAAAAGTTAGAGAGCACACGGCTTCCTTGTCTAAGTTAACTGACGTTTCAACTGATGACGTCGGCTTATCGTTATCGGAAGAGGAACTGTTTACTATATCAGCTGATCGTGGCTAGCTCATTAACCATTTCACTAAAATAGATAATAAACCATTGCATATTGTATACCTGTGTGGTTTTCGATTTTCTGCACTTTAGTTAAGTATACACGCTTGGCCGATCATGTATCTTTGTGATACATGACTGATTTTCTGCAGAGTGGTTGCCAACCCAGTCTGCTCATAGCTGGATTCATACCTTTCTCAAGGGTATTTTGGCTTGACCTCGACTGGAATTCGAACGGCTCTTCGAGTTCTCACTCCAAGACGATATCCATTTCACTACAACGTACTTTCGAATATTTAATAGAAAAAATGCATCAAATATTGAATGCATTGATGAGGAAATGTTTATCAATTATTAGGCCTTCAACAATTGTCAAAGCACACGTTTCTCACAGGCATATTTAAATATACAATGTCTTAAAAATAAATGTTTATTTCAGGAGACTTCGATATTATTTTCCTATTTTCAAATTTCATAACTAATTTTTCCTTATTAAAATTTAAAATGAGCGTCAGTGTTTTAATTATTCTACAAGTGCGCCCTGAAATGTTGTGAAACGCTGCATTAGAAGTATTGTCCAGAAAAAAACAAAAAAAAACAAAAAACAAACAAACAAAAAAAACAAAAAAAAAACAAGCAAGTGCTCGGTTGATTTTTGAATGTCCGACTTTCTTTGCGAGAATTAATTTATTCGAAATACAGGGAAAATTGTTTTTTCTAAGCCTGAATCATGTAAGGAATCTAAAACATCCGGGGATGAGCTATTTTTTCAGTAAACCTGGTTTGGTAAATTGGAAGCCTAACTGAGTGAACAAGGAGGTCATCTAGTAAGGATCGAACTCTTTACCATTAATAATAAACTGCGAAGCACGCTCGTTAACCATTACTCTACACTGTGTCACTTTTGATATTTACAAGTCTTACGTTAACAGACACAGACAGCGCCTAGTGAGTAGCAAACACTCTACCGTAGTAAAAGTGTCAGAAGCTAGCTGGGTTATTTAAGGCCGACAAGATTATTAGGATATGTTCGTATGAATAGAATATATATTCTTTGTAAGAAATCAGTTTGTAGATCAGGTTTTGTTGACGTACTTTTGTAAAGTTTTTTTTTTTTTGGTGGGGGGTGGGGCGATAGTCAAATGTATTACTGGTAATAATTTTAAAAAAATGTATTGCTAGTATTTTTACGATAAAAATCTGTTTTTATACTCTCATAGTGTTTTGATCCCAGTTTGGGTGTGGGGGTTAAATATTTGCCCATATCTGGGACCTTAACAGTTAATCTGGACCTGGGAACAACAGCAGTTAAGAAGTGTTTCCTCTCTCCTTAAAATTTACTGATCAGAAGCCTTGCTGCCAAATGTAGTTTATCACTATACCCAGGACACATGTTACCTTGATATCTGGGTAGACGAGACATGTACACTCAGGGGGTGTTACGCTTGTATCTCTTTTTCTACATTATTTGTCTCTTCATTAATAAGCATGTTGAGGGTAAAAGTTTTCTGGGTTTGGGCGTTATCTCGCTGATTGTCAGGGATCCGAACCATAAAGTAACTTCGAATGAGGCTTACCTATCAGATGCTGTATGATATCATGGCTATTATACTGCTACTTTGTTAACGTATTCTGGAACATAGATTAGTCCCAGGTGGGGTCTCTCGATGCTGTCAAAAAGGGTACTCGTACGGCTGTATCTCTGGGAAATTCTGTCCTGATTGTTGATGACTGCAGCTCTTGTGGGTGTGACTGTCTTCCTATTTAATCTTCACCCGAACTCACTATCTGATTTCTTTCTCTTACTTTTACTCCTTCAGTAACGCACTACCTTGAGTGGCTCTTGGGTCTTAAATGAGTTGAACATTAGTTAAAAAAAAATATATGAAAAGACATAAAATTTGCCCCGGGCGACATTTCAAGTCGCTGTTGTCTGTAAATTTTGAAAGAAAATCAATAAACGACATTTAAAATTTGTTTTTCCGAAATGTCACCGTGGATTGAATACGTCACAATAATTTCTACAATAGACATTTAGAATTTCGACTGATTAGAAGCAATCGTCGAAAAAAAGCTATTCGATTTTGTTATATAGGAATAAAATGTCGCTACCGACACTTCAGTTTGAACATAGATCGCCAGTGAGCAAAGACAGGCGATCCTATTTATTGAATTAAGAAGACCACGTGACCATAGAGGAACGGCATATGTAGGAAGTCGTCTGACGTCTAGATTGATTTGTATTTATAGTCTATCCTCTATAGTGCACGCGCCGCTATTCCCTATTCGGATAAATATGGTGGTTACTTCCGAGCGAGTATTATCGAGCAGGTACTATTAGTGCGAGTGCTATTCGAAGGCGTCTGATACCAGTATTGTTCAACGGCGTTACTATAGTCGTATCTGCAATTGCAAAGTCTCTACTACGACGAGCATTACGAAAGTGACAAAGAGTATTTGTTGACATCACAAAAGTGACAATAGGTGTTAATTGAGTCACAAAATTATTTCCATCGTCAATAGACGATAACGGCAGTCATTGATGCCTTCTTGATTTAAGTTATGTTTTAGCCAAACATAAAACAAATTTTACAACAATTTTAACGCTGAATTTGGTCACTCTTTCTCGCGTCATCAGATCGTGATCAAATTAAGAAGAAAGACATTTTCGTTGCTGTTATCTCTGGATCAGGAAACAGACCTTCATTTGCCGACACTGTACGTTTGTTACCTGCTTCAGTAGCGGTTATAAACGAAGCGATTTTAAGTGACCCCTCCTTGCAGCAAATGGTACTTCTCCTATGTATCGTATCGCTTCAGGATATGGGCGATCATCGCTATCCCAAACTTCTGATCGCTTGTAACCCTTAACATATTTTTCCCGATGTTAAGCCCACGAAGCTTCTTTTCAGCCATACATTCACACAAGATCGTCAGGTGGCTCCCTCAATATACTCTGTGAGGCTTGAGTTTTTCTACCCTCTTTTCCTCATTATACAGTACTGTTCGATAAAAGTGACTCACCTGATTTTTTTTTACTAAATGTTCTCTTCTCCGATGAAACGAAAGTTGAGCTAAATTCAAAGGATAAGCGATCTAAAATCCGAAGAAGAAGCTTTGAAAGCTCTTTGAATTTAGCAATAAGTACTGTCAAGCATCCGTTCAGTATAATGTTCCGGGGATGCTTTTCTTTTAATGGAACTGGTTTCTTAAAACCTATTGAAAAGACCCTCAGGAGCAAGCAGTACAAGAGAATTTTAGAGTCTTTTCTGCTCCCTTCTGCTGAAAGGGTGCAAATCGACACCACCAAGCTCATTTTTATGCAGGATAATGCTCCGTCACAAATCAAAATTGATGAAGGAATACTTTGATCAGAAGCAGGTGAGTGTTATGACATGGGGCCCCCAATCTCCTGGCCTCAACATCATAGAAAACTTATGGAGCATGTTGCTCAAATGCTTTCCCGAGAGCCTGTACTTTATAATGCTCCATAAAGGATTTTAGATCGCTTATCCTTTGAATTTAACTCAACTTTCGTTTCATCGGAGAAGAGAACATTTAGTAAAAAAGGTGAGTCACTTTTATCGAACAGCACTGTATGTCCGAGGAATTTAGCCAGTGTCTTCCTGATTCTGAGTGTTTCTTTTTCTTTTGTCATTTTATAAAACTTTCACATTGTTTACTCATTTCGTACACGGAATTATCAACATCCTTCTGTAGAACCACATTGTTGCCGCCACTTCCCTACTTATCGGTTTGGAGATTGTCTAGGATTCACTGCCATATTAGAGAATGGATATCAAATAGCAATCCAATTCTCTCTTTGTTTCTAACGAATATTTTCAGCATTTTGCTAAGATTTCAGAATATCTGTTTCACCAGTTCGGATTTCGCTGTCATGTTTTTCATCCTCAGTTAAGTCACTTTCCAGATATACTTGTGTACTTGCATGAGGTAAACATCTCCAATTTGTGACAAACACCTTAGTTGTTTTTTTTAAAAAACAAATACTTATATTTACAATATACTTACATATGGTAGTTAGTCCTTTATTCTCGCTTTCTTTTAATACCTTGTCTTATTTTTTCGGAGTCAAACATCAGAATAGTGTCATCTGCGTATTTTATATTGTTGAAACGACGCACAATAATAAATCCCAGTAGTTTTACCATCTCTCTAAGGATAGCCTCGCTGTAGGGGTTGAATAAATCTGGGGAGAAGACACATCCTTGTCTTTACGCCAATATCTATTTTTCTATCGCTAATGAATTTATTTTCAATCTGATTGCAAGCATTTTGGTGCCATTATGCGTTTTGCACAATTCTTTATTATTCTAACATCATTTCCAAATAGATCGAGTTTTCCTAGTAGTTCAAATAGGTCTTTGTGCAATACCTTGTCAAATGCTTTGACGCAGTCTATAAAACATCAGTGCATATCATTTTACATTTGTATTTCGCTCTCTGATATCATTCTAATCGTGAATATTGAATTTCTACTTCCCGTTTCCCTGACAAAGCCACGCTGTTCTTGTCCAATTTCCCGTTTCGGGATCTATTCATCGGAATTCGTATATAATATTTAATAAGCATAATATACGCATGAATAATTAGCAGATTATCGTAACCAAAGTTATCTTGTGCGTGGAAACGGGCTGACCCCGTGCCAAGACGAGTTGGCTCGTCCGCGCGACAGCGAACAGAATAAATACCGAGACGTGTGAGGATAGCCCCTCTGTAGAGGTTGAATAAATCTAAAGACACAATCCTTGCCTCATGCCCCTTTCTACTTTTACTTGGTTACTCTATTTTCTACGTCTCTGCAGAGGATTTGCCCCCAGCAGAGTTTCTGGAATATTCTTCTTTTTTTTTTTACAAATAAATCTTCTTTTCTTGCTGCTTTGATAAGTCTTTGTACCGTACTTTGTTAAATGTTTTTACATAATCTATGAAGCATAAATGTTATTCATAATTAGAATGATATAATGTGGAAGGACACGGAGCCGTAATGGATAGCGGCTTGGAGCCGAGTTCAAATTCCAGTCGGTAAATAGTAGGACAAACCGGATTCTATAACCTTTTATGGCAACTGGTCTATCCCAGAAAGAAATGGCAACCCGGGAAAAATCTGCCACGTCAGATATATGGCTGACGAGGCAGTATCGAAAGATACTTGATCGCCTGACTGACTGATCCTTGATAAAGTGGCAATGTTGTCGTATTTCCAGTATAATTCTTCTTCGTGATCTCTTCATCAGAATTCGGATTCTTAGTTTGGTTATGTGTCTCATTAAACTGATTCGCATTCATTTCTACCTGGTGCCTTAGGTAATCTTACCAAGGTTTAGTTCCCTCTATATTGAAAGCCGGAGATATATTCAATTCTGCGCAGCCTGTTTTGAGCAAGCTGGCCTAGCGATGTCCATACGACTCCCAGCCGATGACGTCCAACTTAAAGTCGTTGGTCACTGGAAATTACTCCGACCTGTCTGTCGAATTCAGCTTAAGAAGCCCTCACCTCAGGTATATCGTGTTATCGCCGCACTGACTTCGTATATAGCTATGGGCCCAGTTAACCCGATTGTTCTATATGGCCGTTTACCGTACAAGAATGTTTGTCCGCTCATTGAGAGGTCGAGACTTGAAGTCATTTCAGCAAGAGAAGTCTCTAGAAGTTTCCCAACAATACTCCATATTCGGCCTGATAAGGGCTCTTATAAAGACTAAAGATGGCACGAGGATTCAGATAATTACTGGAGCGGTACAGGGATTATGGTGTTCTCTCTTCTTGTTCTTGTAACGGCATTCACCCGAGATGGGTTGAGCTGGCTCCAATTTTGGAGTTTCATGGGAATTTGGAATTCACAAGCGGTCCCCAACCCGCATGTATAGCACATGAGATTTGATTATAGTGGTGAAGGTTTCGTGCAGCACCATCCACACTTTTTGAAGGGCCGATTACAGAGACCTGGTGCACTACGTGCCACAAGGTCCCCAAACGACCCTCCGCAGGTTTTGAATTCAGAGTTTTCCTTCTCCTAGACCAGTTGCTATCCAAGGCTATAGAACTCAGTCTGTCCTGCTATTTACCCATAGCTGGAGAGAGAAGAAGAGGATTCACATCTTTCCCAAGGGTATTAGCACGTAAGTGGATTCGACTGGAATTCGAACTCGGCTCTCCGATTCCTCAATCCAAGCCGTTACTCCACCGTGCTTCCTCACTCCACCGTGTCTTCTCATGGTGTAGAACTACAAGGTCCTAGCCTAAACTTAAATGTTCATTTTTGTTATCTTGGGCACTTAGAATTCTAAATACACCTAAGAATTTTTTTTATCTTCGAGCCGTGCCATTATTATACCACGAAATTTCCGGAGAGATATGTCTTTAAGAAATTAGCCAGGCAGCAGAACGCTGACCAACTTAAGCTACTTGAACTTCCCGTATATTCCTAATGTATGTAAAGGGAGTTCCAATAACTTGGACCGATTTTAAATGTGAATTAAGTTTAAGCATCTAGAGACTTCTTTTGCTGAAATGAGTATATTACTGATATTGTGTTTAGTGAGACATTGGAAGTTGGGGAGGGGATGGCCTTTGCAATCTAACGTTGAGTTTGAGGCAAATATCTTCGCCTTGTCTGTCGAGGATGATATGACCGCGAGTCCATTTATATTAATGGACACAGCCGATTTGCTTCTGTTCATAAATTGGTTGGTGATCTTCTGCTATCAAAAAATGTATTTTAATATATCGTCCATGAGTGGATTAATCGGAATTAAAAGACTAGAAGCAGAAGTATCTTGAGAGGTCTTGATTTTAATCGATCTTGCTGACTGCTCACTCTTTCTCACAAAAAATAAACTTGATCGGGGATCTGATTTAGTCGCTTTATGACATGATCATGCTGTAATGGTGTCAATACACAGTATAGGATAACTGACGATTAAAATGAAATTAATTGCTAAAAGCAGATATACACGAGTAAAATTCGATACAATCTGGACAAGGACCTACTAGGAAATATGTTGTATAGAATTGTTTATATTTATAAATAATACAGAGTTTGAATGGACATTTCAGTTTTGACCATATATGGTCTGGATCTTCTGCTATGCCTTTAGAGATTCTTGATAAAATACAAAGATGAATCTCCATTGTAAGTGGTCCTGACCTGGCAACTCGGCTTCAATCATTTTCCTACTATTTGTTGTGGTAAACCCTTCTACAGTAGAATGAACTCTTCCTCCTCTCATAAATACTAACTGCGAGGCCACCTTGCAAGAGTCGTAGAGCAGTCTCTGACGAACTCTGTGCTTTGGCAGAGAGGAACCCGGACGAGCCTTTGCGGAAGGGCAAGGTTTCATCCGGGAAGCTAGACAGATCTCGAACCGACTTATGCGGGTTCAAATGGGATATTTTTAGCCGAGCCTACGGGCTCAGAGAAACCCACGTTAAACTCGGCCGTCTGCCACATACATTCCTCGTATGGGGGACTGTTAAATATAGAGTCGTTGAGCAGTCTCTGACTATCTGCGACTTCTATCGAACTCTCTGCCTTGAGCAGAGAGGAACCCAGACGAGCCTTTGCCGAAGGGCAAAGTTTCGTCCGGGGAGGTAGACAGATCCCGAACCGGCTTATGCGGGTTCAAACGGGATATTTTTGGCCGAGCGTACGGGCTCGGAGAAAAGATGTTAAACTCGGCCGTGCCCACTTACATTCCTCGTGGGGGGACTGTTAAATATAGAATCGTAAGGCAGTTGGTAGGGGAGCGGAGACGCAGTGTTAACCTACCGTTCGGACGTCCACCTCTAATCTGCTGATTACAAACACTCTTTCTTTGTATATATCTGTTATTTCAATGCAATTGTTCAACCTACCCTCGTCTTTATTTCTGGCCCCTAAACAGGCCACAACACCTTTGTAACGTATCTTTCTTCTATTACTTTTAGAAATATTTTCAAGGTGTTTGTTCTAATGAGCTTTCCTCTTTTGTACGCGGAATTATGAATTTTAGCGCAGTTCTAGATTGCCAGGTCTTATCATTTTACAGATGAAATGACTAAAAGTTAGCGTAACTCTATGCTAACAATTTCTTCATTCGCCTTTCTATCTTGTGGAAGTCTATTCCGACTTTTTGCTGTCCAATCTACTCTGAGCGTCAAAAATGGAAATACAATGGCATTCATTATCTATTGATTTATGTTCGGTTTTTATTCTCTCTTCTTAATAATATTTCCTTTTCTCATATTTTTTTATATTCAGTCCCCACCACTTGCGTCTTAGTAGTTAGTTATTTGACATAGAATTTATGTATGGAGATAGCCATCGGGTGTCAAAAGCTTCTTATTGCCGCGTCCCTTCTGGACGAGCACAATAAGAGCCCCCCCACAACATCCTATCTATTGTAGTGCTTAGCAAAGTTCGTCTTTTTATTATCCCTCCCATTAACTGTTCTGTCATCCATTTGCACAAACTGATTAGGTAGGATGATCATGGCTCTCCACAACTTCCTATCCTATGTAGCTTTTAGCAATGTACGTATTTGTATTATCCCACATATTCACTGTTCTGTCATCCATTTGAATAAAATCATTCGGTAGGATGATCATGGCTCTCCGCAACTTCCTATCCTTTTTTTAGCTTTTATCAATGTTCGTCTTTTTATTATCCCTCCTATTCACTGTTCCGTTATCCATTTGAACAAAATCATTCGGTAGGATGATCATGGCTCTCCACAACTTCCTATCCTTTTTTTAGCTTTTAGCAATGTACGTATTTGTATTATCCCTCCCATTAACTGTTCTGTCATCCATTTGAACAAACACATTAGGTAGGATGATCATGGCTCTCCGCAACTTCCTATCCTTTGTAGCTTTTAGCAATGTTCGTCTTTTTATTATCCCTCCCATTCACTATTCTGTCATCCATTTGCTCAAACTCATTAGGTAGGATGATCATGGCTCTCCGCAACTTCCTATCCTTTTTTAGCTTTTAGCAATGTACGTATTTGTATTATCCCTCCCATTAACTGTTCTGTCATCCATTTGCACAAACTTATTAGGTAGGATGATCATGGCTCTCCACAACTTCCTATCCTTTTTAGCTTTTAGCAATGTACGTATTTGTATTATCCCTCCCAATCACTGTTCTGTCATCCATTTGCACAAAATCATTCGGTAGGATGATCATGACTCTCCCCAACTTCCTATCCTTTTTTGGCTTTTATCAATGTTCGTCTTTTTATTATCCCCCCTATTGACTGTTCTGTCATCCATTTGTACAAAATCATTCGGTAGGATGATCATGGCTCTCCACAACTTCCTATCCTTTTTTAGCTTTTAGCAATGTACGTATTTGTATTATCCCTACCATTAACTGTTCTGTCATCCATTTGGACAAACTCATTAGGTAGGATGATCATGGCTCTCCACAACTTCCTATCCTTTGTAGCGTTTAGCAATGTACGTATTTGTATTATCCCTCCCATTAACTGTTCTGTCATCCATTTGCACAAACTAATTAGGTAGGATGATCATGGCTCTCCGCAACTTCCTATCCTTTGCAGCTTTTAGCAATGTTCGTTTTTTTATTATCCCTCCCAATCACTGTTCTGTCATCCATTTGAACAAAATCATTAGGTAGGATGATCATGGCTCTCCGTAACTTCCTATCCTTTTTTAGCTTTTAGCAATGTCCGTCTTTTTATTATTCCTCCCATTCACTTTTCTGTCATCCATTTGCACAAACTCATTAGGTAGGATGATCATGGCTCTCCGCAACTTCTTATCCTTTGTAGCTTTTATCAATGTTCGTCTTTTTATTATCCCTCCCATTCACTGTTCTGTCATCCATTTGCACATGCTCGTTAGGTACTCGATGTATCCTTCTTGCCTTAATCTGTCATGTCAGTGTCAAACTTTCCAAACATTCTTTCTTCTTTATGTTACCAAGAATTTTCAACTTTTTAATTTCGCTTCTAAATGAAAGTTTCATTCATGTTTCCATTTTTCCTGCATTATTTACATTCTTGGACCGGTATCGTCATCTTCATTCCTATAACCACAACGTTTTGGCCGTTGTAACCTCCGGCCTTCTTCAGGTGATTAGCATTTCGAACGAAGGAGACTTAAGTTATAGAGAAATAACTGAGACATCCGGAAGAGGCATAACACGTGGAACTAGAACAATCTACCCCGGTGGACGAAATAGATGGTCCGATTCCAAATTCCAGTCGCCTGAAGAAGGCCGGAGTGTACCGCAGACGGAACGTTGTGAATATGGCAATAAAGGTGACGATAAAAGTCAGAGTAATGTAAATAATGCAAGTGCTCATAATAACTCATCTCAGAGATGTAGACAGATATTCCATTTTTTATTAAAACTTCCTCGTTGCTTACATGCTTTGTCTATGATATTCTCAGTATTATTCTGTAGAAACAAGTCGTCTCTACATCTGTGTGGGGATTGTCCAGCATCCAATGTTCTAGTTCCACGTGCCATGTCTAATGGATGTCAGTGGAACTAGAACAGTCTACCCCAGTGAGCGAAATAAAGCGTTCAGTTCGACATTCCAAGTACCTGAAGAAGGCCGGAGCGTACAACGGCCGAAATGTTGTAATAAATATGGCGACAAAGATGATGGCAATAGTCCGAATAATATAAATAGTCTACATAATACCTCATCCCAGAAATATAGACAGATACTGAAATGCAGAAACGTTGTAATAAATATGGCGACAAAGATGAGGACAATAGTCCGAATAATGTAAATAGTGCACATAATACCTCATCTCAGAAATATAGACAGATACTGAAGGGCCGAAACGTTGTAATAAATATGGCGACAAAGATGAGGACAATAGTCCGAATAATGTAAATAGTGCACATAATACCTTATCTCAGAAATATAGACAGATACTGAAGGGCCGAAACGTTGTAATAAATATGGCGACAAATATGAGGACAATAGTTCGAAAAATGTAAATAGTGTACATAATACCTCATCTCAGAAATATAGAGAAAAATGTGTGCAATTGCTAAAAATTATACAACCCTAGACAAATGTTATATGCAAGAAAATATGACACCGAAAGGATAATTACCTTTATCAATCATGCCTTCTGCTTACAGAGAGTAGCTGGTAGGACTTGTTTTTTACCAGTGCTCATATTGCACCTTTTTGCAGAAATTTTTACACAGATGTCCTCAAGGACATATGGTACATTGGATAAATTTGTTGGTTAGATCCAGTGACAGGACCCAAAGAGTGTGAGTTCAATACCCAGTTAATGCAGTAGAGAACTTTGTGAGGGGAATTAAAAGGAGATAACTGATAACGGACATCCATTAAACATGGCACGTGGAACTAGAACAGTCTTGCCCAGTGAGCGAAATAAAGCGGTCAGTTCGACATTCCAACCGCCTGAAGAAGGCCGGGGCGTACAACGGCCGAAACGATGTAATAAATATGGCGACAAAGATGAGGACAATAGTCCGAATAATGTAAAGAGAGATCCAAGATATTTGAACAATAACCATGAAAGTATTTATGGAAAAGACATAGAGAGGCAATTGTTGACTGGGGTAGACTGTTCTAGTTCCACGTGCCACGTTTAATGGATGTCCGTTATCAACTGTTGGGTGCACATCCGGGCACAAGACAATCGATAATGACGGAGGTAAAAGTTTACAGATGTGTTTGAATCAAAAATAAATAAATAAATAAATAAATAAAAAATAGACGGAGCTCGAATTTGGAATGTTTACGCGAGAGCGTCATTTTGATAGTTTGCCAATTTTTCTTGTCTCATCTTAAGCAACTGAATTCACATTTGTTTCGAGGATTCAATGTCTTTTATTATCGGAGATAGCAAGAAAGGTTGTTCACAAAAAGCGAATTCGATTTATCAGAGACATAAGCGATTTTCCACTTACGCTAAATCTATGTTAGCGTCGAATGAAAGTGCTTTATCTGCAACAGATTAGTTTTAATCTGTTGCGACTGAACCGACACTTTTGTGATCTTTGCTTTCTACTTATAAAAATATAAGCATTAATATCTATCTATCTATCTATCTATCTATCTATCTATATATATATATATATATACAGTCGAGTATATATAGTCGAGTATATATAGTCGAGTATATATATATATATATATATATATATATATATATATATATATACATACTCGAGTTTCCCGTCGATTTCGACGTATGAAGGTCAAGCAGATCAATTTCCAGGAAACCGACAGCCCGACAACAGCACATGAGATTTGATTATAGTGGTGAAGGTTTCGTGCAGGACCATCCACACTTTTTGAAGGGCCGAATACAGAGACTTGGTGCACTACGTGTCACAAGCTCCCCAAACGACCCTCCGCAGGTTTTGAATTCAAAGTTGTCCTTCTCCTAGACCAGTTGCTATCCAAGGGTATAGAACCCAGTCCATCCTGCTATTTACCCATAGCTGGAGGGAGAAGAAGAGGATTCACACCATTCCCAAGGGTATTAGCACGTAAGTGAATGCAGTGGATTTGACTCGGCTCTCCGATTCCTTAATCCAAGCCGCTATCCATTTCCTCACCGTGCCTATATATATATATATATATATATATATATATATATATATATATATATATATGTGTGTGTGTGTCTGTGTGTGTGTTAGTATTTATCTGTGTAGAATGCTCATTTGTTTGTTTAGCGGCATATCAACTCCTCATGGGTAATTCAATGCCGAAATGTAATTTTCTTGGGAGCATAAGTAATTTCATTTACAAAAATGTATTGATGGTATGTTGCTGGTATATTTCCTATACGAATGAATCGGGGCGGACCTGGGAAAAATAGCAATTATGAGCTGGGTACTACACTTCTCAAAACCGGCCAATCAGAGGCCTTGTTGCCGGATGTTGTCTATCATCATTCCCACGATGTTATCAGTGACTGTCTAATACACACATACATAAATATAAATATATATTTATCTATTTAGACAGACTGTCTTGCAGACAGACTGTTTCGCTGTTTCACACATCAATGTGGCTAGACATCCGATTGCCTCCAGCCGGGATCGAAACGTACTCGTTTGGTAACAGTCGGAGACTCTACCCCAAATCCATTGAATTTAAACCTATTTATTTTTAGATAAACACGCCAGTGACTGGAGAATTAGATTAGTCTTAAGGAAGAGTCTTGCATCATCAGCAGTAATAGCCACCGTTTACAAATTTGGTTGAATATATATATTTTGTCTATTTATTTTTATGTTAATCCTCTCAAATTCACGGATCAAATTCTTAGTGTTGTTATTAAACTGATTAAGAAAGATGTCATAATTTTTCGCACTCCTTTTATTTATTTTCCCAAGTACATTCAATCACATCCCAGAACCACTTCAGGGTGAACTGCTAAGGCTAAAAATTAATCTAATTGACAATTGTGGATGTTTTCCAATGCTTGTGAATTTTTTGCAATGCTTATCAAGTAGGGATAATTGTGAATGTTTTGTTGTGAATTTAGTTGCAATGTTTTGGGATAATCAAATTGTAACATTTTTAAAAATACCGGTTGAGTATTTTAAAACATTAATAATAAAAATATATTCTTAACACTTACTCTTTAAATTGACTATAACTGGGCGCGTTTCATGCACATTTACAATATATTGAACATACTTGGAAAATAAAACGAATGAAAAAAATATGGCGTCTTTCTTAATTAGTTTAATAACAAAACTAAGAAATTGCTCCGGGAATTTGATAGGATTAAATAAAAATAGATATAATTTGTCTAGATTATACAATCAAACATGCTACTTATAATATAATATTTTATTATAATAGATTATAATAAAAAACATTTTCCATCGCTATACAAAAGCTTTCATGTTTCAATACTATGATTGTACTTCATCAGGTGATCGTAGATAACTTGTGATAAAAATGATTTATTAGAGAATTTTGAAACAGATCGTTACCTTTTTTCGGAAGTTAAAGTAGGAGGCATAAGGTCATTATTAAAAATATACCTGTGGGTATGTCCAGATTGACCAGTTGAATGTCAGATCTGCGCTAAAAAAGAGAAATAAGATCAGAGGGTGGAGATCGTGGCCTTTTTTTTTCATGTCACGATAAACGAGCTCCTAAACATGCCAACCAACGATTGTATAAAACATATCAACGACAATTGTATAAGGAATATAGCCAACTATGATGTTCTTATTTGTTGAAGTAGACATGATGTTATAAGAAACAAAAATATTTAGGAAGCTTCTTAAAGAAGCCAATAAAATTAAAATCTGCTCTGTCCCTTATTTGTAAATATATGTCTGCACTGTTGATGAGTCCCAAATATAGGACGGAATGACTATCTAGTACTTCCTGCATTCTGTTGAGGTTTCTTCTAGACTCGATGAATTACAATTATCTCAAATCCTCCTAATTTCTATCACTTATATAAGGTTGTTGCAAAAATAATGTCGTTTTTTGACGATTTTTTTTTATTATCGTTCACCCATTTATCCAACATTTTTTGACTTCCCTATTTGCTTTAAATGACAAACGACTGTTGAGTGGTCGACCTCGAGTTCAACAGCAACTTCTCGTGTGGTTTTGCGAGGATCGGCTTCAATTAAGGCTTTAAAATGTTCTTTATCAACAGCAGTCGGCTGGCCGCGACCGTCTTCATCTTCGAGGCTCTCGTCACCATTGCAAAATTTCTTGAACCACTGTTGTGCCACACGTTCGTTAGTGGTTCCTGGGCCAAACGCATCATTGATATTACGAGCTGTCTCGGCAGCTTTTCGGCCTAGTTTGAACTGGAACAAGAAAATCGTGAGGATTTGAATTTTGTCCGTGCTGTCGAAAAGCCTGCAAAAAAAATGAATGAAGAGATTGGGAACGGTAAGGAAGAACACGAATCGATAGAGCGAAAAACGCGCTTCAAAATGATATATAACATGGCTATATATATCAATGAATTAATTCAGAAATCATATATAAAAGTAACATATGTGAGAAAACGACATTATTTTTGCACCAACCTAATATATTTAAGTAGTTCATCGAGTGAGAGACCTCAACAGAATGCAAAAAGCACTGGACGGCTGTTTCGTCCTATATTTCAGACTCATCGGCATTGCGCATCCGCTACCGGGAATTGAAACCCTGTCAGTTAGGTTGTCAAGCAAAGATCATACCAACTGTTCTAATGGGCCTCGGAGACGAAGAAAATGCAAATCAGACTCAATATAGCGCCGCTCGCTCACATATTCCGTGGTGGAACTATTACTGAGTTCTCTGTAACCATAGGACTGTGCCCACTGGAGCCACGACTACTATCACCAAGCCGCTCACTCTAGAGCATTAGTAGCTGGTTCAAGCAATGATATACACATGATATAAATTATTAGGAGGTTTTTATAATTATATTTAAGTAATTCATCGAGTCTGAAACCTCAAAAGAATGCATAATATATATATATATATATAAACAGTACACAAAGGCGAATATATATATATATATATATATATATATATATATATATATATATATATATATATATATATATATATATATAATAATAAAGTGTCACTCATATTCGAGGATACCGGTCTGTTAAGGCGGCTAGCCAATCACTATTGCAGACGCTTTTTCAGGCATTTTTGTGTTTGTCCGACACCCATAGATCCCATCTGTGGTTTATACTGCATCTATGGGGAGCAGACATTAGTTACAGTTTCTGGGAGAGAGCAAGTTATCCAGTGTGATCAACAATCTGAACAACACCAGCACACTCAAACCCTCGGTCACGATGACTTGTGACTTCGTGCTAACACAGCTATCGACGGCCCCCAAGGATTCTGTCTACCCAATTTTCATTGACATGCCTCGGGTCAACCCGTGGTATCGTTATATACACACACACACACACACACACACACACACACACACACACACATACATACATACATACATATATATATATATATATATATATATATATATATATTTGAATAAAAACAGACTACTAAGGTTCCAGGTTTACATGGAACAAAGTGGTCTGTTTTTTTAAAAAAAACCTTGACGACCCGCCTAGGTGAAACCTTGGTAGGTCTGTCTGCCTCCTTAGATTTATTATATATATATATATATATATATATATATATATATATATATATATATATATATATATATTTAAAGCTAAACGAATATATATATATATATATATATATATATATATATATATATATATATATATATATATATATATATATATATTTAAAGCTAAACGAATATATATATATATATATATATATATATATATATATATATATATATATATTCGTTTAGCTTTAGATATATATATATATATATATATATATATATATATATATATATATATATATATATATATTCGTTTAGCTTTAAAAACGTCTTCCTTACTATACCAGAAACGCACAAAAACAATAATCTCTGTCATTTGGGGCCTCCTAATATTGTTATTAATATTGCTCAAAATTCAGCTCTTCGCTATGGTACATAGTTTTGAATTTAAGCGCATTACTAGACTGGCGTCAGGATCTCATCAATTTGGAGTTGGAGTTGAGCTGGCTAGATGTAGCAGTAAATTATATGCTAACAGTTTCTTTTTTCGTAATTGTCGCTTGTAATATGTCAGCTGAAAATAATCGTCTAGCATCCAAGTCCCAATCCGAAGAAAAAAAAAACCTGATGATCCGCGTAGGTCAAACCTTGCTAGGTTTCTCTGCTTTATTAGGTTTATTATATATATAATCCGGCTCCATGCTTTCCAGTCAACTTTGATCTGCAAAAATTTAAATGCAATATCAATTGTTATCCATTGCCCTCCTGATTACTTTTTTCTCTTCCTGCTCATTATTAATTTTTCTGTTCCTAATTCTTCCGCATCCTGTAACCTCTTGTGTCTTACTGGCTTTACTGCCTTTCATGGGTTGATACCGATTAAAAAAATGGGTACCATGTGATGCTATTCATTAAATCACATAAGAATCAGCTTTAAACTGGGAATTTCCAGGCTACTAGCAATAACACAGCTACTATCTTAAACTTTTTCTACTACTACTGCTAGTACTACTATTAACTTCGCGATCGCTACTAAGACTACTCCTATTACTACTAACACCACCGTCATTTCTTCTACGTCTATGGCTACTACTATTACTTTTATGTGTTGTGTCTCTTCAGGATGTTAGCGATCATGGCTCTCCACAATTTTCTGTCCTTTATAGCTCTTAATTGATTTTGTTTTATTGTTATCTCTCTGAAACCCCGCCCTGCCATCCATTTACAAAAGCCCTCTGGGTAGGTTATGCATTGTTTTCCTCTGTCTCTCTTGCCTTCAATCTGTCCTGAGTATATCAAATTTTCCAAGCCCTTTTTCCCTAGAAATTACAGCTCCCTCTTATGTTATGTAGATATTTACTCAATCCCCCACGAGGTCAGGTTGTGACACAAAGTCGGTTTAATGTGGGGAGCCCGAGCGCGTGCACCCGGGCAAGGAACAAAAATTCCCCGAGCCCCCGAAACCCATGTTTGTGCATCGATCATTCTCTCTAGTGCAGCTGTTCCCCAGGGCAGGCACCTCTCAGTATAATTTTCCTCAGTTGCCACTCTGTCCTTTGACGGAGTCGCCTCTGAGTTCACTGTGCCCAAAGACAGAGACACAAATGAGAGGTGATAAGTAGATGTGTACCTACTCAAAAAGAGTAAGTTACACACCCATCCTGATGTTATGTATAAGTGTTTTTTTTTTATTTCTATTTTCTCTAAAACTACTTCGTTAATCACATGTTCGGTCCACAGTATTCTCAGCATAATTGTATGAACTCAAATTCTGTTTGAAGTCTCTTCTTCAAATGTAAAGAGATTGTCCAGCATTCACTGCTATATAGAAGAACAAATATTACGTGACTGTTCAGTACTCTTTTCTTTGTTTCAAGTGAATTGTCTTATTTCTTAATACTTTGCTTAGCTTTTGTAAGGCATCTTTCCCAATGCGCCTTCGGATATCACTGTCTTACTTTCAGTTCTAGGTTAAAACACTTCCCAGATATTTAAACTGCTGTAATTGTTTAATTTTGTTACCTCCAAATTGTAATTTGCATGTTGGGTTGTTCCTTTTGCTGACAACCATGCATTAAAATGTAAAAAAAAAAAAAAGCTGTTACGCCCAAACAGTGTTCTTTCTTTCTTTCTTTCTTTCTTTCTTTCTTTCTTTCTTTCTTTCTCTTTGGAAATTCCTAACTCAAATAAAGTAGAAGCCTAGCAAAATCTGAGAGACTTTCATTCGAAGAATATGCGGAAAATCTGCACGCACGTTTTTTTTTTCTCTCTTAATGTGCAAATAAAAATAGAAAACAAAATTGTTCTTTTCCGTTCCAGCTTTTCAAGAAGAAAGGAATTCTTATTAGGTTGGTGCAAAAATAATGTCGTTTTTGACGTTAAAAAATACATCAAAAAACGACATTATTTTTGCATCAACCTAATAAAAAGAAAGAAAAAAAAACAACCAAAAAAACAACAGAATCGCAGAAAATGCGTATACTTTTCTTGAAAACTGTTTTCTCCATCTGAATTTTTAATTATCGTCAGATTCTTACAGTTATTTTACAGCTCAAAATATTTGTAATAGCAACGGGGATCAGGCCACAATACTTATTTAATAGACTTTCCTAAAACGAATCCCGTCCTTGATATGACGATAAACTACATCCGGGTCCTTGATATAACGATATTCAATTTCTACCAATTTACAATAACTATTAGCTAATTATATTATCATTGCCTCCAATCCCTTGCAACATTACTATCACATCATATCATATAGACCCGATATTAAATCAAACTACCCTCTCACCCAGCATATTAAATAGTAAACATCACCATATAAATAACCAATAAGGATTACAAAATTCTACCTGTTACATATACACAGTCAAAAACAAACAAATAACCAGCTTTAAATATAACAAATAAACCGTCATTTTTTTTCAAAATTTAAAAATAAATATAAATAATAATAATTTTTACCTATCATAATTTCACACAAACCCACCATACATGCGAGGAAATATTATTCAGCGGAAAAAACATATATGACATGTATACATTGACGATACATTGACGAGACATTCACGAGACATTCACGAGACATTTCCGCCACACTTCCAATCTTTAAATTTCAACATACAAATGCGTATGTATAGACACAACACCACCCGTATACATACATATGTCATATCCGAAACTGCCCACATATGTTTATATATGTATGAGTCTCGACGGACGACCAAGTATGTATATGTGTTTGCATACATCGATGTTTGCGTTAGTACGATGAAAAAACGACGAAGTTTCCCCCACCACTTCCACACTAACACCAATACACGCAATCTACATAAAACCAAATTTTTTAAAAATTAATCAGTTTGTCTGACGATCGCTAAAGCATGAAACCCAGGGTCACAAGCTCACATCTATCCAACCAAATATATATATATATATATATATATATATATATATATATATATATATATATATATATATATATATATATATGTATGTATGTATGTATATACTCACATATGGTACAATTATTATTAAGCCCTTCCCATCTTTTACAGTTATGTGACCCATAACTTCTTTTTTTTCTTCCTTCTTTATAGAGGGAAAGAATTTTATGAGAAACCGCAACGACAAGATGTAACGACAAGATGTCATATATATTTTTCCGCTGAATAATATTTCCTCGCATGTATGTATATACGTGTGGTGGTTTTGTGTGAAATTATGATAGGTAAAAATTATTATTATTTATATTTATTTTTAAAGTTTGAAAAAAATGGCGGTTTATTTGTTATATTTAAAGAGAATAATATAATTTTGCAGCATTTGCTACCTTTCCTTTTCTGGCTTGGGGAGAAAGCGGCTAATACATTTTTAGCCGTTGTCGCAAGTTCTTTTGTGAGAAAATAAAATCTTTTGTCTTTTCCAGTTCCCTGGGGTTTTCTTTAACGTTTAAGTACACATCTTTATCGACGTGCAAATACTGTCAAGGCCCCCCAACGTATATTCTATATAAAGCAGAAACAGATAGATATATGAACTAGAATAGATATACGGCCAAAATGATGTGAAAACATAGATTAATTCGAGAAAGGGCTATATAAATATTTGGCAGTGTCTGTACGTATTTAAGTCGTGTCAAAAATATTATTCGTTTAAAATTTAGAATTGTGATATGTAATGCAAAAAGGAAATTATATATATATATATATATATATATATATATATATATATATATATATATATATATATATATATATATATATATATATATATATAATCGACTCTCCCGTCTAATTTGGCATATGAGGGTCAAGCAGATCAGTTCTTAGGAAACCGACAGCCCAACAAGAGTACATGAGATTTGATTATAATGGTGAAGCTTTCGTGCAGGATCATCCACACTTTTTGAAGGGCCGAATACAGAGACTTGCTGCACTATGTACCACAGGCTCCCTAAACGACCCTACGCAGGTTTTGAATTCAGAGTTGTCCTCCTAGACAAGTTGCCATCCAAGGCTATAGAACTCAATCTGTCCTGCTATTTACCCATAGCTGGAAGGAGAAGAGGATTCACACCTTTCCCAAGGGTATTAGAACGTAAGTGAATGTAATGGATTCGACTGGAATTCGAATTCGGCTCTCCGATTCCTCAATCCGAGCCGCTATCCATTATTGCTCTTATACTATTTAAGTAGACTGGAGGGGGTTTTCGTTTGTAATAACTAAATACCGTTGGTTTTATTATCGCTATTAAAACATTTTTCAAAAACAAAATATACTTTTATTTGCGGAACATTAGCTGATTTAAAGTTTAATTAATCTTATTTGAAACTTACTTTTAGTTTAAAATGTCGCCGAAATGAATTTCTTAACACGGTTCAATTGCCATCCAATGCTATAGAGAGAAGAGGCTGGTGGAGAATTCATACCTTTTTCCCAAGTGAATGTAATGGTTTCGACTGGAATTCGAACTCGGCTCTCCAATTCCTCAATCCAAGACGCTATCCATTACTCCACCGTACCTATAGATATAGGGGGGTGTCTGTGTGTAGAGAGAGAGATAAAGAGAGAGAGAGAGATAAAGAGAGAGAGAGAGAGAAAGAAAGAGATAGTGAGAATAAGGGATAGAGAGACGAAAAGAGTTAGAGAGTCAGATGTACATCGATACTTAAAATCACTCGTATAAACGTTTAAAATTCCGGTCTAAACAAGCTTCCTGATACATCTGTCATTTCCAGGATAAGACAATTTCCAGTAACCAGAAGCAGAAAAAAAATAAACCCACTAATTAACTTGCCGTGATCACCTAAGGCCACCGCTCTCGCCAGGGAAACAGAGGCAGTAATTGTAAGCGTCAGCATCTGTTCAGTAGAATGTTTTTCAAATTTACTTTTTTTTTTCCTGGGAATAATATAAAAGGTAGTATTTACACAAATTTGTCCGTCTCTTTAACGATCTGTCTGCCTGCCTCTGTCTCTGCCCTCTATCTTTCTCTCCATATATATATATATATATATATATATATATATATATATATATATATATATATATATATATGTATGTATATATATATATATATATATATATATATATATATATATATATATATATATATATATATATATACAGATACACCTAGTGAGCCAGACAAACCTACCTAGGTTTCACCTAAACGGATCGTCAGGGAAAGTTCGGTTGATTTGATTATTGGCAAATCAAAAATTCGATGGTTTTTCTAAACGAGTCTAGTTAATTTATATTTGTATGTATGTATGTATGTATGTATGTATATATATATATATATATATATATATATATATATATGCATTTATCATTTATTAATCCTTTATATATTTCTTTTAATGTTTAAACGTTATTTTTAGTGTATACTCATATTTGAGTATATGATCTACTTATTTATTAAACAGTAAGAAAAATCAGCAATAAAATTACACACACACACACACACACATATATATATATATATATATATATATATATTTATATATATATGTTTAATTTCAATTAAAAGGTGCAATTATAACTTATAAATTCATGAATCTTTCATACAAAAAAACAAATATAGAGGTTAATGATTTAAATGGCGAGAATACATCGTCTCAAACACATAAATAAGATACACCAACCCCGAACCTGTATATGAATGATATGATCCCTGTTTATAAATTCCAGTTTCGGGGTTGGTGAAAATAAGATATTTATAGAGTTTAAAAAACCATCAATCTACCTAAGATACGTTGATGATATTCTTATGTTAGTTAAAAATACAGATGAAATAATTCAACTTCAAAAACGTTTCCAAAATAATTCTGTCCTTAAATTCACATATGAACTCAATACTACTAATAAAATCCCCTTCCTTGACATATTGATAATCACAAATAATAACAAATTTACTATTTCGCCATACAAAAAACCTACAAGCATAAATTCATGTACACTTAACTACAAGAGCGAATCCCCATATTACTACAAAATAGCAATTATAAAGAATCTAATACATCGTGCAGAAACTAATTCCTCCACAAAACAGATTTTTTACAATGAACTAAAGGATATAAAACAGACACTTATTAACAATAGCTTTCCAAACTATATAGTTGGTGAACAAATAAGATGCTTTCTTAGAAATCTCAATCTCAAGAAAATTGTACATAATACTGCTTCTACTGATCTCAAACATATTAGTCTCCTATATCGTAATCAAATGCATACTAATTATAAAAAAGATGAAAATATACTAAAAAAATTAGTATATTCTAATATATCAACTACAGATCCTAGCAAAAAAATTAAATTAATCATATACTACACTAAATGTAGTATATCTAACTTAATTCTTCGCAATAATTCTTCTCCCCCGGTTAGCGATTTGCAAAAAACCAACATAGTTTATAAATTCAAGTGCCCTTTGGGAGAGTGTATCTCCAACGAATTAAATAATATTTATGTTGGTCACACCACAAACTCGCTTTCACGACGCTTGACACTCCATTTAAATGAAAACTCTAACATTTTTAGGCATTTAAAACAACATGCCTGCCCGCATACACAATTCCGTAAAATAATTGTTGAAAACACAATTATACTTCGACATAAAAACAATAGACAAAAACTAAAAATCCTTGAAGCATTATACATCAAACAGTTGAAACCCAACCTAAACAAAATCAATTATGGCATCTCTACATATATTCTTAAATGTCTATAATTGGTAACAGAAGCCATTGGTTTATACCAACGGCTTTCCATACTTCTACAATTCACTCTCGTGTGGTCATGTGTGACGTCATGAGATGCGGTGCGATTTTCGCTTCTAGCGTCTTATATGATCGTGTTTATTGTTGCTTAGAAATCATCTATGTAAACATTGACAGACTATCATCACTGTCGTGTCCGTATATTGTGTAATATGTTGTAATTAACATCTTTGATAATGGCTTAAGTAAGCCGAAAGCTTAGATTGTATTAAAATAATATGGATCACTATTGTGAATTTCTTTCTTCGTTCAACGATAATGTTATTAAACTTATCAGATGTTACGAAAAAAATTTACATAAAATAAATAGACAACACTTGTCTATATTATTTAATGAAACGTGTATGAATGAAAATATGCTACCTAAATACACACAATATATATATATATATATATATATATATATATATATATATATATAAATCAAAACCTACCCACATTTCTCACCCACACAAGACAGACATGCTTACGTAGATGTTGAGGCCTCACACTTATACACACACCCACAAGAATATACACACTTACACACATCATACTGACTCACTGCCTAATGAGCCAAATGATAACACACACCCACAGCAATACACACGCTTACACTTATCATACTCACTCAATCCCTAAGAACCAAATAACACACACACAAACACTAAACAGAGACACATCCCCTCTCCAGGACCAATAAAACTGTCAAACTGTCCAAGGGAATTCAGAGAAGCTTAGATCCATCCAGCTCAAATAACAACTTAAAAGAGACTGTTTGACCAACACAAGGAATGTTAAAAGATTCACGTTAAAAAGATAAAAAAAAAAAAAAAAAAATGAAAACTACAGACAAAAGTTCATTTTCTCCATCAAGACATTCATTTCTGTAGTTTACTGCTACCAGCAAGCAGAAATATTTCTTCTACCGATGATCGCCATTTTGGTCGAAACTAGTCGAGGAATCTAAATGAAATAATAATAAAAAAAAAAAACGAAAGAATATACAACCAAGTGTGTCTGAAAATTTTAATTTTTTAATATTTTTTTTATTGTTCAATATATATATATATATATATATATATATATACATATATATATGTATGTATTTAATTAAGTATATGTATTTTATTAATTTATTCCGTATACACCAATCCTATACTTGTATATATATATATATATATATATATATATATATATTATAATATGACGTCACACTGGACCTCTCTCGTCGTGCTATCTAAATGTGACGTTATCCTGGCCGCAGAGCCAAATGTGACGTGGTACTGGTCACGGCGCCATATGTGAAGTTCTAAACCTTGGCTGATTCGGATGGAAATCTGGGTAGATTCGGCATCAGCTTTGTCGTTCCCAGCTCGCCTCCAACGTCTGGTTACCGAAGTAACTGCTTTGATTTCTAGCCTAACCTACCAACGTTGTGATTTGATCTTAGGTAGACGAAATCAATCAGTCGTCGGGCCGTAGTGCAAACCGAATTCGAGCAAAGTTGACACCACACAAGTATATGTAAAAGAAAATAAACAACTCGAAAGATTCAAATGTGCTAAAAAAAAGAATAACAAATATTTTTATATCTGGTTTCTGAATACAGGACTGCGTCTTTCTCCCAAACCGCTTCTATGGATACGTGACCCTTTGCATTTGTTAGGCGAGTCTTAATATTTTAACTTTTTTTTCAATAAACTGGTTTTTGGTATCTTCAGGCCATATTCGTAAAACTTGTTTTGGTGGTGTGAGTTTCAGTCGTTCTTCAAAAAAAAATTGTTTTTGGTTAGAAGTTTAAGTCGGAATCCGTGGAATCCTTCAGTCCGCTCCTGCGAGGCTACTCTCCGAGATCACAGCTCAACTCTGTCTGCTCTGTAACTCTGTCTGCGTCTGCCCAACTGCTACCGTCTGCCTAACTGCTCTGGGGACGTTCGTTTATATGGACGCCGACCAAAACCGGTTGGGGGCCTGTCGTGGTTTGGTTTCCTCGATAATTCCAAATCCGCAATAAGGATTTTCTTTGTTTTCGGACAGGAAAATTTATCACTTCCCATTTTTGGAAGTCAATTAATTTCTGTTTTAGAGGGGTTCTTAGGGGAATTGTCCTCCCAAATTCTTCCTTTCTCATATTGGTATCTCACACCAATCCCCTCAGAGAGCGTCAACAGGTTTCCCTTCTTTCTCATATTGGTATCTCACACCAATCTCCTCAGAGGCATCAACATGTTTCCCTTCTTATTCATATGTTTACCTTCGCCCATCGCTCGCGCCAACATTCAGCCAATGAACGCTCGGCAGTGTCGGTGCGGCTAGTCTGGCCTCAGTTTACAATTATCGCTCAAAGAAAAAAAAATATCTTCCTTTGTCTTTTCTTTCTTTTTCCCGACTGGAACCCCCACGACTCGTAGTGTGGTCATTAATCTCTATCTTAACTGAATGTCATCTGGAATTCATCAACGAGATTTTCGCCAAGTGATTATCTGGGTGGTAAAGTGAATCTCTTTGTATCCTCAACGTCTTCGTACTTCTGTCTCCAACAGTCTGTCCAGGTAACAAACTTTTATCATGGCAAGGTCTGGACATAAAACAGGTTGTTCTATTCCAAAACTAAATGATATCTCCTAAAGATAGTTAATGGTTTATTCTTTTCCTTTTTCTCTTCTCCCTTTTTTTCTTCTTTGGGGTGGTTTCAGCTGATCCTTTTCTTGGTCGCATGCTCGACCCAATTCTGATTATCTTCTAGCATCCCGCTTTGTAAGCCACTTGACCAATTTGAAATTTTCATTATTGCCATGTGCAGATTGCTATCTTTTATTCGCCGCGTCATGGCATAAATTAATTCTGAGAGATCTGAGATCTTACGAATTTCCTATCTTCTGCGAAAAAAAAAACAAACTTTTCTTCGTAAATGAAAATAAAATTTTTACCACTTAAAAATAACATGATTTTTAAGATAAATTAGGGTTTGTTTTTTAGGTAAATTACGGCTTGTTTTTGTTTTATTTTGTATTAAAAATATAATAAAAAAGAACAAGTATCTCCCTTTAATAATAAGAAATTAATATTCACAATTCTAAAATAAAAATAAAAAATTCTTTAAGTATTTTTACATATATATATATAAATATAATTTATTTTAAATGCCAAATATGATTTTTAAAATAAAAAAAAACCCTGTAATTCTAGTAGAATATATATCTTCGCCAACATTAAGATAGCCATATATATATTTTTTTTTTAAATTTAAATTATGTAACGCCCAGTCTACTCGTATTACAATGAATCATTCATACAAAAAGTAACTATGCATGTATTACGACAGGTTCTCCGGTCATCATCAGGCATATAAAGTATTTCCTTTTTGGTAAAATTCAGAGATAATCTAACTACGAACCTAAAGAGCCAGGCAAACCTACCAAGGTTTTACCTACGCGGAGGGGGTCAGGGTAAGCTGGCCAAAAAGTGTAAAATTGTAACAGAATATAAATAGCCTATAACATAAAAACAATGACCACGTGACTAAAAAATAAAAAACAAACAAACCCAGCAACTTTAGGTTCATAGTTATATATATATATATATATATATATATATATATATATATAGATAGATAGATAGATAGATAGATAGATAGATATATGCATGTTTCATTAAATAATATAGACAAGTGTTGTCGATTTATTTAATGTAAATTCTTTTCATAACGTCTGATAAGCTTAATAACATTATCATTAAACGAAGAAAGAAAATCACAATATTGATAGATAATTTTTAATCCTATCTAAGCCATTATCAAAAGAAAGAGAGTGAAGCAGTGATGAAGACAGAAATTGGATATTTGTGCATCTTTCTTTCAATGTTTTTTCTTTTTATAAATTTCTTCTAATGTTCTTAGAGTCCTCCTTTGGGGCGGTGCGGTAAAGGGGTGTAAAAACTGTCTGTAGTGATTGTTGTTACAGGCCTTGAAAGTGGCTAATGAATTGGCAGAAGCGCGTGAGTGCGACAATTATCATTACAGATAACGCTACACTCTTAAAATCCCACCCCCTACCGAAAAAAAGGAAGAAAACTTAAGAAACTGTCCTTGCCTGTCACATTCAATGTAATATATACAGAGTCCAATGGGTAAATTTTCGTCTAAATTACGCAGAAATTAAAATAACACTGACATCTTATTTTAACAGATATATTTACCAAAATTACACAAAAATAACTTGAAATACAAGTAAATTTATTCAATAAAATCGCCATTGGCTTCAACCACATCCTCCAGATCAATTCGGAATCTCCTTCAACTCTCCTGGACGGTCTCCTTGTTTAAGTTGGTGAATGCTGCCATAATCCTTGCTTTCAGTTCATCTTTGGTGTTACAAGGAGTTTTGCTGCTCTTTCGCTCAACTGCGCCCCATACATAATAATCAAGGGGTTTGTAGTCTGTGGAGTTAGCTGGCCAGATATAATGGGTGATGTGGCCGCAGAAATTGTCTGACAGCCACGACTGTCTTCTGCTTGTGTCGCATGGTACAATGTAAAAAATTAAAAAGACCTTATGCAACTGGAATTTATAAACGGGGATCATATCATTCATATATAGGTTCGGGGTTGATGTATCTTATTTATATTGTTTGCGACGATGTATTCTCGCCATTTAAATCATTAACCTCTAACAGTTTATTTTGTCCAGGTTAGGTTTCAACTGTTTTATGTATATAGCTTCAAGAATTTTTAGTTTTTGTTTATTATTTTCATGTTTAAGTCTAGTATATAACACAACTTTTCTCATCACTTTTTTGTAAAATTACAGTTCCGGAATTCTGTTGACCAGAGTTTTTCAAGCCGTGAGTCTTAAACTTTCAGTGGGTCGGGAAAGAAATAAAATGAGTCGCAACAAAAAAGAAAGCAAAAAAATGTTTAAGTGAGAGAAAAGTGCAGACTATAAACATGTCTAAATGTTTCGCGCAATCATGAATCATCGCTAGTTTTTCACCCAGGTAAACTAGTATTTTGCACACACACACACACACACACACACACACACACACACACACACACACACACATATATATATATATATATATATATATATATATATATATATATATATATATATATATATATATGAGGAGTAATGGATAGCGGCTTGGATTGAGGAATCGGCGAGCCGAGTTCGAATTCCAGTCGAATCCATTAAATTAACTTACGTGCAATACACTTGAGAAAGGTGTGAATCCTCTTCTTCAGACAAACTGGGTTCTATAGCCTTGGACGGCAACTGGTCTAGGAGAAGGACAACTCTGAATTCAAAACCTGTGTAGGGTCGTTTGGGGACGTTGTGACACGTAGTGCACCAGGTCTCTGTATTCGGCCCTTCAAAAAGTGTAGTTGGTTCTGTACAAAACCTTCACCACTATAATCAAATCTCACTTGCTGTTGTTGGGATGTCGGTTTCCTAGGAACTGATTTGCTTGACCCTCATACGTCGAACTCGACGGGAGAGTCGAGAGTATATATATATATATATATATATATATATATATATAAGTGAACATAGAAGTCAACACTTAGAGGCGACTGTCTGTTCCATGCTAGATGCAATCGTCAGGCCACGAATGCTGTTATTTTCCTCGGCTATTTATGTATACGGGTGCATTGTGGATAGTCTATTTTGGCGGTTATTTTATCGAAAGTCGTTTATTTGTTTATTTGGGTTAAATTATTTTGCTTGTTTTTAATTTTATTTTTATTTTTTATATTTTATTTCTTATCTTATATATTTATTTAGTTTTATCTTAATCGGTGTTTTTATTAACGTAGTAAAAATTTGTTTATATCGCTTATTTAATAGTTTTGTTTTGCTTTGGGAAGCTAAAGCTATTTATTCAATTTTGGGGTTGATTGTTGTAGTTTATTCTAACTATTATTTTGGTGGGAACAGTTTTTAATTTGTTTATTACTTCATGTATTTATTTGGATTGATTATCTTTGTTTTTGTTTTTTCTAACCGTTAGTTTATCGGGGCCAGTTTGTTAGTTTATTTATTTATTTGGATGAATTTAGGTCAATTTATTTTACTTGTTATTTATTTGTTATACTGTATATTTTCTCTTTTTTTCTCGTTTTCGATTTTTAAGTAACGTAGTATTTTTTTATCGTTATATAATTGCGGACTGAGTGACGGAATATCCTTTCATTTTGTTTTGCTGAAATTAATGTTTTAAATTTATACAAATAGATAATAGAAATAGATACATGCAATTCTGATATGTACAGATCATGAGAAATATACATATTAATTGTCGATGCTGAATAAAATGAATCAATTGAACAGAATTTGTCTTTGATCTATTACACGTAGGTATAATGAGCCATAGTGCAAAATGTGGTCCTTGCTGCGGGTAGCAATAAAAAACATTGAAAAACGCTGCATAGACGATGACGAGATCAGATGAAAAAGGAACAAATGCCACGCAGAAAGACATAAACGGCAAATCAGGGTCTTTATTAGGTTCTCTACCACATGGGAATACGTCATTTATATAGGAAACGAGTTCCTGGCCGTAGTGACTTCAATAGTCATGTCTCACTATTTGAGGCGAGTGACTTGGATTGCGAATCTTGTACTGGGATAATTAGATCTATTCGAGTTTCAGGCGGGAAAATAGGTAATGTTGAACAGATTGTGCTTGCATCAACGACATAGACTGATTTGTACGGAGCTGCAGCCGTAACTGTAATCATCATGATGGGATGGAGGAGCACCACAGGAGAATAGTGCACAGTACAGGACCCATTCACAATATTATTCACGATATTATGCACCAGCTGATAGGATAATCCCGTCAGACGATACCGTTCGGATCGCTGACTCTGAGGCAGATAACATAAACTCAGAGAACGTTTGCCTCCAGTACCCCTTAATGAAGAAAGAACTGATACAGAGAAGGCGATACTGTTGAGGCTCTTTCCTTTGTGTTCTTCCGGAAGGTTTGGCAGAGGAGAAGAAGGGTTTTTTTTCCGTCGGAGTACATGCTGCGATTGTAGAATCTGTTCCGTTCTAGAGGCCTTATCTCTTCCCTTGCGTTTCACACCGTTGCATAGCATTTTTACGTAACTGTGGTATGACTATCGCAGACAAGCTATGACCAGCTTAGACCAGCGGCCCAAGTGCAAACACTCCGGCCGACACGCACGTTAAACACCGACTCTGTGTCACAAACTGACTGAATTTTTTTTTTGGTGTGTGTGGGGGGGGGGTCAAAGGTAAAATTCGATAAGGTGATACACCGAATGAACACGTTTTGTCTATCCGGAAATCAAAGCAACACAACTGCTCCTTGAGTCATCAGCATCCTAACAGATCTGTGAGTATGTCGTGTCCATTAAACTATCAACTACAATATTTATAAACCAATCACACTCAAGAAAACACTTACATCTTAAAACACAGCAATAAAATCATAGATTACAAATCAGAATGTTTGTTGTATTAGTCATCATTATTTTTAGGTAGATACCGACCAAATATCATGCGGGCGTAGTAGAAAACATACCACGTGACTTCTTAGGGCTTAATTAGGAGAAAATAAATAATTTAATTCTAGAAACACGATACACACAGCTGTCAGCAAGCTCCACGCAACTCTCGCTTATGATCTTCATGACCTCATGAGAAAAGCGACAGCGTTGGCAAACTCCAGACCACGGCAATACCGCCAACAGTAAGAAACAATTCGTATCTCTCGTATCCGTTTCTACTATGAATCACCCACACACATGTTGACTTTTTCATACAAACACACATATAACAACATTTTATTGTTTCTCACACACGTACACAAAGACAGTTTATATTTTATTTCAGAACTTACTTTTCAATCTATCATCAACTACTTGTTTTCTTGTTATATTAAATTAATGTTTATTTGTTGAAACTATGTTGACTTTCCTCCTGAATTTTATTCTTTTAATGAAAATCGTGTGATTATTCTAGACGGCCAAATTACGAACGGACCTGCAACAATAATTTGTTATTGTATCGAAACCCGACACTCCGAATTTTAACATTCAACGAAAAACCGAGTAGAAAGATTCCGACTAGCTCATGTATCAAGACAGACTCTCTCACATCTGGGGACTAGAAGACCCACTGCAGGAATTTACATAACTTGTTCTGAAGACCACATTATCCCTATTAAACTGAAAATTACCGTAAAATAAAACTTCATGATTGAAGCGAATGGATGAAGTTTTAAACCCGAATGCAGCGAGAAAAAATGAAGATCAAACCATAGTGTTATTTTCCTAACAAGAAATTTAATTCACATGGGTTGGGAAGGAAAGAAAAAAACATGAACTAATCGGTGAGTTTTTTATAGTTGGTCAACTATCTTGCGTTGGCAAAAGGCTGACAAGGAAAAAGCAAAACTACCCACCAAATTCAGAATTCCCCATATGATATGAGAAAGAGTTTGATTGATTGTTTAGTTTTTTACGGTTTGTCAACTGCTTGCATCTCATTTAGAGCCAGAAAATAGTCTTAGATTGTAAAATTTTTGAGGTGAAGGATAATAATGATTTCCTGATACAAGTCTTAATAATTAACCCATAGCAGGGGGAGAGAAGCGTTGGATTATTAACTTCCACAAGGGTATTTGCGTGCAAGGAAATATAACGAACCAGAATGGAATTGGAACTTCACTCAGACATCCAAACATGTGGTATTCACAAGCGGTTATCAATCTCCGTACTGATCAGGTGTTACTACACATAAAGGTGATCGTGCGGGAACCGTTATTTTAACGTGATATGACGTAAACCTTATGGGAAGACGATAGGTGGGTAATAAAGTCAAGTTCAGTGAAAGAATATGGCTAAGGCACAGTGAGAAGATAGATAGATAGATACATAGATAGATCGATCGATCGATAGATAGATAGATAGATAGATAGATAGGTGTACATTGAAAGATAGTTAGATAGAAATATCGATAATGAAGAGATAGATCGATCGATCGATCGATAGATAGATAGATAGATAGATAGATAGATAGATAGATAGATATAGCCGGATATATAATGAAGAGATAGAAAGAACGTGAGAAATGAACATACTTAAAAAAGATAGACAAATACATCGATAGACAGATAGATAGATAGATAGATAGATAGATAGATAGATAGATAGATAGATAATGAAGCCCTAGATATGTAGATAGATAGATAGATAGATAGATAGATAGATAGATAGATAGATAGATAGATAGATATTGGCTGGGATAGAGAGATAGATAGATAGATAGATAGATAGATAGATAGATAGATAGATAGATAGATGGAGCGAGAGAGAGAGAGCTATGTACAGAATGAGAAAAATAGGAACTGACTGAGGTACATAGATAGGAAAAGACTTAGATAGATAGATAGATAGATAGATATATAGATAGATAGATGAAGAAATAGAAGGAAAGTGAGAAATGAACATACTTAGATAAAAAGATAGACAGATATACATCGATAGATAGATAATGAAGACTTAGATATATAGATAGTTATGAAGAGATAGATAATGAAGAGATAGATAGATAGATAGATAGATAGATAGATATGAACAGACTGAGAGATAGATAGATAGATAAATAGATAGATAGATAGATAGATAGATAGATATGAACAGACTGAGAGATAGATAGATAGATATGAACAGATAGATAGATAGATAGATAGATAGATAGATAGATAGATAGATTATAAAGACCAAGATATGTAGATAAGTATTAAGAGGTAGAAAATGAAGAGATAGATATTGAAGACATAGATATTTAGATAGGTACGAAGAGATTGATAATGAAGAGATAGATAGATAGATACATAATGAAAACCTAGATATATAGATAGGTATGAAGAGATAGATAATGAAGAGAGAGATAATGGCGAGATAGATAGATAGATAGATAGATAATGAAAACTTAAATATATAGATAGGTATGAAGAAATAGTTAATGAAAAGATAGATAATAAAGTGATAGATAGATAGATAATGAAAACCTAGATTTGTAGATAGTTATGAAGGGATAGATAATGAAGAGATAGATAGATAGATAGATAGATAGATAGATAGATAGATAGATAGATAGATAGATAGATAGATATATTGATTTCTGCGTATCCATAGAATCGATAAATATAAAATTATACCAGACAAATAAATAAAAGCATTGTAAGTGTTAGAAATTAAGAAGCGATTTTATCGTCAACCCGGAACAAATATTAAAACGAATGAAAATCCACTGCCACCAAAAACAAAACAATGAAGAAATAAAATACCTAATGAAAATAACCGAATGGAAAAATGATTTCAAATGTCGAATGCTTCTCTTTGAAGATCAGGGCAAATCAAGAATTTGATCTTCATTTGACGGAAGTAAGAATTCATACTTTTCTTAGTTTTATTGAAATCGGTTCCAAATTATTGCCAACAAAACTACTGGTTTTTATTTGTTTCGTTTTTTTTTTTTTTTTTATTTGATGTGTTAGTTCTGTGAAGTTTTTGTTTATTCAAATTTACACGTCTTCTTTTTTTTTTTCTTTCCTCAGTTTATTGCTTTTCGTTTGCCAAGGATTGCCGTCTTCTCGGAATTCCTTTACCGCTAAATCCGTCTGAATAACACAGAGAGAAATTGTTCTTTTACTCGAAAGTAAATATTTGTTCAGATTTAATATTTTCACTTTTATTCTGATTTTTAACATTCAGACCCTGTTTTCCTTGTTTTCGTTCCTTGTTTTTTACGTTTGTTTTTTTAATTCAACCCAAGGTTGACAAACATTCTTCCGACATTTTAAGCCGAGATTATTAACTCAAAATTAGCATTACCTCACCTTCATTACAGGCGTGTTTTGCAGCATTAAAAATACGTGACTCTTGTACAAATTTTAATTATTGTGCAACCGTGTGTTTTTATCTGATGCGAATAAAAGAGAAAATAAAGAGAAAAACCAAAAACTGTTTTAATTTCTACAAGGCTCGTTCGAGTTGTCTGTTTAATTTGATTATTGAAAAAATAGAAAAATGCAGGACAAAAAATAAAACACATTCTTTCGTGTTTTTCCATATTCTGAAGCAAAAAAATGACATTCAATTTTATCCTGCCACGTCTTCCAGGAGCATAGAATATTTTTCTTGAGTCATTTTGGGTATTATTATCAGCTTACTAAATTACACGATGCACCACAAAAAAAAAAAAAAAAAAAAATAAATAAATAAAAAATATGAAATTTGGTATAGTTTATTTAATTATTGGAATTTTTTACGGTCATTTGAAATAAAAGCAAATGATAGAAATTTAGTACAGTGTAACCCGGATATAAGAGAGTTGTCGGCACCGGAGAAGTATCTTATATACGGGTTTCTCTTATATCCGGTTTTGGTCTATTTTGTTTAGGTAAGTATGGCTCTAATTTGGGACTAGAGAAAATCTCTCTTATATCCGGGTTTCTCTTATATCAGGGTCTCTTATATCCGGGTTACACTGTAGTTCAAAACAGAACAAAAATAAAAATGTTAGATATTGTGTTCAAACTAAAAAAGTTACTTTTTTATATGTTATCAGGTCATCCCATAAGTTCTGTCCGAATTTTAACTTTTTGTTAAAATGAACAAAATTTAAAGAGTATTTTGTAATGTCTAATGGAGCTGAACATTATTTTTAAGTTTAGATGCATTTAAACTGATCAAATTTTATTTCAGAGAACAATAGAATTAAATTTTGTTTGATTAAAACCCTGCTAACATGGAAGTATCCAAGAATCATTTGAAGCACATAATGCTTTATGAGTTCAAGAAAGGAAACTCAGCAGCCGAAGCGGCTAGAAACATTCACTCAGTTTATGGAGAGGAATGTGTGAATGAAAGAACTTCCAGAAGATGGTTTGCAAAATTCAGAGGTGGAGATTTCACCCTTGAAGATGAAGATCAAACCGGACGTCCAGTTGAGTTTGATGAAAAGCTTCTTGAAGCAGCCCTTGAAGAAAATCTTGTTGAGGAATTGGTAGTGGTTCTCAGTTCAAACCATACAACTGTTCATCGTCATCTTCAACAACTTGGAAAAGTTCCTAAACTTGGAAAATGAGTGCCTCATGATTTGTCTGAAAATAACCTCAAATCCTCTGTTGACATCTGCTCTTCTCTCCATTCTCGCTAACTTGTTTCACCTTTTTTGGATAGACTTGTGATTGGCGGCGAAAAATGGATCTTTTATCGAAATGTTAAGCATCGTAGACAGTGGCTTGGTAAAGGGGAAGGACCCCAGCCATAGCCGAGAAGGGAACTTCATGGGCAAAAGGTTCTTCTTTCAATCTGGTGGGATCGCCATGGAATAATCCACTTTGAATTCTTACCATCTAATGCAACAATTAATGCTCAAATATCCTGTCAGCAATTAGAGCGTTTGAACCAAGCTTTGAGGAAAAAAGACCTGCTCTAGTGAATCGAAAAGGGGTGGTGTTTCATCAGGACAATGCGCGACCCCACACAGCAAGAATCACGTCACAAAAGATCGAAGAACTTGGTTGGGAGAAAATTCCTCATCCACCTTATTCTCCCGATCTTGCTCCTTCAGACTACCATTTGTTTCATAGCTTACAGAATCATTTGGAAGAAACAGCTTTTGTAACACAGGAAGAGGTTAAAACTGACATTTGTGAGTTCTTCGAATCAAAGCCAAAATAATTTTACAGTAATAGAATCAGTAAGCTTGTTAATAGATGGAAAGAAGTCATAGATAATCAGGGAAAATACATTGTTGATTGAATCTGTAATTAAATGTAACATTTGGTCACTTGTTTTCTTTATTCAAAATTCGGACAGAACTTATGGGATGACCTGATACTTAATTTTTCTAATCATATAGTAAATCTATATGTTATGAATAATCAAGAGTGGTCTCCGTTTGTTTTGTTACTCTCCTATTTGATCGAGCTATTTCTGTTTACTGGGACTATAAAAGGACACTATACACGAACTTTGTATTCACAGTTGAATAAAGCTTTCGTAAAGCCCACATCTGCGTACTTTTATCATTACACTATAATTTCCTGTTTTTTTTTTTGTTTTTTTTTTTAGGTGAGTCACCCTGTATTTGAGCAATTTAGATATTCATAAGCATTTTCATTATTTAAAAAATATTAATTGATATGTCATTTTAATTTTTGTTGCTTTTTTTAATATCCCGAAACCCAATTCGTTTTAATATCCTACGAATGTTCAGTAGCCATGTTGTATCACTACAAGTTTATCTCTTGCTTCCTGTTTAGGATTGGGATTCCAGTTCCTTCTAAACCCTTTACCCTGTCTTTCACTTAGGGTGTACCTTTGCGTCTTGGTGGCATTTTCTCATTGCTTGGGGTAGTGCTTCTGTAACCTTGAGTGGATATTGAGCCTTGTACAAGGTGAAAATAATTGTATCTTTGCATGTATATGACATTAAAAATACAGCACCTTTCTAACTTACATTAATCTGACACCTATGCACAACCCCATACGGGAAAAAAAGGACTTTTCCTCGCTTCTTTGAAAACCATATGCATATAAAACGAATCATGTTGCTTTTTGCGTGGAGGGAGTTTACTATCGATTATTAGACAAGGGCACGGAGAATATTATCTTGTGCATCTGTTTTTTGTGTCTGTTTTTATTTTTCCATGCGTTCTTGCAAATCAATTTCTTTTTATCAACATTTTTTACGACGGTTGGGAAACAAAGCTAACAATAATTTATGTTCCTTCTTTTTGAAATGCATCTTTATCAGTTTTTTTTTATCTGTATCCTGCATCAGAGTTGACTGGGTTAAAACCTTTTCTTTGAGCTTTTAAATATAATAATAATAATAATAATAATAATAATAATAATAATAATAATAATAATAATAATAAAAAACGAAATAAAAAATATTTGAACCAAAGATAAGGATTTATTAAACCTGGCTTTGTAAAACATAAAAAAGAAACAATTGGTTACGCGGAACTTGATTGTAGAGCGCGAATACACTTGGGAAATGAATAACTCCATCTCTTTCCCTTTTGCTTTGGCTTAAACACGAGGACATGTATCTAGAAATATCAGTGTTAATCTCAAAAATTGTTAATGCAATAATTCCTGGGTATGACGATAAACTATATGTGGCAGCAAGGCCTCTGATCGGGAGATTGAAGGGTTTCAGGAGCGTGGAACTACTGCTTAATTGCTGTTGTTTTCAGGTCCACCCTGACCCGGAGTGGTAGCACCAGTTTGGCTCCTAGCTATTGGCAATATATATATATATATTCATCGTAAAAATTACAAACAATATATAATCATAGTAAAATGACCAGCAATACCTATTCATAGTAGAATTACCACCAATATATTTTATTGCAAAATGATCACTAATACATTTTATAGCAAAATGATCAATAATACATTTTATTGCAAAATGATCAATAATACATTTTCTCTTTAGTTGAAGGCATACGATTTTATTCAAAGTATAGAGTTAGGCATTAAATTGTTGAAAATTGCACTCTTTGTAGATAATAAAATAAAATTAATAAATAAGGGATTAATTATTTTTCTTGGGCCTTGAACATTTGTTTTTCCAAGTTGTAGAGGGCGCATGAAACTTTTTTTGTTAATCTTTCCTCCTTTTTTCTTCAGCTGTTCTAAGAAAGCCATGCTGAATAAATAGATTATTACCATGCTCTAAAACCATGACGATATCTCGTTTGTTATTTCTTCTTGGGTGCATGTTGTTTGTACTGTCACCACCAAAAGTTAATGTAGGACGTGTTTCATTCATTCATTCAATCATTTTATTATAATGTGGTGTTCCCATTGACTTTTGTTTTTCGACATAACCCCTACAGGTTGATATGCCGCCAAACAAAATTAACCAAACCAAATCAAACCAATATATTTTTCGGTTTTAAATAGTCCACAAAGGGTTGATAAGATGTAAAGAAATAGTGAAAAATTTCAAATCAATGGCGCTTCGTAGATTAAAATTGCCCTGGTAAATGGAGGTGAATTAATACAACTGAGTCAGTGTTATGTGTTTACCTTTTATTGCATTATAGCATCACCATTTACCAGAATTTAAAATATACCAGGCACAGTCACATGGCATGTTAGTGTAGAGAAGGGGAAGGATCCGGAGTTCAGGGTTTTTTTTTTTTTTTTTTTTTTTTTGCTCCATACGCATATTGCAGTTATTATTATTATTATTATTATTATTATTATTATTATTATTATTATTATTATTATTATATGCATGTGTGTGAATATGTACGTATATACAATGTACACGTGTGTATATTCGCATGGGTAGGGATCATATTGACTGCCCCCTCTTTTTTCCTATATCGCTACAGGTGTACTAACCTAACAATGTTCTATTTTTGACTGACTTCTCAGTTGAGTGAAAACTTAAAAAATATTATTTATTCGCTAGCAGGTTGAGAAAAGACCCGGAATGTTTTTGTTTTTTTTCCTTGTCTCTATCCCTTTGTCTAATGAACTCTTTGATAACTTCTCCACCAAAATATAGTAGGGTTAATGTTCATTGGCGTCGGAAGGTTGAACATTGGAAAGGTCCTTGTGCGACCCTCTCAAAATGTAAGGAATCGTAAATTTTATACCATTTTTAAACCGAGATTTTCCTTTTCTTGATTTCATTCTAAGTCTCTTTGACTTTATTTAACTTTTAATTCTCCCATTTTCAATTTTTTAAAATAATAATTGTGTTATTTTTCCTAACATATTATTATTATTAGTTTTATTATCATCATCAGCAGCAGCAGCAGTAGTAATATATTAGAGTTTGTCAAAAGCCATTTAATTTTACAAACTTTTATTCAAAACTTTATTTTATGGACACCTCAAAAGACTATTACACCAATATTATCATTATTATTATTATTATTATTATTATTATTATTATTATTATTATTATTATTAGTAGTAGTAGTAGTAGTAGTAGCAACTGCAGCGAAATATTTAAAACAGGTCTAAAAATGTAAATATAGAGGTCAATAAGCACATAAAAATACCATGACTTTTTCAAATGAAAGGATTAAATCATCATGGTGCCCTGTTAGAATTACCCCCCCCCCCTATAACGCCCCCCATCATATATAACGCCCCCCCACCACACATAATGCCCCCCCCCCCGAACAATTGCTTGAGAGTTCAAGGGTGTGTTGACGCTCACGTAGAATATCATTATTATAGAGTAATATGTGAACGAGCGGCACAATATCGACTCTAGTTCGCTACCTCTTCGCCACCGAGGTTGGTATGAAGTTTGCTTGACAATCTGTGAGGGTTTCAATTCTCGGTATTGGAGGCACACTGCTGAATATAGGACGAAACGGCCGTCCAGTCCTTTCTGCCTTCTGTTGAGGTTTCTATCACTTGTATATCATTGCTTGAACCGGCTTCTAATGCATTAGAGTGAGCGGCTTGGTGATAGTAATCGTGGCTCCTGGGGGCACAGTCCTATGATTATAGAGAAACCCAGTTGAGTACGACCACGGAATATGTGAGTGAGCGGTGCTATATTGAGTCTGATTTGCAATCTCTTCGCCGCCGAGGCCCGGTGGAACAGTTGGTATGATGTTTGCTTGACAATCTAACTGTCCGGATTTCGATTCTCGGTAGTGGATGCGCACTGCTGATGAGTCCCAAATGCAGGACGAAACGGCCGTCCAGTGCTTTCTGCATTCTGTTGAGGTTTCTATCAGACTCGATGAATTAATTAAATATAATTATCTCAAATCCTCCTTAATTTCTATTATTAATTATAGAGTACTGGTCATTGCCTTCGTCTTCTAAAGACATGAATCATCATGACTCTCTACAATTTCCTACCCTTTGTAGTTTAGGTAGGGTTACTCTTTCTCTGCTTTGCCTTCAATATATCCTATCAGTGGCACATTATCCAACCACATTTTCTTCATTTCATTCCCCAGAAATTTCAACTGTTACCTTCTGATTCTAAGCATAAGCGTCCTTTTCGTTTCCATTTACTTTAAGAATTCCTCGTTGCTTCTATGCTCCGTCCATTTTATTCTCAGCATCCTTCTGTAGAAACACATCTCTATTATCTCGAATCTTGTTGATATGTCCCGGAAAGGGATATATTTGTTCGAAGTAGCAAAGTGGTTTTGGTCTACTGTAACCGAGTAGGAAAATCTAGCAGGTAACAGTAATGGACTGGTCCTCGTTGCAGTGGTAGGCAATAGGCGTAGACAATAGACGAAGACTATAAGCGTAGTCTATGTACCTCCACATTAGTCAGTATTTATGGCTGACACCAGCCAATCATATTACTGTGAAGGGGAACCCAGGTGTATGCATAATCATTACATCACTTGTGCCGTTTAACACCGCGAGAAAAACTGTTTTCCCTGGTGAAAAGACACCGAATTTGATTCTTACCAAGAGCCGGAGACAGGCCAACTTTATCAGGTGGACCACCGAGACCACGATGCAACCGACATTATCATCCACTAGCGAACAACGACTCTCTGGTTGACAAACACTCAGCCACATGGTATTATAAAGATATTCTATCCGCTCTTTCAAGCATCATACAGCCTTTGTCGGCTTTATACAATATGCAGGAGGAATTTGGAACCACAGGAAAGTAGTTAATGAAAAAAAGTATCAATGACGTAAACACCAGAATACTAGTACAATTACTACTATTATTCTTTTCTTTTTATGTGCCATGTCCTTTCAGGATGTAGGCGATCATGGCTCTCCACCTCCTTCTATCCCTTGCAGCTCTTAACAAGTTTCTTCCCTCTGCAACCTCCCCCAGACCACGTTCTGTCATCCACTTGCTCCAGCCAGGTATGCCACACCTTGTTTTCCCTTGTTTCTCTTTCCCTCTATTCGACCCGTGAGTATCAGATTCTCCAGGCCCTCCTTTCTCATTACGTGTTCCAGAAACTTCAGCTCTTTCTCCACGATGTTAAGTATAAGCCTTCTCTTTTTCTTGTATCCTCTTTAAGACTTCACCGTTGCTCACGCGCTCGGTCCATGATATCCTCAGGATCCTTCTGTAGAACCACATCTCCATCGCTTCGAGTCTCTTTGACGAAATTGTCCAACATTAGCTGCCGTAAAGAAGGACATGTAACAGTTCAGTATTCTTTTCTTTGTTACCAAAGAAATCCTCCTGTCTCGCAATACTCTACCCAGCTTTGGGAATGCATCCTCGGCCATCCCAATACGTCTACAGATCTGTGTGTCGCACTTACTGTCGTCAAAACGCTTCCCAGATATTTAAACTCCTGCCTCTGCTTGATTCTACTGTCCTCGACCTGATATTATTACTACTGATAATAATAATAATAATAATAAGAAGAAGAAGAAGAAGAAGAAGAAGAAGAAATCTCAAAAATGTGGCACATGAGAATATCAACAATCTCCATTGTAGTTGGAGCCCTCAGATTGGTTGGAAAAGATTCCAGTAGACTAATTGAAGGGATCCCTGGAAGCCCATGCCTTAAAGAAATACAAAAAATTGTTGTCACGTCTACAGCCAACACCTTACGAAGGGTTTTATCTATGTAATATTTTTTTTCAGTGGAAAACGTCATGATGCCATTTCGAAACTTAGATCCCTGGGTGGAACCCGGAAAGAAATGAGTACACATCAGAAATAGTGGAGTAATAGATGGTCTATCGATGTGTCCATAAAATAAACTTTGGAGTAAAAGTTTGTAAAAATTAAATGGCTTTTGACAAACTCTAATATACTACTACTAATAATAATAATGATAGTAATAATAAGGAACTCTGTAAAAGACAGTTACCAAATATGCCGGTTGTACTTTGGGTATACTTTTGGACCAGTGCGTCACGTGTGGGAAAAATATGAGAACTAAAATTCAAAGCAAAAGGTTCAGTATGGCTCTTCAAGTGGATAAACAGGGAGCCTGTCCCTCGGGAGAGAAGCTACCTGAGGTCGAAAATCTTCCACCAGAATAAACTACTATACAAATAATGGATCTCCAGGGCTCCCAAAACCGTGATAATCCCTATGATGGCCCTGCGAATTCTCCAATTAGATCCGCAACCATTCTGTTATAGTTATCCAGATCAAATGACCATCTTGTATCAGGTTGCATGGTATTGGCACCCACTGAATATAAAACTCAGCATGACAGAGACAACCAATATCTCATTGGGAAATATGCAACTTTTACAGAAAGGAAACTGCAAAAACGCAACCCAGAAGCAGATACAGACACAGAACCTGTAACAATTTTAAGGGGCAAAAACAGAATATGCCTTGTTATTGACATGGCAATCCTTACAGACTGTAATTGTATCTTAGAAGATCTTCAAAACATATCAAAGTACATGGACATTGAAATCGAAATCTCAAAAATGTGGCATATGAAGACATCAACAATTCCAGTTGTAGTTGAAGCCCTGGGTTTGACTGGCAAAAGGTTCCGATAAACGGACCGTAGAGATTCCTGGTAGCTCAAGTCTTAAAGAAATTCAAAAAATTCTACTCACAAATACAGCTCACACCTTAGAAACAGCTTTATCTACGTAAAAATATGTGTGAGCTTAGGGTCTTTTTTGTTTTGTTTTGTTTTGTTTTTTTGTTTTTTTTTGTTTTGTTTTGTTTTGTTATTTTTGTTTTGTTTTTTTGTTTTGTTTTGTTTTGAAAATGCTCACTGGATATTGTCCTGATGCCTTTTCTAACCTTAGGTCTCAGGTTGGGACCCGGAAAGAAATTAATATACACCAGAAATCAAAGGAATAATAATAATAATAATAATAATAATAATAATAATAATAATAATAATAATTGAGTAATAGATAATCTTTCTATTACGCCATAAGCTTTGGACTAAAATTCTGTAAAATTTAAGTGGCTTTTGACACATTGTAATATACTACTAATACTATTACTACTGCTACAACAACAACAACAACAACAACAATAATAATAATAATAATAATAATATTAACAATAATAATAATAATAATAATAACAATAATAATAATAATAATAACAACAATAATAATAATAAGTGCAGATATTAGTATTTATTGATTTAGTCCAGTGCCATGCCATTCCGAGAAAAGAGCCTTGAAGCTAACAGATATTGCTTCAGCCATCGTCATTTCTACAGAAAGGATCTATACCCAGAGAGAAACAGGATGCTTTGCGGCGGTTTCGGTATTCAATCGATATGTCGTACGGCTTTGGAATTCCTAATATTGACGGATCAAAAGCTATTAGAACTGGTAATTAACACCCAGGATTTGAACAATACGCCATTAAGATATCAGAGTCTACTTATGAAGCCCCGATGATACAACACAATTGCAGAGCACGTCCCAGGGAAATCATTAATCATGTCCGACGCACCTTCAGGAGAGACTATTAAACGGATGGACAACTACTGCATTGTCCGTTCAGTAACAAAAAAAAGACCCCCCCCCCCCCGAAAAAAAAACAAAGAAAAAAATCATATGTCACATATTAGGCCGCGGTCTGTTAAATGGTAGCAAAAATTGAACTTTGTAAAGTTAAGAGTATTTTCAATAGCGAGACGAGATTTTGGGGGGTTATTTATCTGATCGGCTCAGCGAGAAAAGTGGACTCGACTATCAGAGTTCAAATTCAGGATTATTCTGTTGCGTTCACTTTCGCACATCAAATCTGTCTCTTCCCCCCCCAGCTATAAGTTAAATAGAAGAGCATATTGAACTCACTAGACTTTAATAGCAACCAATCTAACAAGGAAAATTAAATTCCAAATCGCCCACTGTCGTGAATGTGGGATAATATTTTAAAGTTTATGGTTCAAATGAGACAAGCGTAAAAGACAGAAACACAAAATGGTTACATATACACAATCAATTTTTCTGCATGCCCACATCCAGAGCAGTGATGGCAGATTCATTTTGCTGAACCAACAGAAGTCACGTTATCGTCTTTATCTATGAGCTGTATCCCTTCAGGACGTTGGCGATCTTCACAATTTCAAGTCCTTTTATCGCTCATAATAAATTTTGTTTTTATGCTAAACCTTGACCCGCCATCTAGTAGGTTGGTGCAAAAATAATATCGTTTTCTCACATAGTAACATATGTTAGAAAACGACATTAGTTTTGCACCAACCTAATATTTACTCAAGCTTATTACGTAGGTTATCTATTGTTTTCCGCTGCCCCACTTGCCTTAATTCTATCCTTTGAGTATCACATTTTCCATGTCCTCTTTCCTCATTGTGCACTACAGACATTTCAACTGTCTCTGTCTGAAATTAAATATAAGCGTCTTTTTGTTTCCATTTTCTCTACATTTATAGAGGTTTTCTTTTAGTTTTTTTCTTCTTCTTCTTCAGTGTACCGTGTCCATTTAGGACGTTGACAATCACGACTCCAGAATTTCCTGTCCTCTGCAGCTCTTAACTGATGTTGTCTTTTTATTATCTCTTGTAAAACCTATTTTGTGATCCATTAACAAAAGCTCGCTAGGTAGGTTATCCGTTATTTTCCTCTGTCCCTCTTGCCGTTAATCTATCCTCTGCATATCAAATTTTCCAAGCCCTGTTTCCCTAGAAATTTCGACTCTCTCTTCCTGATGTTATGTACAATTGTTCTTTTTATTTTTATTTTTATCTAAAACTTCGTCGTTACACACATGTTCGGTCCAATGTATTGTCAGCATCCTTCTGTAGAACCGCATTTTTGTTGCTTCATGTCTCTAATTCATGAGATTGTCCAGCATTTACTGCTATATAGACGGATCGATATTAACAGTTCACTACTCTTTTCTTTGTTTCTAAAGAGATTTTTCTTTCTCGTTAATTTTAGAATGCAGCTTTCGCTATCCCCATGCTCCCGTGGATTTTCAGTGTCGCAGTCTCCGTCCAAATATTTAAATTTTTGTTCTTGTTTGATTTCGGTATCCCCAATTTGTAATTTGAATGTTGGTGTGTCCCTTTTGCTGACAACCACCCATTCTGACTTCTTGCAGTAAAAATTCAATAATACATGTCTGAGCCTACTAATTACATGTCCTTTTTACTGCTACATTGCCATCGATTCTAAAAAAGAACAAAAAAAACAAATGATTGTATGCTGCACACAACGTCGCCTGTTCTTCGTAGCTCTTAATAAATGTTGTCCTTTTGTTATCTGTCCTAAACCTTCTTTCGTCATCCATTTACTTAAGTTCTCTCGGTAGTTTATGCATTGTTTTCCTCTGTTTATTTTTCCTTAAATCTGCCATGTGTACATCGAATATTCCAAGACCTCTTTCCTCACTATGTATACTAGAATTTTCTATTGTCTCTTTCGAATGTTGAGTATTAGGTTTTCTTTTGTTTCTGTTTTCTCTAAAACTTCGTAGTTGCTTATATGTTTGGTGTACGTTATTCTGAGTATCCTTCTGTAGAACCACAAAAAATAAAGTTGCGGGTTACGAGGATAAGAGGAAAATAAAGACTGACCCATTAAATGAAGATATCCTGATTGAAGTATCCCCTGAAGCACAGACACAAGAAAAGTAATTATAATAGTAATAAAAAACCTGCCGTGCCAAATAATTATATTTCAAGGAAGGGGAGGAATTGAAGAAAAAATCTTGCCGGAATCGTTTTTAATACGCAGTACGCTTCCCAGATCTCTAAATTGTTGCCCCTGTTTGATTTTGGTATCCCCAATTTTTAATTTGCATGTTGGGCTGCCCCTTTTGCTAACAACCACTCATTCTGACTTCTTGCTGTAAAAATTTGCATACACTAATTACGGTTCTAGATTTTTTTAATAGTAACATATCATTCTAAATAAAGCTCGTGGGCCACTCAAGGTAGAGATTTACAGTCAACAAAAAAGCAGTGCTAAGTGCGGTGTATGATATATATTCATCTTCTATATATCGTATCCCTTCAGGATGTTGGCGATCATGGTTCTCCACAATGTTCAGTTCTTTTTAGCTCTTAATAAACTTTGTCTTTTTGTTCTCTATCGTAAACCTTCTTTCGCCAACCGTCTTCTCAAGTTCACTAGGTATGTTGTGCGTTGTTTTCCTCTTTTCCCTTGCCTTCAATCTGTCCTGTGAGTATCAAATTTTCCAAACTCCCTTTCCTCATCTTTTACCTTAGAAATTCTAGCTCCCTCTTCCAGATATTAAGTATAAGTGTCATTTTTGTTTTCTATATTTATCTAAAACTTCTTAGTTCGGTCCACCGTATTCTCAGGATCCTTCTGTAGAACCGCATTTCTGTTGGCTCATGTCTATTCTTCATCTGTGAGGAGATTGTCCAGAATTCACTGAAGGGACTGATATAACGTAAATGTCCAGTACTCTTTTCTTAGTTTCTAAAGAATTTTTTTATTTTATTAATTTGAGAATGTAGCTTTTGATATCCCAATGCGACGTCGGAATTCAGTGTCGCATTTTCCGTCCTCTGTGAAAACTTTTCAGATATTTAAATAGTTGTATTACAATTTGTAATTTGCATTCTGGGCTCATCCTTTTGCTAACAACGATGCATTCTGTTTTCTTGCAGTAACGAATCAATAACACACGCTTGAACCTACTAATTATGTTTCTCATCTATCACTGCAGCATCATCGATTGTGAAAAGAATTGAATGATTGCGTGCTGCACACAACGCCTCTGTTAATTGTGGGGAATTGAAAAGCTTACTCGTAATTTTGTCTAGATTATAACGGGAATCATCCCTTTCCAGAAGATCGGTGATGAATATATCTTAGAAATTCAGACCGCTACTGATAAGACATTTCAAGAAGTTATACATTTAACAGTCTTTTCAAGAATAGATTCTCACGTTTATCTTCAAGTTTTTCTTTATGAAATTATGATGATTTTCTAAGCATATCTTAGTGATTTTCCAACAGTAACTCACATGTGGCACAAGGCCGAAAGCATGGGGCACCTAGTGAGGATCGAACTCACTACTCATTCGTAACTGTTCTAGTGAGACAAGCTTGCCTAGCCATTACACAACCTCGAGGTGTCCAAGCATATCTTAGATATAGCACAAGGCTGAAATAATGGGCCAGCCAGTTAGGATCGAACGCACTACTCTTTCGTAATTCATCTAGCGAGACAAGCTTGTTAACCATTACACCACGTCGTAATGCCTAAAATTACTTTCCTAGCGTAGGTTAGATGTAGCACAAGGCCTAAATTATGGAGTACCCAGTGAGCATCGATCTGTCGAAATTGTACAGGCTTGCCAACCATACACCACGTCGAATTGCCTAAAATTATTTTCTAAGAATAGCTTAGCTTTAGTACAAGACCGAAAGTATGGGGCACCCAGTGAGGATCGAACTTACTATTTTGTCGTAATTGTTCAAGCGAGAGTCTTGCTCATCATTACACCACGTCGAAGAGATTAACTTTAATTTCTAATCATATCTTAGATGTGGCACAAGGCCAAAAGTATGGGCCAGTGAGGATCGAACTTATTGCTCTTTCGTAACTGATCTAGCGGGACAAGCTTGTTAACCATTACACTGCCCCGAAATTAAGAGAAACGGTTTAGCGAACTTGTGTCATTTTAGTAATCCTTACTAGCCTGAAGCCTTAATAGCGCTCAAAAACATCACATGTGGGTTATGAAATATCTTCAACCTTACAGCCATTTTCCCCACAGTCGAAACGTCGCAAGCATATCTCTAGTATATCGCTATTTCCATGGCAAATGTTCAGACAATGTACTTCCTTGATTCCACCAGTTGAAACCTTCACAGCTAGCACCCGCAATGCCACATACACAAGGTTGAATCAGCCTCGTCTCCAGTCGTAAGTGCCACTCAGAGTGTTTCTTTACGAGAACCACTACTTTGTGGAACAGACTCCCTAGAGGGTACTTTCTCGATTACTACGATCTTACCTTCTCAAAGATAAAGCTAACCGTTATCTCTCCCACATAACCTGCACTTATTCTTCTTATCTCTGAACAAAAATCGCATTCAGTAACCTTCTACATTGAGTGACCTTTAGGCCTTGCACTGAGTGAATATTTAGAAAAAATAGGTAATTATGGCTCTCCACACGTTCCTTTTTTATTATCTATCAGTTGCAATGCATGTTTGTGGTAGAGAAGGCTTACAACCACATCACGTTGAAACACCGGTTACCCTATGATCACCGAAGATAAGCGACGTTAAGCCTGGCTACTACTTAGATGGGTAACCGCTTGAATGGCTCGGAATTGTTAATCGGAGAGCCGAGTTCCAATTCCTGTTGGGTTCGTTATATTCACTTGCGCGCAAATACCCTTGGGAAAGATATGAATGCCCCTCAGCTATGGGTTAATTACTAAGGCTTGCATCTCTAAGCCATTATCTCCAGAAATAAATTCTTTTAATCTAAATTTTTTTCTGGCTTTAGATAACCTGAAAAGGGTTACTAAGGCGTAAAAAAATAATCCCTCAATTTGTGGTAGACAGTGGAGTGATTGTATTTACCGAAGCCACTGAAACGGGATGTGACGCAAGGTCGGTTTTAATGTATTCTCGGGTCAGTGACAAAAATTGCCCCACCCCGCAACCGTCGGTTGCGTTACCATCAGTATGACTACCGATCCCCCATCTCTAGTTATACGGCGTGGTGCAGCTTCGAGCAGCTGTTCCCCGCGACTGGGCACCTCACAGTTTTTATTTTCCCCGGCCGTGTCTCTGTGCGCAGATAGTGTCACAACTCAGTCGCAATCTGCCCGAAGCCAGAGACGCAACTGAAAGGTGATAATCCTCCCCCGGCAGGGTGGAGTGATTTCCCGTTGCCTGTTAAACGATTTTGAAATCAGTGTTTTAAGTCTAGCAAGGTAGACTGGTCTCTCTATTCTTGGATCGTCTAACCTGTTATTTAACCCATAGATGAGGAGTGCAGAAGAGATGGATTCATGTTTTCCCCAAGAAAATTAGTGCGAAAATGAACGTAAAAAAACTGCCAGGAATTTGAACTCGATTCGCCGATTTCACTTTCCGCGCCGATGTCTGTTACACCGACCGCACATCCATTGTTTTGACACCGAAATTGAAAAGCAATCCTAGAATTCCCTAAGGTGCAGTCAATACGGACAAATAACAGCAGTTATGCGAGTCAAAACATGATGTGGAGAGAGCGTGCATCTGTATGGTGAACTGTGTTATCTCAGGAAATCGAGGGCTTTTGTAATCAATACCTTCTATCGAAATGAAATGTTGAAGCCAACATTCTTGCTATGAAGGTCATGATACTTAAGAGATATAAGTACGCTGAGGTGAAGAACTATTTGTGACTTTACTTAGAAACAACACGCCTCCATTCACTGAGCAGTGCCAACTTTATTGGCGAGGTGAAAAATATCTTAGCCAGATGGGAAATTCAGAGCGAAATTGACGGAGGACAATTTGCCAACGTGGCTTTCAGGGACTTCGTTAATAAATATCGATTCGCACGTATCACTAGTATTTTCACCGCTATCAAACCGAGAGGCAGAAACTCTCGAGTAAAGATAACAAAGGGAAGCAGCAAATTGTCGTGAACAATTACGGCGACAACGAATCAACCCTGCAGAAAAAATGAAAATGCAAACCATATTACCTCGTCAAACCTGCCGACTAGGACCTTAAATATTCCAACTTTGAAAAGTTAGAAAAATATCCCCCCCACCAAAAAAAAAAAAAAAATCGTCGAAAATCACTATGCAAACGTATTATGTTAAACATCATGATATCCATAAATTTCATCTTAAATTCTTATGAAAATAGCGTCCTGTGTATGACGATAAACTACATCCGCGTCCTGAGTAAGACGATAAACTACGTCCGCTTCCTGGGTAAGACGATAAACTACGTCCAGCAGCAACGCCTCTGATCAGGAGGTTTTGAGGAGCATGGAACCACCTCTTAATTGCTGGTGTTCACAGGTCCACCCTGACCCGGGTGGGGTGTAACACCTGTTAGGGTCCCACCTATAGGAAATAGTTAACCCTGAGACTGGGATAAAAACACTATAAAAGATTAAAAATAGGTTTTTTGATAACAGAAATACTTTGAAAAAAATTATTACCAGCAATAAATTTTTGAAGAAAAAAACCTATTACCAGCAATACATTTTTGAAAAAATAAAAGGAAGAAAATATTATTGCTAGCGGTATATTTTGGAAGGAAGAATTTTAACAGAAATAGATTTTTGAGAAAACAAAATATTAGCAGCAATAAAAAATTTTGTCGGCATTAAATGACTCATTGAAACAAAATAAACCAAGCCAATCTAAAACAAAAAATACATAGTCTATTGATACGAATCTATCCTAAAAATGTTGTCGTCATTAAATATACAATGACTAAAGAAGTTCCCTGACTCCGGGGTGGTAGCGCCGGTTAGGGTCCCCGGTATGGACTCAAAAACACTATGAAAGTGTAAACTAGGTTTTAATACGAGCAATGCATTTTTGTAAAAAAAAAAAATATTACGAGCAATGAATTTTGAGGAAAAAAATAATTGAAAGAAAAACATTATTCCAAGCAATACAATATTGAATAAAAAATATTAGCAGCAATAAAAATCTTGTCGGCATTAAATAACCCATTGAATTATATTCTATATTCTATTCATACGAACCTATCGTAAAAATCTTGTCGGCATTAAATAACCCATTGAGGTTGATATGCCGTGAGACAAAATAAACGAAACCATATTCTGTATATACGAACCTATCGTAAAAATCTTGTCTGCATTAAATAACCCATTGAGGTTGATATGCCGTAAAACAAAATAAACGAAACCATATTCTATTCATACGAATCTATCGTAAAAATCTTGTCGGCATTAAATAACCCATTGAAGTTGATATGCCGTAAAACAAAATAAACGAAACCATATTCTATTCATACGACCCTAGGGTAAAAAACTTGTCGGCATTAAATAACTCATTGAGGTTGATATGCTGTAAAACAAAACAAGCCAAACTAAATCTATGAAAATAATGCAGATCTTTTCAGTGTATATTTTCACCTACTTTTCATGTAATATAGGCAAAAATTATATATTTAAGGTGTATTTTACATTCATTTTCTCTAAATAACTCTCTATCTTACACATTAATAAATCTACCATTCTTCCATGCATTAAATACGTATGTCATATCTAGTATTTTTTCTGTTTATTTCGGGATTCTTGATAATATACAAACAATCTGCATTGTTATTCGTCCTGATCGGGCATCTCGGCTTAGTCACTTTCCTAACACCAAAACATCGCTTCCCTCTATCTTTTTAAACGGTGTTCCAATAACTGTGACCGATTTTAACGTGAATTAAGTTTAAGCGTCTAATATATTTTTTTCTTTTTCTTTCAGATTTGGCAAATATTTGGGCAATATTATTTTTCACACATAATTCCCATGACTTAAATAACATGATCCAATAGAGAAATAAATAAATTTTCACCAATAACACTGATTTATTTACCGTCGACTTTGATCCGTCTTAATGAAACACCCTTATATATAATCCGTCTAAATGAAGCATCCTTATATATAATCCGTCTTAATGAAACACCCTTATATATAATCCGCCTTTATAAAACACCCTTATATATAATCCGTCTTAATAAAACACCCTTATATATAATCCATCTAAATGAAACACCCTTACGTATAATCCGCCTTAATGAAACACCTTTATATATAATCCGCCTTAATGAAAGACCCTTATATATAATCCGCCTTAATAAAACACCCTTATATATAACGCGTCTTAATAAAACACCCTTATATATGATCCGACTTAATGAAACACCCTTTATAAATATTTTCGTGGTAATTGTTCTGATGAACTTTTCTCTTTGGTACGTAGACTTTATAAATTTACAGAACGCCACAGCTTTTAGAAAGATATGATTAAATATACTTTAATGTTTAAAAAAAATATTCAGCATTATTATTGTTTAGGTTATAAGCATTATAATAGCACATATATCGAAAAAACATTTTCTCGAAAGAAAAATCAAATAATTTTCTCAATTTCTAAAGCAGAGGGTTATGCGCATGGTCACCTGTAGTAAAAATGGCTATGATACCTTCAAGAAACAATTACTTTGAATTTTTTTAGTAGTGGAGCCAACCTTATGATAAACAGTATCCTATGCCAACCACTGGTTGGAAAAGGTTACTCATAACATCCCTATGATTTATTTACAGTTTGTGACAGCTTTTAGGAAAATGTGATTAAAAATATTTAAATGTTTTAAAAAAATTATTTATTATTGTTTATGATCATTGTAACATTGCACAGATATATTGTGGGAAAAAAGAATTTTCGACGATATACGCATTTTTTACGTATTTTTGGTTATTTTTTAACTTTTATCAAAAGTGACATTCTTGTATATATAGTTATGGATAAGATTATTACGGACTGAGTACGATAGTACTAGTGGTCTACGGCAGAAAGAAATGGCAACTTAATGCGGAAAAAAAAATCTGCCTCGTCAGTCATATATGGAAAGATACATGGTCGTCTAAGCGTGTACCACGCATGGCACAAAACTGATTCACTGACCCTTTAATAATGGTGTCGTTTTCTCATATTCTTTAACACTCAATAGACCCCCTGCGTCTTAATGGCTTTATTGCCATGCTTGGGGTGAAATGATTAAAAAGAAGATGACACATTTTTTCACTTACTGCATATATATCTTTTCAGACCTTCTACTTAAGATATTGTTGAGATGGTGAGTCTTTCCGCGTGCGTGTATTGAAATAAGGACAAACACATACGTAGGGAAAAATACTGGTATATTCGAAGAGGCATTTACAACAGAGAGATTAGTAGTCAAACGAACGCAGGTTAGTCAGTCCCAATAAGAAAGAGTATAAAGTCCAACTGTATCTTCCGGTAGAGAGACGGAAGTGTGATGGTCACCTGATCTCTCCAGAACTCTATAGAACCGTCCTATTAGTAGTAGAGAGATCAGTCCATTCTGATGAGAAGGTGGGTGCGCCCCAACAGATATCAAGTTTACTTTTATGAATATGCTTGGGTAAGTCCAAAATTATCCGCATTTTCGTCATAATATATCCGTAGGCATGTGTCACTGTCTTCCGCGCATAGCTGGTACAATTGTGTTCACGTGATCAAAGTTTATGATTGATTGCGCCAATTTTCAATCGCTTGATGACATACGTTGATACGTATCGAAACACGACTACAATTGTGTAGCGACTTTGACATGTTTTTCGATATAATATCCTAAAATATATATATATATATATATATATATATATATACTTCTTTAAATTCTAAGCTTTTAGCTTCCATTTTTGAAACATGGTTAGAACTGTGTAGCGAAAAAACATTTTAAATCAGTTAATTTATAATATATATATATATATATATATATATATATATATATATATATATATATATTATAAATTAACTGATTTAAAATATGTTTTTTTCGCTACATAGTCCTAACCATGTTTAGCTTCCATTTTTGAAATATGGTTAGAACTGTGTAGCGAAAAAACATATTTTAAATCAGTTAATTTATAATATATATATATATATATATATATATATATATATATATATATATTATAAATTTAATATTAATTTATAATATATATATATATATATATATTATAATAATATTTTTTGTTTAAAAATATGATTCCTTCGCTACATAAGAGTTCTCATGTTTCAAAAACGAGAGCCGAAATCATCCAAATAATTAATAAAATTAAGTTGGATTGAGGTGTTTAGTCCCGTTTCATCTTCAAGCGGAATTTTAGGAATAAGCTATCTCTCGGTTTACGTGTATTTTTACAGAATTTGTTATTGTGGGAGTGGCTAGACTATTTTCCTTCTTTGAGTGGTCAGGGAGTTAATTCTTATCAGTAGATTCATCATCCTCTGAGAGGTTTTGCTAAGGTTGGGTAGGGTATCTATTTCAAGGCTAATGTTTACGGTCATCCTTTAGTTGGTTCCCAGTGAAGGATATTTTTATGGCGCGCCTACAGTCGTTATGTGTCTGGAGAATTGTCTTTTATTATTGTCTATCTGATTATCTATTTATTTATTTGTTTATTTAAGTGGGTGTTTAATATACAGATCGCTTTGCGTTGAATTTCAGTTTGTTTTTTTAGTTTTTGACGACGGCAAAAAGGGTTTTTCCTATTTAAGGGTTTGGCTGAGCTTTTTAGAATTTTACTTAGCTATGTTTTTTTTTTTTTTTTTTTTTTTTTTTATGCTAATTATCTAATGCGAAAGTCTGTTGATGTCGGCAAAAAACCGTTAACTCCTGCCTATGGTTTAATAATTTTTCATTATTTAGGAATTTAATGATGTGTAGTTTTTCCTGTAAGCATAAGAGGCATGGGTCATCCCAGGTTCTACAGGTTCTTGTTCTATTTACTATTTTCCATTTTACTTTTGGTGTTTTATTCGTTTCCTTTAGATGCCAGAAATATTGGGATAGAGATGTCTGATTTCTATTTTGAATATTGTTGAAAGAGCTCTTGTGTTGTCTCCATCTAATTTTAAAATTATTCTTTGTTGATCCTATGTATATCCTATCAGTGTTAGGGCTCTCAATGGATGAGATAGTGCATTGGTATACCACGGATTTTGTGAGGCATTTATTTTCCAACGGGCAGTTTTTAGGGTTTCTACAATCGCATAATTTTTCGTTATTTTTATATAGTTTTAGTTTATGTGTTTTATTACTGTTTTGGTATGCGTGTTTTTCTAGGCTTTTCTTATTGTGTCTTTTTATGATTTTATGATACACACATATATATATATATATATATATATATATATATATATATATATATATATATATATATTATAAATTAACTGATTTAAAATGTGTTTTTTCGCTACACAGTTCTAACCATGTTTCAAAAATGGAAGCTAAAAGCTTAGAATTTAATTTTGTAATTAAATTAAAGACATTAGTTCCATTTCATCCTCAGGTGAATTTTGGAGTAACTTATTTTTGAATTTAAAGGCACGGCAAAAATCATAATTTACAGTTTCCAAGGATACAGAGAAATTCATTCATCTAGACAATGGGGAAGTTGCGTGTTCATTTTATTAACTTTTGTTGTATCAGTTATTAGTTACGTTTGAAAAAGGGTTATGTTTAGGTAGGGGTAGGGATGTATTTTTCAACGAATTCTGACATCCGTTAAATGCATGTCGTCTGGATTTTTTTATAAATTTATTGTTAACGGCAAAAATTCTTACAGAATTTTTTCTATTTGTATACTTAAACATTTTTGGGGAATGTTTAGGTTAGAATACGTTTTATTTAAAATATTTTCACTTTTAATTTTTAAATATTTTCACTTTTAATTTTTAATAGACATACATCTTTTTAAAACAAGTAATTGTATTAGACTTTACTTACAGTATGCAAAATTATTTTTTCATATCAAGTATAAATATGTATAGTACCAGGTCACATTTTTTTAAAATTTTATATTTAAATATTATTTAAGTAAAATTTAGGAAAACGACAGCAAAAAATAGCTAATTCATTTCTCTGATTTAGTACACTTTTATTATTTATAAACTTAGCACTATATAGTTTCTCATGTAGATACAAAGGACATGGGTCATTTAAGGCCTACATATTCTAGCTTTTTTATGTTTATTTATCTTTAGTCAGAGATATACAGAGTGAAGCAGAAATAGCACCCACAGAATATCCAAGATCAAAAACAATATCATATCAAATGGACGCATTGATTACGAAATATACCAAAATTTTCTTTGACATCATTTTTATTTTCCCAAGTACTTTCAATCTCATCGGAGAACATCTTCAGGTGGTTAAATTGTTTGTGAATGTGTGTATATATATTTCTGTAAATTCAAAACGTTTCAACTGTTCGTTTTAATGCATTACGCAGCGTTGTAGATTTCAAATTCAAAATTCACATGTTTTTGTTTTTTTCACATTTTAAGGGAGATAACTTTTTCATTTTATTTATTTATTATTCTTATACACACACACTCACACACACACATATATATATAAATATATATATATATATATATATATATATATATATATATATAGTTAAATTGCCAGATCAATTCTGTGGACAAGACAGATTGGTATAAATAAAATGACAATTGGAAAAAAGATCTTAGATTTTGCCGACGCGTTTCGTCTTCCGACTTTTTCAAGGCAAAAATGAAATCGAAATGTTCTTGTTGTTATAGTTACATTAAAAAAATCTAAATTTAAAAAGATAGACGCTTCTGTTTAAGCATTTTTTTCTGGTTAATGTAAATTAACTTTATAGTAAGAGATTTTTTTTTTTTCATGTCAACAATATAGTTAAATTCCCAGATCAATTCTGTAGACAAGACAGATTGGTATAAATAAAATGACAAAATCTAAGATCTTTTTACCAATTGTCATTTTATTTATACCAATCTGTCTTGTCCAAAGAATTGATCTGCGAATTTAACTATATTGCTGACATGGAAAAAAAAAAAAAAATCTCTTACTATAAAGGTAATTTACATTAACCAGAAAAAAAGGCTTAGACAGAAGCGTCTATCTTTTTAAATTTGGA
>OZ010592.1:27051142-27158642 GCA_963932145.1 Acanthosepion lycidas | reverse complement strand
TATCTATCTATCTATCTATCTATCTATCTATGTATCTATCTATCTCTCTCTCTCTCTATATATATATATATATATATATATATATATATATATGTCAGTCTATAACATGGTATGACGTCATAGAACCGCATCTTGAACTAATGATGTGCGTCTGCTATTCTGCGCCCGTCATCGTCGCATAGCAATTTTCTGTGTCAAAATAACAAAATAATATATTTGACGGTGGATATCTTTGTGTTATGTCTCTGTATAACCACTCGGAGGTTGGCTCATGTGAGCCGAAAGCTTAGGACCAATATAAAATATATATATATACAAATGTTGGACAATTTTTATCTATATTTTCCCCAGAAAATGAAGCAAACTTTCGAAAATTATTACGGCTCATGATCAGACATAATATACATACGTACATACATATATACATTACATCGAGCACTATTTTTTAACATTAGCATTCAATGTGCGATATATTGCATTCATATATATATATATATATATATATATATATATATATATATATATATATATATATATGGATAACAATATTTATTTCGTTTGAGCTGTCTGGGGACGAAGTGTGGGTTTGTAAACAGAGATTATTACAGCTAACAATGCAAGACTCTTCGTTAAATCGAATTGAGTTCTCTCAGTGACTCTGTGTTTACCTGAAAATAAATACGCTTAAATTCACCTCCTTCTCTGCCGTGTGCTAACGGATTAGTGGTAAAATTTCCGACTGACGCCAATTCAGTTGGGTTTCGAACCTAGCTAGAGGTAACCCCTACTGATGAGTCGTGATAGAGCGGAAAAGCCTGTCTGTGGATGACTATATATATATATATATATATATATATATATTGGAGTATGTATCTACGTGGGGCGTCTATATATCAAACAATAGAGATACTGAAAAGTTTTTGGAAAGCCCACTATTTGTAAAAATGTTCAAGCGACCTAATATCAGATTTTTAGGGATATAATTATTTTAGTCAGTTCGGTAACGTTTCACGATTCTCTTAATTATTTAAGTATGTAAGGATGGATTCTCCCTCAGAGAATGACGGATTCTCTAAATTCTAAGGTTTCACTAACAACTTGCACAACTGAATTGTTTAAAGTCGATAATTGCCTGTGCCCTGCAATGCATACCCATATCAACACGTCATATACTGGCACACTGTACCCCACATCTCAAATGATGGTACAATCGCAGGTATATTGAATGGAATTTTTCCATATCGTAGCTGCCTGTTAGCTGTTTGTAGGAATCCCTTTCCGTTCTTTTTTAACTCCCTTGATGTTGGTGTGAATTCAGGGTTTTCCTTCTTGACTAGTTACCAACCACAGCAAAAGGACCCAGTCAGTCCTGCTATTTATCCATACCTAGTGGGTGAAGTGTTGCATTCATATCTTATTCAAGAGTATTTGCACTTAATTACATGTAACGAACTCGAATTAAAACTAGGATACTCGAACCGCCATTCAAAGACATTATGCTTTATACATCACTTCCCAAGTGGTCAACCATCTAGGTACATTCTATCCTCAAATTCCTTATTAATCTATTTTAAAGTCTATCTTATTTCCGAAATGAGGACTTATTATCATTTACACTGTTTACATTCAGACTATTGTCCTCATCTTTGTTGTTGTTATCACCCTGTGGGTTGCATCAGGTTTATGTCGATCCAAGTTCTCTACAAGGAATCCAGATTTAATTTACAGGACTATACAATTCTCGTTCCATTGTCCATGTCTAGGGATATCTTGTCTAGTTCTTATTTGTTGGTACTGTTCAGTTATCGTTTGCCCGTTTCCAGTAAGTACACACCATTCGACCCAGGACTCGAACTCATAATGTCACCAAATTCCAAAATTCCAAATTCTGGAGATCTTGGCGCCATCAACATAACTTATCTACAGATGGGTGTTGCTACTGCTTGGCAGCTCTACGACACTCATTAAAGCTTTTCACTTCTGTTAAAAGCTGCTGCTGCTTTTGAAGACTGATGTCAACAAGAAAGATGAGGACGATATTCCAGATGTAAATGTAATTAACTATATATTTTAGTTATAAGAAAATTGAACAAAAATTGAATTTTTCAGTAAATGTCTGATTCATACCAAATAAAACTTTAAAACGTTTAACAGTGGATAGGTTCGCCTATAGTCCGTTTCACACTCCTCCCTCGTCTTTTGAACAGGAGTAGAGGTTTATCCCTTGTTTCTTGTTTAGTATTTGATTTACGGTTCCTTCTGAAATCTTTTCATTCTCTTTTACTTCCAGCGTACTTCCAGACGTAGTGGGATTATTGCCCTTGCTTGGGGTGAATTGATAAAAAAAATGCCATGTAAAGTCAAAAATATGTTCTTAGAATTGAGTCCTTGCAAAGTTTTCGGAATATTTTACGAGAACAATAATTATAGCTGATAACATGTTCCATGGAAGCCTTTTTTTTCTTTTTTTTTACCGTAATCTCAATTAATGTGGGATAGCGTGTTCTCCTCATAGCATCAAATCGACTTTAAATATTGGTTTATTTCTTGCAATGTCGAGACAATTACAATGGCATTAATGTAAGAATTTCTGCGAAGTTTCCTTCACACATTGTTGTCTTTTTACCTTTGTCTTTTACTTCCATTCCCCCCTCTCTCTTTCTCTCTCTCTCTCTCTGTCTCTTGTCCTTCCTTTTTCAACACTTACTTGTTTCTTTCTTTCTTTCTTTCTTTTCCTTTCATTCTTATTTTATTTTATCTTCTTCATTCCTTCAATTTTCTTTTTCTCTTCTCATTTGTTTTTTATTTTCCTTTTCATAATTTAATATCATTTCATTATATTAGGTTGGTGAAAAAATAATGTCGGTTTTTGACGTAGTTTTTAACGTCAAAAACCGACATTATTTTTGCACCAACCTAATATTTATTTATTTCTTTCTTTGCATTACTTATTGGTTTGTTTGTTTGTTTGTTTCTTTCTTTCTTTATTTGAAATACTTATTGCTTTCTTTCTTTCTTTATTTGCAATACTTATTGCTTTCTTTCTTTCTTTTTATCTTTCTGTTAAGAGGTCCACCCCTTTTTCATACAAGTGGACTCGCCCAGTGTGTACTTGTACTGTTACCCGGGATATAGAGTGAGTAACAGATATACACTGATATAGTGAACATTGAGAGAGTAAGAGTGTGAGATAATCGCTTTGTAGGAGTCACAGTTGCGAGCACGTAGACTCAGAAGGAAGTCCTACTTCGATACTGAATTTCCCAGACTGTATATATATTATTATTGCTACTAACCGCATTTCTGAATCTACTAACCGTATTACCAATTGTATTATTACGTCAATACATTTATTTGCTATATTTCATTCCTGCGTTTGTCATTCATTTGAGACCGGATGTCATCTCGGAAGCCACAATAATTTCTTTCTTGCTTTCATTGCAATACTTATTGGTTTCTTTATTCTTTCTTTCTTTTTTCTTTTGTTTTGCTTTCTTCATTTTTCTTTCTTGCCTTTGTAGCCTCTTTCTTTCTTTCTTTCTTTCTTTCTTTCTTTGCAATACTTCTTTCTTTCTTTTTTGCAATACTAATTTCTATCTTTCTTTCTTTCTTCGTCATTTGATTCGATCTTATTTATAAAACTTTTCATCTTCTTTTTCTTTCTTTCACCTTTTGTCGGGAACGCTCAGTAGAGTAAACAACAACAAGAACAACACCAATAATAATAATAATAATAATAATTATAATTATAATAATAATAATAATAATGTCTCAGTTAATTTCGCTGTTCCAGCACACCAAAGATTAAATCTTAATATATATATTAATTTTGAATAAATTGTGGAGCATTAAGAGAACAGTCTGTATGCCTTCTAGAATCAGGCCCATGCAGCTACGATACTAAGGAGAGTCCGGGAGTACTGAAGAAACTTGTTGTCACTTGATCTCCATTTAATCCACCCGTTACTACAAGTATGAATGATTCACTGGAGAAATATCATTAATAATGGTGATAATAATGTCTCAATACATTTTCTTGTTTTGGTGGAACAAAGAGAAAATCTAAAAGAGAATCAAATTGTCGATAAATATCGTGACCTTGCTTGAGAGATTAGAAGTCTGTAGAGCATGAAGATAAGAATAATGCCAGTCCTTATCAGAACTCAAAGACAGACCCTGAAGATAAAAAAATCCCTGGAAATTAAGCGAAGACAAGGAATCGTCCATATGATGCCATTATTCAAAGAAGTAATAATACTGATGAGAGTAAGGATACATTGATAAGGTTTGCTATCACTTAATTTTCAGTGTAGACCCCCACCACACTTACATATTAGACAGAAAGTGTATGTGTGAATAATAATCTATAGATATAATACTATAATACCTTATATTGTATCTGTGTTTGTTACGGAGATTCAGCTGAAACAATATAATGACCAAACTAATTTAGGAGCATAGCATACCTTGAACTCCTGCCGAGTGCAATGCCCAAATTCCATTAAAATTCGACAAGAGTTATTCAGCTAGGGCCATTTTTACGGCATTTTAATTCAGTATTTGTTTTCGATACAGAATCTTATCTCCATCCACCGATATAAACAGACACTTCCATATTGTATTCCAGTTATTATCTGTGTGAAATATAATGAACATTCATACTACATTATAACAACTATCTATCTATCTATCTATCTATCTATCTATCTATCTATCTATCTATCTATCTATCTATCTATCTATCTCCAATCTGTTCATATCTATCTATCTATCTATCTATCTATCTATCTATCTATCTCTCTATCTATCTATCTATCTATCTCAGTCTGTTCATATCTATCTATCTATCTATCTATCTATCTATCTCTCAGTCTGTTCCTATCTATCTATCTATCTATCTATCTATCTATCTATCTATCTATCTATCTCTCAGTCTGTTCCGATCTATCTATCTATCTATCTATCTATCTATCTATCTATCTATCTATCTATCTATCTATCTATCTATCTATCTATCTCTCAGTCTGTTCCTATCTATCTATCTATCTATCTATCTATCTATCTATCTATCTATCTAATACTAAAACTCTCTTCTTGTATGCATGTATGTATATACATCTACAACGATAAATAATTTACTTCAGCCAGTGCCGTTTTTTCTGTTTTACAGCATTTTTAATAAGAAATTCAGTATTTGTTTTCGATACACATTCTTATACCAATTCGCCTTTATAAACAAAAACACTTGCATATTATATTCCAACTATTAGCTATTTGAAAAATACTAAACATTCATAATACATTATGTCAATATTATTAAATAAATTACATATCCCAACATATATTTACACAATTATTTACATTATATTTAGTTTTATTATAAAGAAATATTTCTGATGTTTCAGAGGTAAAGAGGCTCTTCGAGTGTGTTATTGTAAACGTCATCTGTATGCCTGAAAAAGTGTATCACATGAATTGATGCTAAATAAATAAATAGATGCACGCTGGTTTGCTGATTTTGAAATAAATCTGATGAAGAAACAAATATGTTCATTAAAAGTATAATAATTATTTTGAAAAAAAAGAAAAAAAGAAAAAAAGAAAAAAGAAAAAAAGAAAAAAGAAAAAAAGAAAAAAGAAAACTAAGCGCGCAAAAAAGAAGGATCCATACTTTATGATTTTTCAATTAATATGGAGATCTTGCTAAACAGACGCGATTGTTGCTTGCTTGTTTTTTTTTTTTTTTTTGGAATGACCTTCAGCTTTGAAAATTATAATTTGTAATTAGTTCATATTAATTAATAATTATAATTATTTTAAGCTTTTTTTTCTTTTTTTTTCTGTTGTTCTGTGAATTAACGATAGTAATTTTCGCAAATTCTAAAAACTTTTCCATTTATCAATTTCTTATTGCACTTTATCAAAGTAATATTGCATAATGTGAGCAATAATAATTATTAAAATACCTTGCATTGCAAATACAAATTAAAATATGGCTAATTAATAATAAGATTGATAATATTTTTACCTCATGGTTTTCTATCATGATTGCTTGTAAAAGGAACCTAATACACTAGCCAAAACAATATATTTGAAAGAGACGCTAAATGATTTTACAGAGAAATAGTAAGCCAATCACTTACAGTTCATGGATGGTATAATAATAATAATAATAATAATAATAATAATAATAATAATAATAATAATAATGATGATGATGATTATAATAATAATAATAATAATACGCAGATAGAATCTGACACAATTTTATGGAACTGCACAATACACACAGAGAGAACAACCAAAGCTAATCGCCCTGACATCGCTATTAGAGACCGAAAACTGCCTCTTTATTGATATGGCAGTCCCTGCGGACGGCAATGTATCTTCGAAGAGCTACAAAATGCTGCCAAAATACAAGGACCTTGAAATCTCAAAAATGTGGCACATGGGAACAACAATAATCCGTAGTGTAGTTGGAGCCCTCCGATTGATTGCAAAAGATTCCAATAGACTCATTGAAGGGATCCCTGGAAACCCATGCCATAAAGAAATACAAAACATTGTTCTTATGAGTACGACCCACACCTTACGAAGGGATTTATCTCTGTAAAATATGTGTTATTGTTGTTGTTTGTTTTTCTTTTAATTGTTCAATGGAAAATGTCATGATACCATTTCTGGCCTTAGGTCTTTGGGCAAGACTCGGAGAGAAATAAGTACACAGCAAAAATAAAAGGAAATAATAATAATAATAATAATAATAATAATAATAATAATAATAATAATAATAATGTCTTGATTGTGCTGAGAAGTGCTACTGCGTTATAAACTCGTGGACGATACCTGCCAGGAAATGGTGCCTCTGTCAGTAAGAGCCTTATTCATTCTGCTGGACAACTATGGATAGACTTCCTTGTATCACACGTGAGACCATTATGAGCACACATAAAAAAGAGTTCAAACAAACAAAAAATATATTACTCGTCTTATGGTTCAACAGAGGGTCACCAGCATTAGGTCAAAAAATTTTTCCTCAAAACAAAGTCTGAGAGGTCACAAGAACGAGGTCACTCTTAACTTTCGTCCTCAAGGTCTACGATCACAAGAGGTCAAATAAAATCAAAATGGGCAAGGAGAGGTATATAAAGGCGTGTATCTACTTTACATTGAATAAACCCGGAAAAAGGTACAGAAAAGATACCTACTTAAATATATCGTGAAAGAAATAAGGGCAAGAAAAAATATTTTAGACGATACTTCATGAAACAAAAGTGCCTGACAGATGCTGAATTAAAAGAAATTTCAACAAGTGTTGAGCGCAACATCAAGCAAAGAATAGGATAATATTCAGAAAATACATGCAGAACAGCTTGAGACTGAAGTTGAAGGTGAGAAAACCAAATTGTCTGATATCGGCCCCAACAGCCTGATAAGTATTGACAAATCGAATAAATCTGAGAAAGATAGAGATGAAAATATATCTGAAAGGGATCGGGGAATAATCCAATTTGAATAAGAATATGGAGATGACATTAGAACTATGAAAAGAGAATTAATTGAAGAGCTAGCGAAAGTGAAAGTGAAAGTTAAAGTGAAAGTTAATGTAGCTCACATTGACATGCCTGCAAGAGAGCCTCTTTCGTACATCGGAAATAAGCATAAGTTTAAACATACAATTTATGTTGGATGTTCTGCTTTAAGAGAAATATGCAATGCAACAAAATCTAATTTGACTGAACAAAACCAATTGATATATGCAGCTTCAAAGGTTCTTCAGTGTATCGAACAAACCAGAAAAAGAATAAACGCTGATAATCAGATGATAAAACAAGGTTTGGTTTAGTTTGGCTTACGGCATATTGACCTGAATGGCTTACTTAATGCCGACAAAATTATTATTGCTGTCAATATCCTTTGCTGGTATTAAAACCTATTTTTACACTTTCATAGTGTTTTGAGCCCAGTTTGGGGGTTAACTATTTGCCCATATCCGGGTCAGTGTGGATCTGGGAACACCAGCAATGAAAAGGCGGTTCTACACTCCACAAAACCTCCTGTTCAGAGGCCTTGCTGCTGAATGTAGTTTGTCATCTTTTGTGATGTCAACGAACACTCGTTGCCACTTTTGTAATATCAACGAATACTCGTTGTCACTTTTGTAATTCTAGTTGTAGTAGAGACTTTGTAATCGCAGATGCAACTATAGTAACGCCGTTTAACAATACTGGTGTCAGACGCCTTCGAATATCACTCGCACTAATAGTAACCACCAAATAGTGAACAGACTATCATCATTGTGTTGACCGTGTATTGCTTAATATATTGTAATGTAATTGTCATCTTTGATAATGGCTTATGTAAGATGAAAGCTTAGATAGGATTAAAAAATATGTATCAGTATTGTGATTTTTTTCTTCGTTTAATGATAATGTTATTAAGCTTATCAGACGTTATGAAAAGAATTTACACAAAATAAATAGACAAAACTTGTCTATATTATTTAATGAAACATGCATCAATGAAAGAATGCTGCCTAAATACACACAATTTATATATAGAGACAATGAGAAAAGAAATATCTGTTTTGGACGGACTTCATAAGAACAATGGCAACATTAAGAGAAAATATCCATTGCAGATTAAATAAGAAAAAAGAAAACTGAAAAAAGTACTGAAACAAAAATGTCCAAGCTAATGCGAAATATTTTCATAGGCTCTAGAGACACGAAAAATACTCTGGCCAAAACAATATGTTTGAAAGAGACGCAAACTAATTTTAAAGAGAAATAGTAAAGCCAATCAATTACAATAGAGAAAACATCATTGGTAAGATTGCAGTAAAACCTCGAATTAGCGGTCCTGGAACCATCTGACTCCGGATTTAACGGATCCACAGAAATGGAAGTGTCCGGCTGGAACTCAAAACACCCGCTCATAGCGAACAAAGTCTGTTAGTTCCAGAATTTGCTGTTGTCTTTTACTGGCGCAATCAACAGGCAGAAGCTGCTAGTTCCGGGAATAGACGCTGTTGTTTACTTGAGCGCTCATCGTGTACACACATGCATCGTCTTTCGAACATTTTATACTAATTTTGGTATAGTATTGTTTTTTTTTTTGTCAAGCTCTTCACTATGGCAGCACAAATACACATACATATATGCTGTATTTATATTTATTTACAATAATTTTGTGGTGTTTTGGGGCCACGAAAAATGGGCTTCAAATTAACGAACAAATAGCTTTAAGAGACAACCCTGGTCCTGTTAGTCTGTTAAACTGAGTTTTCCCTGTAATAATCATATTCTAGAATAACTATTGTGCTGACAAATGTCACAATGAAGATGTAAAATGGTTAAAAGGTCTTGAGAAGAATACAGCAATTTTTTGGTTCACCATGGCCCAGTAGATAAAGCCATTAGTTAGACCCAAAGATTTGCGAGTTCAATACCAGGCCACAAACAGTGGTCAACAAAAAAGAAAAAAAAAAAGAAAGAAAAAAAGAGAGAGTTGATCTAAAGGGAAATAACTGAAACATCCGGAAGAGCCATGGCACGTGGAATTAGAACATTCTACCTCGTTGGACGAAATAAAGGGTTCAGTTCAAAATTCCAGTCACCTGAAGAGCGTACAATGCAAGTAATCATAATACCTCATCTCAGAGATTTAAGAGTCCGAAACGTTGTAAATATGGCAATGAAGATGAGGATAACAGTCCGAATAATATAAATAATGTAAGTAATCATAATACCTCATCTCAGTGACAGAGACAGATTACCGGATATACGTATAAGATCTAAGATAAATGGTTAAATGACTTTAAATTATTTGCAAGAAATGACGATGAATTAAAAAGGCTTTTAAGGAATGTTTAAATAATGTCAGCGATGATATATGTATATAATTTGGACTACATAAATGTGCCTTTACTTGCGGTAAGCTTAGTAAGAATATAATTCTTGATGTAGATACTGTTAATGGGCGAGTTATAGAAGACATGAATATTCTCCCAGTCTGCATTTACTCCGTTTTTGATATCATTATATCAATGGTATAACACCGCTTTATTTTATGCCCGGAACACAATGGCTGAAAGGCAAAGGTTTGACAAACATGCTTTGTTCTCAGAGTTTTTTTTACCCTTGTCATACACAAAATCATATATATATATATATATATATATATATATATATATATATATATATATATATATATATATAATTATTTATTTAAAAATATGATTCTAACACGCTACATAAGAGTTCTCATGTTTCAATATAATTATTTGAATTAAAGTAAGCTCTGTTCCATATTCAAGCGAAATTTTGGTTTGGAATAACTTATTTCTGAAATATACGTGTTATAATAGCATATTCATTATTGAAATCAAAATTTCCATGGAGACGGCTAGAGCGATTGTTTAAATAGTGAGGTGTGCAGGGTGTTAATAATTTGTATCAGTATAGAGTTGAATGTAATATTTTTAAATAAATAATTATATTTATGCGCTATTTTTGTATCGAGCACTATTTTATAAAAATAATAACAAAAATACTACAGAACTTTGGATTATTTACCTAACCAGTTCTTTCCTAATTTCTATATATTTGCACACACACACACACACACACACACACACACACACACGCATATATATATATATATATATATATATATATATATATATATATATATATATATATATATATATATATATATATATACACACGTATTATACGCAGATATAACATATCTACACATCAAGAAGTTTGTAAAGGGAAGAGAAAAAAGTCTTCCGTGTAATAATTCAAGTCTACCGGAGATTCTTCTGTGTTTCCGGTGAAGCCATATTTAGAATTTTAAATTTGAGCGAGCCACATTTATCTGCTGTGTCGCTATCGAGGACATATTTCGCAAACGTCAAACAAGATTTATTCTTTCCCACAGGAGGACTAGGAGCCGGATATATCTTCTATATCTGATGAAGATATAGTTCCATAAGAAAACGGCGCCATATTCTTGTAAGCTGCACTACGTAGACCCCGGGCTGATAAAACTAACTGCTCGGTTTGTTTCCTGAAAGTCGGTTGACTGACTGACTCCCACTTTCATCTCTATCTATTGACGTCAGTAAGCGACCGTCACGTGATCCACATGACCTCATCTCTACCAAAGGGAGATAATCGCCTTCTGTATCCCTACACTGTGAACTCGAGGCGTGATTCAAGGCGATAGATTAGAGAATTCAAAGATGAAATAGAGAATCAGAAGGGATTGGAACCGGGCAAGAGTGAGTCATAATGAAAGCTGAATTCGAAATAATATAACGACGGTTATTAACACTTTTGCTATCCCAGTAGGAACTTATAGCTCCGACTTAATAAATTGGAAATTAAAGGAACTCAAGAAAATAGATGCAAAACTTCTCGAACCCCTAACATGCAATAGAATTCACCACCTTAAGGAGATGCTAACCAGCAGTACATGACGAGAATCAATAGAGGTAAAGACATGATTAAATTAGAAACGTTTTAATGAAAATTTTGAAATGATAAAAAAAAAACTATGTTGTTTCGAGTCGAAGATAAGGAAATTGTTTAGAATTCAGTGCCATACAGGATTGGTGTCGATAGTGCGTAACAATTCATCAATTCTTTATTTCTTTGTATAAGCATCTAGAAATATAACGTTACAACAATGCGATATTTAAAGACAACCATTTAATCAAGCAGCAGTAGCAGTAGTAGTAGTAGCTACAATATTAGTAGTAGGGGCGTTATGAATGATTATGAATGTTGATAAGCCCATTAATAAAAACCACATTGCATCTTTATCTGAAATACAAAAGATTGTGTTAATGACTATTGTTTACATACTCAGAGAAAATCTTTCAATAACTTCCAACGAAAATATTGGCTTATCTTAAGTTTTAGATTAAACAATTGGTAAAAAAGATTGTTTCACACAGCAAATAAAAAAGGAATCCTAATACTACTAATAATAACACCTTTCGAAGTAAAGTCCTAAGTAATGACGAAAGTATTAAAGACACATACAGCAACAATAATGATAAAACATTTAATGAAAATTTCGAAATAATGATGAAAATATTTAAAACATATGCAACAAAATTAACAATAATGATACATCCTTTTAATGGAAGGTTCGATATCAGAGAAATATGAAGAAACATATGCAATAATAACAAAAACAAGAATAATGATAAATATTTTAACGGAAATTTTGAAAACAAATAATGGAAGAATAACAAAAACATTAATAAATCCTTTTGATGGAAAGTTTGAAATATTAAGGTAACATTTAAAAACATATGCAACAATAACTATTTCAAAAACTACAATAATGATAATTCCTTTTAAAAGAAAGTTCGAAATAAGAAGGTAAACATTAAAAAAAAACATATGCAGCAATAACAAAAATCACAATAATAATAAATCCTTTTAATAGAAATTTCGAAATCATAAGGAAAATATTAAAAGAAAATATCACACCACCAACAGCAACGACGACAATATTACTAATATCGATACTACAACAACAACAACTACTACTACTACTACTACTAATAATAATAATAATGAAGCAATAACTAAAGCTATATTAAGAAATAGAATATTAATAAAAGAATCTGTGACAATAAAAATATAACATGACAAAAAATAATTTTCTCTTTTCGATTTAGAAGTAACAAGTAAAAATCCTGCACGCATGCGCATAAAAAAGAAGTACCTAATTGTGGGAGAATATTAGCGCGAAGGAATGCAATAGCACTCCACGTGAATACCGAATATCAACCAATCGTATCACTGATACTGCAACTGTTGAATATACGACAATAACAGATGTCTTTTTTTTTGTTTTTTTGTTTTTTTGTTTTTTTTAAAGAAACCTGCATCTTCAGAACGAGGCTCGATAAAACTCATGTGTGGGATGACTTTCCACTTCTCTTTAAGTAGACGACGGAAGAAGAAAACCAAGGTGTCAGTAAATGCAGATGACGTAAAAGATTCTACGTCTCACTGACAGACATTTTACTGATTCGGTATACGCGAGAAATGCTTCGTTAATGTAGTTTATGTATTTCTTCCTTCTTCAAATCTTTTATCAGCTCATTGATAACTGATTCAATCGCTTACAATATCCAGTATCTTTGAGAAGCTATCTATCTATGGTAGCTAATTGAATAATAAACTAGGAAAGTCTATGTAGTCTACTTCAGAGTAATAAAGGCTTATCGGTGAATTTTATTAGGCTGTTCGGAAAATAATGTCCGATTTTAGCATAAACCTTTTGTGTTCTAATAGATTATTACAATACTTGCACAAAAAATATAATACTCATTCCTAATAATTAAAATGTTATCTTTGTTAATTTTATATTTATTGCTACTAAGCAGTGTTTCTCAAACTATCTGATAGGTGTCAAGTAATATTTCATGGTAATATTAAATTATACCAGAAACGATATATGTAATGAATATAATAAAATTGCCTATTTTTTATCTGCCATTTATTTTGCAAAAAAAATAATTCGATGTCAAATCATATAAAAATAATAATAATAAAAAAAGTAGTTTATTAAGACAAAAACAAAAATTATATAACCTTAATCTTTACAAATGATTCCTTAGTATGGCCTGGACACTGGTCGTATACCGGTAACCGATGGTTCGCATACCGGCACCGGTCCGCGGGCCACCACTTTGAGTAGCGCTGTTCTAAACTATAGTAGTAATGGCAGCAAAAAACATTCACCTCCCTAAATTATTAGACAAAATACAAAGATGCATGCTTGGGATTTCTTCCTAGACAATAAGATAGGCCACTTATGGTCTCATCGGGCATAGTTGTGTTCTTCCTTGACTTGAAGTTAGAACATTGCGATCGCTTGTCTCTATCCCATTTGTGCGTTAACACCATTCATTGTTTGTGAACTTTTGACTTATTACTATTAATTTGACTTATTACTGTTGTTTTGCCTTATTACTATAAAGTTGCCTTATTACTGCTGTTTTGTCTTATTACTATTAATTTGTCATTTGCTTTGCTTTATTATTATTAATTTACCTTATTACTGTTTACTTTGACTTGTTACTATTAATTTGCCTTATTAATGTTGCTTTGACTTATTACTATGAATTTGCCTTAATAATGTTGCCTTACCCTATTAATATAAATTTGCTTCATTACTATTGCTTTGATTTGTTACTGTTAATTTACCTTATTAATGTTGCCTTACCTTATTACTGTTAATTTGCCTAATTACTGTAGCCTTGCCTTATTACTATTAATTTGACTTATTACTGTTGCTTTGCCTTATTATAATTAATTTACCTTATTACTGTTGTTTTGTATTATTACTATTGATTTGCCTTATTAATGTTGCATTACCATATTACTCTGAATTGGCCTTATTTGTGTTGTTTTGCCTTATTACTATTAATTAACCTTATTACTGCTGCTTTGCCTTATTACTATTAATTTGCCTTATTACTTTTGCTTTGCCTTGTATATATTGTTTGCTCAATAGTATTTTGCATTTCTTCCTTTTCTTTCTATTTTCCCTTCTTTATTGCAAACTTTGTCAATTCCGTTTCCGCCATTCACATTTAAGCCTGACCAATTATTCTACAATATAAATCTATTTCAGAATTTAACATAAAACATAATATACCCCTTATTTTGAACATAAAAAGGGAAATATTGCTCAAGCTTGGTCATAATGCTTCTCAAACTGTTTCAAATATTAACAGAGAAGATTCAGAACTAATAACATTAATCTCCGTGCTTCATTTCGGATTAATAAGTTATATTAGGTAGGTGCAAAAATAATGACGGTTTTTGTCGTTAAAAAATACGACAAAAACCGTCATTATTTTTGCACCAACCTAATATATAATTAATTCTTTTTGCACTGATCACATTGGTACCTTTTCGTTTTCCTTTGTTTTATAACCCAACCTATCTATTTTAAATACATGCACGCACGCACACACACACACACACACACACACATATATATATATATATATATATATATATATATATATAAGGCATGATGTGTGTGTGTAACGAATGCACGGCCTCAATTTTGGATGGATTTGCGCCATGATTTACATGACCATGCTCCAAGTTAGTGGGAAGGCCATGAACGACTTTGCATTTCCCAACTCCCATCGATAGTGGAAATAATCGATTTTTTCAAGATTCTACAGCAGTTTTCATGCAGTTTGCAGCCATTTTGTACTGGCCAGAGTGAGAGCAAATAGCTGGCTGCAACGAATAGGTAGGAAGATTCTACTGGCCAGCGTGAGAGCCAACAGCTGACTGACACGAAACTTAACTAGCATGCTAGCATGCAAAAAAATCACAAGTGGAAAAAATTTAAATCTGCATGGCACATTACTCCAGTTGGCTCATTCGCTTGCTTAAACTCAACGTTCATTCTGATTCCGCAGAACTGGGTTGGGTGTGAAAATGTATTTGTTGTTAACATTCTATTTTCATTCGTTTTTTCCAGTTACGAGTCCTTTTTAAAGCTGATCGTTTTGTGTTCATTTTGTTTAGTTCTTTTTTCGTAACAGATTTAATGTTTAGTATAGAGCTTAGAAAAAATTCGCAGTGTGAGATAGGGAAGACGTATGAAATGTAGCCACATCAGCACACCAAAGGACACTCCTTTAAAGGTAAGGAAGGGAAAAATATATGATAGCGATTGCTGTATGAGCTGTACGATTTTTTAATCAAGCACAGGCAACGCCGTGTCATGCTGCCAGTATATATATATATATATATATATATATATATATATATATATATATATATATATATATATATATATATATATATATATATATAGCCAGGAAAGAAATACAATAGACATCGGTTACGATTTTAGCTCGAGGAATTCTCAAGGTACAGAATCTGAGTTCAGTGTATCTACATGGCGAAGTTTTCTGTTTTTTATTGTTCTTAGATTTAGAGCTATTGTCTTTCAATTGCCCACATTGCCATGACAGTAGTTTTGTTAGGAAACGATTTACATTTATCGACGTACAGCAAAGACCCATTGTTGTTTCACTGAATAATTTACCAACAATGGTAGAGGTTCAGACATCCATCAGCAAACTGAACCTCTTTTTTTTCTGTGATTTTCCGATTTGGAAGATATGCATACTAATTTAGATAATTTTCTTTTTCCTCCTCCCACCGCAAACAAGAAGATAATGCCAGCAAAGAGCACGAATTTACGAGGAATGAAAGAAAAGGAGAAGACTTTATTAGAAAAAAAAAGGACATATTTCAGGAAAAGAGAATATTGAGATTGACGTTGCATTTATTTTTCTGCAAATTACAGGAGGAAAAGATGCAAGAAACCGGAAGAAGAAAAGAACGTATCGTAACAGAACTTACGGTTATATGTAGCCATCTAAAATGCAAACGGATGAGACCTAAATGACCATCTAGTACTGCACTGAACATTGTAATGTAGCGGCAGCAAAGAGGAAAGCGCTTTAGAATCAATGCCATGAAAATATTTATAGAAAAAATTGGAAGCTACATGCGGTGGTGAGAAAGTGACTGAATTCATGATGCCAGGTCAGGATCGATTATATTGCAGACCTTTCTTTAGGATATTTCGAGGATTTCGTGATATGTATCAGTAGCAACAGACTAGATAAGACAGCAATATACAAATGAACGGACGATTTATAAATGTGCAAGGTCGACTCAGATGAGGACAATTGTCATCACACACTGAATAGAATACAGAGAAATTGAATCAATATAATCACTCCAAATCATGCCAGTACAAAACGTGAGACCAAGAAAGCACAATGTTGTTCTCCTGGAGGTTAGCACCAGCCGTGTTGATCGAAGAGAAAATGTCTCGATGGTAATAAAAAGCTAGCTGTTTCGTTTTGGAGCCAATTCTAGATAACAACTGATTGGGAGTCATTTTCGAGAGCAGCTGCCAGTTTTACTCTGTCGGAGCTATCACATTTTATAAGAAAACATTTAGGATTTACTACTGTTAAGTTACATTATTATTACTGTTGTCTTAACTTATTACTATTAATTTGCCTTATTATTGTTGCCTTTTAACTATTAATTTGCCTTTTTAATGAAGCTTTGCCTCATTACTATTAATTTGCCTAATTACTGTTCCTTTGCTTTATTACTATTAATTTGACTTATTACTGCTGCTTTGCCTTATTACTATTAATTTGCCTTAATACTGTTGCTTTGCCTTATTACTATTAATTTATCTTATTACTGGTGCTTGTACTTATTACTATTAATAAGGATTGTAGTTCTAGCATTTGCCGTTTCCCTATAAGGAAACATTTAGGATTTAATACTGCTTTCGGTTGAAATTTATAAAATATTCCTTTTAAAAACATTTTTTAGGAAAACAGGTCTGTCAACTCCAGTAGCTTTTATCGCTCTTTTCAAGTTTGATGTGAGTTTCCTGCCTAACCTTTTGTTTGACATAGTTTGAAATGTCTTAATTATGTCATAATTTTATCTTCGAGTTACGTGTGCTGTCTATTTTAGTTGTTGCTGGTGTTGAAGTTCGCAAGTGATATGGTTTCTGTTATTTGATACAGTTTATGCTTAGGGATCGTGTAGCGCCATTTCAGATAATATTGGTCTTTGCCAAGACACTCACACTTCAGACGCTCAAAGCTATTTTTAACGATTAATCTTGGAAAACGAATCAAGAAGGCCCTTGATAAAGATAAGAAACGACGGTAGGTCTAACGATAAAGTCTTGGGCGATTAGACATTTTGAGGAGTGTGTAACCACCCCTTATTTACTAGTCCTGGTTATGAGGATAAACTACACCCGGTAGCAATGCCTCTGGTCAGGTGGTTTGAGGTTTGAGGTTTGAGGTGCGTGGAACCACCACTTAATTGCTAGTCCTGGGTATGACGATAAACTACATCCGGTAACAATGCCTCTGGTCAGATGGTTGGAGGTTTTGAGGAGCGTGGAACCACCACTTAATTGCTAGTCCTGGGTAAGATGATAAACTACATCCGGTATCAATGCCTCTGGTCAGGTGGTTGGAGGTTTTGAGGAGCGTGGAACCAGCACTTAATTGCTATTCCTGGGTATGACGATAAAATAAATCCGGTAACAATGACTCTGGTCAGGTGGTTGGAGGATTTGAGGAGCGTGGAACCACCACTTAATTGCTAGTCCTGGGTATGACGATAAACTACATCCGGTAGCAATGCCTCTGGCCAGGTGGTTGGAGGTTTTGAGAAGCGTGGAACCACCACTTAATAGCTAGTCTTGAGTATGATAAACTACATCCGGCAGCAAGGCTTCTGATCGGGACATAGAAGGCCATAAGAAGCGGGGAACCGCCTCTTAATTGCTAGTCCTGTGCATAAGGATTAAATGCATCCAGCAGACAAGCCTCTGATCGGATAATTGATGGTTTGGAGGAGCGTAGAAACACCACTTAATTCTTAGTCTTGGTATGCCGATAAACTACATCCGGAAGTAAGGCATCTGATCGATAGATTGAAGATTTTGAGAAGCATGTAACCAACTCTTAACGTCGAGTCCTTGATATGACGATAAACTACATCCGGTAACAATGCCTCTGGTCAGGTGATTGGAAGTTTTGAGCAGCGTGGAACCACCACTTAATTGCTATTCTTGGGTATGAGGATAAACTACATCCGGTAGCAATGCCTTTGGTCAGGTGGTTGGAGGATTTGAGGAGCGTGGAACCAACACTTAATTGCTATTCCTGGGTATGACGATAAACTACATGCGGTAGCAATGCCTCTGGTCAGGTGGTTGGAGGATTTGAGGAGCGTGGAACCACCACTTAATTGCTAGTCCTGGGTATGATCATAAAGTACAACTGGTAGCAATGCCTCTGGTCAGGTGGTTGGAGGTTTTGAGGAGCGTGGAACCACCAATTAATTGCTAGTCCTGGGTATGATGATAAACTACAACTGGTAGCAATGCCTCTGGTCAGATCGTTGGAGGTTTTGAGGTGCGTGGAACCACCACTTAATTGCTAGTCCTGGGTATGATGATAAACTACATCCGGTAGCAATGCCTCTGGTCAGGTGGTTAGAGGTTTTGAGGAGCGTGGGACCACCACTTAATTGCTAGTCCTGGGTAAAGATGATAAACTACATCCGGTATCAATGCCTCTGGTCAGGTGGTTGGAGGTTTTGATGAGCGTGGAACCACCACTTAATTGTTATTCCTGGGTATGACGATAAGCTACATCCGGTAGCAATGCCTTTGGTCAGGTCGTTGGAGGTTTTTAGGAGCGTGGAACCTGCACTAATTGCTAGCCCTGGGTATGATGATAAACTACATCTGGTAGCAATGCCTCTGGTCAGGTGGTTGGAGGTTTTGAGGAGCGTGGAACCACCACTTAATTGCTAGTCCTGGGTATGATGATAAACTACAACTGGTAACAATGCCTCTGGTCAGATCGTTGGAGGTTTTGAGGTGCGTGGAACCACCACTTAATTGCTAGTCCTGGGTATGATGATAAACTACATCCGGTAGCAATGCCTCTGGTCAGGTGGTTGGAGGTTTTGAGGAGCGTGGAACCACCACTTAATTGTTATTCCTGGGTATGACGATAAGCTACATCCGGTAGCAATGCCTTTGGTCAGGTGGTTGGAGGTTTTGAGGAGCGTGGAACCTGCACTAATTGCTAGTCCTGGGTATGATGATAAACTACATCTGGTAGCAATGCCTCTGGTCAGGTGGTTGGAGGTTTTGAGGAGCGTTGAAGCACCACTTAATTGCTAGTCCTGGTTATGATGATAGACTACATCCGGCAGCAAGGCTTCTGAGGTTTCTTAAGGAGCGTGGAACTTCATCTTAATTGCTAGTACCCAGTATGGAACTACATCCGGCAGCAAAGCAAAGCCCCTCATCGGAAATTTGGAGGTTTTGATGAATGTCGAACCACCTCTTAATTTCTAGTCCTGGGTATGACGATAAACTGCATACGGCAGCCAAGCCTCCGCTCGGGTAATTGGTAGTTTTGAGGAGCGTGGAACCACCTCTTAATTGCTAGTTTTGTGTATGGCGATAAAGTTCATCCGGCAGCAAAGCCTCGGGTCAGGAGCTGGGAGGTTTTGAAGACCGTGGAACCATCTCTTAATTGGTGTTGTTCCCAGCTTCACTCTGACCAGGTGTGTTAGCCTTTTTTTGTAGGTCTCAGCTATGGGCCAATAGTTAAGCCCTAAACAAAAACAAAGCACTGTAAAAATATAAAAATAAAATTTTTATAGTAAAAAAAAAAAATCCAGCAGTATATTTTTATATATAAGAATTACCGACAATATATATTTATAATAAAATTAATTACAATATATATTCATGGTAAAATGTTCAGCAATAAATATTTATAATAAAATGACTAACAATACATATTTATAGTAAAAATATGAAATTACTTCAAAGCTCTCAAGAAAATTAAATTTCAGCATTAAATGACCCACAAGGTGTTGATCAACCAAACAATACCAGAGAAGGGCAATGTTCATAAGAATAAACATACAAACTGGCATGGTTTTCCCGGTACGCCAAGTAAAAGAGAGGTACCGTTAACAACAGTAAGTAGCAGATCTAGGAAAATTTACTTTCACTCTGTTAACAGAGGTACTTTGGAAGATTCTTAGAAAGCTTTAATCTCACTATCACTTTGTAAAACTGTTCAAATCCTTCCAAAATGACATGGAAGTTAGGGTTAATGTTTGTTGTATTTTGAGGATATTTAAAGGGTCGAAATTGCTGTAAAGCAAACAGACTGTTGTGTTGGCACTGTTCTCACTTTTCTTTGTGCGTATTGATGCTTGCAAGGACTATAATCGGTTAAGCTACCATCGGTAAAGGAACTCTGGAAAAACTATCAGCATACACCGTCTCGCAAAGTACTACTGAAAGTTTGTGGTTTCCTGTGTGTGGATAACTGCGATTTATAGGCTTTTGTGCGCATGTAGGGCGTTCAACCTCATGACCCCTTCAGACAAGACAATGTTCTGTCTGCCCCCCCCCCGGATTTGGCCGTCCATTTACGCTGATGGTAAGTAGTTGAGAATCATTTACCTCCATGGTCAGAACTATTAACCCCTTTACTTTACATGACGATAAGATATCTTCATGCTTAAAATAGGTAACGGTCGCTTTCTCTGCTGTGAAAAGACCGTGTGTGGTCACAGAAATGACTGCAAAATGCACCAAATTCGAATAGTACAGTTGCTGCGTGCTAACTTGTCTTTTGTACTTAAGTGAGACATGGATGGGCTACCGGAGACATAATGAAAGACTGCTTATGATCAGTTCTGGTTACCCACTGAAAGACCCACTTTACAGACGGTATCTACCAACTGCACCACGCAGTCAGTTGTGGCACAAGGCCGAATTTAAGGTGAGGTTTCCGAGCTCGTAGTCTCGGCCAAAAATTCCCCGTAGACCGGAAACGGGTAGGTTTTTAGCTGAGACGAGCCTCTACCCTTTGACATAGCCCCGTCTAAGGACGCTCTCTGCCCGGAGGTAGATAGCTTCACCAAACCAGCTGAAGTCTAATCTCCAACTGCGGGCCAGCAGACACAGAACTGTTGTGAGAAAGCAAATGTTTTCAGCATGAAAGGGCACTATTCACCGACGTCGACATCATACATGTATGCGACAATCGCATTCCTAACCAGTGGGGAAATACCAGTTTTTTGTTTATCGCCTGTTCTAATAACCGAAGAAATTGTTCAAAGATTATGTCAAGGATTCACGAACACTATGTATAATTGACGATCCCAAATAGGAGAAAGTGGTGTATGATCAAAGTAGGTGGATAAAATTGTGTATATTGGACCTCCTTGCCTCGAGGAGAATGCGAATATCTTGGTTAAAACAAAGAAAGCAGCCAGATAATGTGATTATATCAATCTGGACCTGTTAAAAATTGTTTGACAAGTGTGTAAATGAGTAGAAATTCATTCATCATTGTAGTCATGTTACACGTCATTAAGCAATTATAATTCATTCATTGCCATAAGTTAAGACCGCTGTAAAGTGTACAAAAGTCAATCAGTGTTAACAAGCCAACTGGTGGTGCAATGGGCCCTCCGTCTAAATGAAGTCCGCAAAGAAACGGCAAAACCACAAGACGTTTGAAATGATTGTAAAACAGAATGTGAGTCACTTAGATTCTAAAGTGATCTCTGACTAGCCATGACTATCTCTATTTCCATATGTCCCTATCTATCTATCTATCTATCTATCTATCTATCTATCTATCTATCTATCTATCTATCTATCTATCCCAGCCAATATCTATCTATCTATCTATCCCAGCCAATATCTATCTATCTATCTATCTATCTATCTATCTATCTATCTATCTATCTATCTATCTATCTATCTATCCCAGCCAATATCTATCTATCTATCTATCTATCCCAGCCAATATCTATCTATCTATCTATCTATCTATCTATCTATCTATCTATCTATCTATCTATCTATCTATCCCTGCCAATATCTATCTATCTATCTATCTATCTATCTATCTATCTATCTATCTATCTATCTATCTATCTATCTATCTCAGTCTACTCATATCTATCTATCTATCTATCTATCTATCTATCTATCTATCTATCTCAGTCTACTCATATCTATCTATCTATCTATCTATCTATCTATCTATCTATCTATCAGTATGCGCATCTCTATTTGTTTATCTATCAATCTCTCTATCAGTATGTTCCTTATCTATCTATCTATCTATCTATCTATCTATCTATCTATCAGTTTGCGGATCTGAGAAATAAAATCTGATATGATTTATTTTAAATAAATTTAATGTCTTTTCTATTAAAATTTCTAAACATCACTGGCTAATCCAGTCATATGAATCTGTCTGTCTGTCTATCTATCTATCTATCTATCTATCTATCTATCTATCTATCTATCTATCTATCTATCTATCTATCTATCTATCTATCTATCTTATCGCCTGTAAATTTATTAATATCTATTCCTCTATCTATTTATTAGGTTAGTGCAAAAATAATGTCGTTTTCTCACATAAAGTTGAACGTGAAAAAACGACATTATTAAACAAATGATGTTTTAAAAAATTGTCGTAAATTAGTCACGAACAGTGACGTTTTATTCATCGTATTAATAAGGACCGTTGAGAAAATTACCACTAAAAATGCTATTTTCTGAAATGATTATATGACTGGATTAGCCACTGATGTTTAGCAATTTTAATAGAAAAGACATTACATTTATTTAAAATAAATCATATCAGATTTTATTTCTCAAGTATTTTTTTTCCAAAATAGATGTTTTCATTCAAGATTTTGTCATCCCAACAATTTTATTAAAAAATAATAAATTTATTATTAAAAAATCATAAATTTATTATTAAAAAATTATAAATTTATTATTACAAAATCATAAATTTATTAAAAAATGTCATAAAACATACATATCCTGGTAGGATATTCAAATGAATTCTTGAAAGTCTACAAGATTTGCGCAAGAGAGAAAAATGGCTGCTAAATATAGGGTTAATATCGAAGAGGGAGAAATGGCGAAATCAGAATCACTTGTTCATTTTTGACAAAATTTAAATTTAATCAGAATATGGAACACGCATTGCCATATTAAATTCAAACCCCTGTTTCCGTACGATCACCGACGTTAAACAACACCAAGCCTGGCCAGTGCCAACTCCCTGTCTAAAGTTATTAAGCAAATCATATGAAATTCAATAATTCAAGTTTGGTTAGAAAAAAATTGTCCAATTTTAAACAATCAATTTACATGTCAAAACAAAGCCTAGGTAGTATCAATATGTCTTATTGAAGTTATTTCATGTAGTCCAAAAAAGACTGTCGGCAGAAATTATTAGGCAAATCCAAATAATGACATTTTATCTCAATAAAAAAGTAATAAAATCATCAAAAATTGATCAACACCTAGAATAGAACAAATAAGAAACACATGAAAAATCTTTGAATCCTTTACATTTTTATATAATGCCACTTCTTCTGAATAACAACCAGCAATCTGTTCATTGATTTTGTTGATATTTTTACTTATACAGGTTCAGTTTCCGACATAGTAGGTTTAATTGCTTTGCTGTTATATAGTTTGCCACCTTCATTATCTCCTCACCTGTGAATGTGCTGCCGACCCGGGTCAGGATGGACGTGGGAACACCAAAAATTAAGAGTTGGTTCCACGCTCCTCAAAACCTCTTGATCATAGGACTTACTGACGGATGTAGTTTATCGTCTGAACCAGGACGCGGATGTAGTTTATCGTCTTACCCAGGAAGGGGATATAGATATTTCTATCTATAAAAAGAACGTATAACATAAAAAAATGTCTTAAAAGTAATTGTCAGACTTCATCAAGTTCATAATATATATATATATATATATATATATATATATATATATATATATATATATATATATATATGCGTGTGTGTGTCTGTATGTATAATTCTAGTAGTCTATGTGGGATTTTAATGATAATGTATATGCATAGGTGTTTGTTTGCGTGTTTATGTATATGTGTGCGTTTCTGTGTTGCTAATAGAAATTATGTTTTTCTCATTTGAAATAGGTGAATGTTCTTACGTTCAAAGCGTTTGTTTTAGATCAACATACATTAGATTCTTTAAGAATAGATTCAATAAAGATGGCCGATGTAATATAATGTTTTTGACGTGTGTTTATAGTTGATAATATTGTCATTATTAGTCCCTCGAAGTATTTTCGATGTAAAGAACTATAATCTTATTTAATTCTTGTGGCGTTTTTTTTTTTAAATCAAAGTTATAGCCAGTTTTGTTCATGTGTATTACCAACGTATTTAAATAGTTGTCTAATCGTCAATCTCTTTGATGTTCATAGATACGGGCTTTTAGATTCCTAAGATTCCTTGAGGAAGTTTTTTTGTTTTCTTCCTATTATATTTGCTAGAATATTGTTCTCTTATTTTCAAAATGATCTCACGCAACTAGAGTCATCGCAATTTTATTCATTTTATTGACACCATTCTGAATTTTTATGTTTATTAAGCAAATATTTTAATATTAAATTCTCTAAAATGATGAATTGTTTTTCATTTGGCCAATTTCAGCAAACGAAACCAAGGCGCAGTTCCATGGTCACAAAGATTTGTACTTGTTTATTTGAAGTAACATATGGAAAATCTGAGGCGTTCCTTGCCAAAAATATTAACCTTCTATTCGCGTCTTATTTTTGGTATTTTTAATGCCACCACATTTCAGAACGTAGGCGAGAATGGCTCTACACAAATTTCTTTTCTTTATTTTCTGGGAATTGCGATAAATTTTTGAGAAAAACATCGGAATGGATTCCTTTTGCTTTTTTCGCGATTAGGAATTTGGAATCTTTCTTTATGATATTTCTTGCCAACCAAGGAACTGGTACAGGAAACTAACCACTTTATGCCTTTTCCAGGCTACTTATTTTTGGGAAAATGAACGCAGCAGATGTGGTCGGAATTGGAACATACCCCAACTTTTTCACCCATATCCATTACAATTACCCCGCTCCTCTTCGTAATACGCTGGCAGTAGTGATATGTACTATTTTTAAGTTTTTAGGTCGGGAATTGTTGCCAGGGATTTTTGCTGATCCTTTTCTAGATCATATCGATTGCCTCCCCCACTGACAGATCATATCGATTGCCTCACCCACTGACAGATCATATCGATTGCCTCACCCGCTGACAGATCATATCGATTGCCTCACCCACTGACAGATCATATCGATTGTCTCTCCACTCACAGATCATATCGATTGTCTCTCCACTCACAGATCATATCGATTGCCTCACCCTTTGACAGATCATTTCGATTGCCTCACCCACTGATCGATCATATCGATTGCTTCTCCCACTGACAGATTTTAAATGTTACACTTTTTGATTTTCTATTTCAATGCCTTTATATTTATTTAATTTCTTTATTTTACAGACATATTTCACTCGGATTCTAGAATCATATCAATGTAATAGTCGGTTCTGTTCTTCCTCAGATCCATTATTAATTTATCTCGTCTGTTTGTCTGAAAGACGCTGTCAGTATTCACAGCAAAGTTCGATAGCATATTTTATACTTACCCAGTATAAGCTATTTACTTCAAGTATTTCTTACTGTTTGTAATTTATCCAATGTATAGTGAAACGTAAAAGTATTGGACACAAGAAGATAAAATGGAAAAGAAATGTTTCAAAATGACTTATTTTATCACTTAACTTACCCAACAATGGTCTGATATATAAAGCTTATATATATATATATATATATATATATATATATATATATATATATATATATATATATATATATATATCGAACTTAGGAAATTTGCCACGATATCGATTGAATTCAGTTTCGACGGTGTCATCATGTACAGGCAAATTGATGCAGGCACAATGGGTTCCCCTTTAGGACCCATTTTAGTTAACATCTTTGTATACTTCCATGAAGATAGTTCATTATCTGATGTTAATAGACCTGATTTTTATTATCGTTATGTCAATGAGACTTTTGTCTCTTCAATAGCGAAAACAGAGATGACCTCTTTCTTACGTCCCTTAAAAATATCCTCCCAGCTCTTAAATTCACACAAGATATAGCAGTCAACTCTTCCCTTCCCTTTCTAGATATCTTGGTTCATAGAAATTCTTCGGGTTTTCTCACTTCATTTCATAGAAAACCGACGTTTACTGGTTTGTATACCCGTTGGAACACGTTTTGTCCGATAAAACGTAAAACAAATTTAATTAATACTCTTACCCATAGGGCCTTAAAGATCTGTTGTAAAACCAAACTGGATGATGAGATAAGGTTTATTACTACTACTCTCTGCAACAATGTCTATCCTTTAGACATTGTTCTATCCGTAATTAAAAATAAAAGTTCGGAGTTTAATAAAGACAAACCTGTTTCGGTACAAAGATGTCCAGTGTACCTATCTCTTCTTTGCTTTCGTTTTGGTTTATTTTGTTTTACAGCATATCAACACCTCAATGGGTTATTTCATACCGACAAAATTTTTATTGCTAATAATATTTTTTATCTATCTATCTATCTATCTATCTATCTGTCTGTTTGGTTTGTTCTGTTTTACAGCATATCAACCTCAATGGGCTATTTAATGCCGACAAAATTTTTATTGCTGGTAATATGTTTTTCTTCAAAAATCTTTTTCTGGGAATATTTTTCCTAGCTGGTCATATTTTTTTCAAAGAATGTATAACTGTTTGTACTGCTGTTTTTTTTTTGTTGTTTTTTTTTTTAATTTATTGCTGATAATGATTTTTCCTTAAAATATTATTGCTGGTAATAATTTTTTTTTATTACAAAGTATTTCTGGTATTAAAAGCTATTTTTCAAAAGTTTGGGTGTTAAGTATTTGCCCATAGCTGGGACCCTAACAGGTGATACTACCCCGGGTCAGGGTGTACCAGGGAACACCAACAATTAAGAGGTGGTTCCACGCTTCTTAAAACCTCCTGGTCAGAGGCCTTGCTGTTGGACATAGTTTAGTGTCTTACCCAGGATGTAGTTTAACGTCATACCCAGGACGAGTCTTCTATGGCTAGGTAGTATTAGTGACAGATTTACTAAACGGGTTTCCATAGACACTCGACAGTGTTACTTTGCTGCTAATACACGTGTGGTTTTCTCTGCTAAAGCTGCCCTTCTATCCATGAGCAAATACGTTATTCCGCCTCGCCATAAGAATTCATCGATTTATTTATTTAAATGTAGTCGTAGTATGCACTACATAGGAAGAACGATCCAAAGGCTGGATGCTAAGATTAAACAAGACGTGCCTAGAAAAATCCGCAACTCTAATTATTCAACATGTGATATTCTAACCAATACATACGGGTCTTCCATTATAAATAACCGCATTTGTGCTGCTAATTTCAGTGTGGACTCGTTTTCCATCCTGAAAAGGTCTCACTCAAATTATCATCCTATGATATTGGAGGCCATATATATTTTATCAACGATAAAATTAGATTCCTTTTATTGACAATGTATACATATTTATTAACCACAATTTAGCTCTGTTAAACGAGGTTAGAAAACTGTTAGCTAGATCGTTCTTAAGTTTTCCTTTTAATTATCATTTGTGGTAGTATTAATCCTAGAACACTAACCATCAATTAAAATTACATCACTACAAACAATGAAAATATCAAAAACAAATATTAAATATAAATCTTTGTTTGAAATATTTTATATGCAGGCACTATAAACTTTGTACTTTGAGTTAACATTAATAGGAACTGGAAAATATATTATTTAGGTAAGAAAATCAGCTACTGAAAATTGTAATTAATAGGAAAATTTGCACTGGTTATTATATACCCATGGTTAGTGTTCTAGGGTTAATTTTAGGGTGCTGCCCCGGATAAAATGATTGGATTTCTCTGTATCCTTGGAAATAAAAAATTATGAATTGTATGAGCGTTTAAAACTCAGTAAATTCAAAAATATGTTATTCCAAAATTCGCTTGAATATGAAACAGAACTAATGCTTCTAATTTAATTAAATTTGGTTTTAGCTTCGGTTTTTGAAACATGGCAATTCCTGTGTAACGAAGAAACCATATCTTAAATCAGTTAATTTAAATATATATATATATATATATATATGTGTGTGTGTGTGTGTGTGTGTGTGTGTGTAATGACTTTTATATAAATCGATGAGCTTGTATTCAAAAGAAAAGGAAAAGGAATTAATTTGTTTTAGTTCTTAAAGTTATGCACCCCAAACCGAAAATACAATGTTGCCGTATAAGTAATAAGGGTAAAAAAAAAAAAAAAAAAAAAAAAAAGAATAATAGTTTTTTATATCTATATTTCTGACATGACGTAATGTAACTATTTATACTATTCGGACTGTTGTCTTCATCTTTGTTGTCATATTCACGACGTTTCGGCCGTTGTACTCCCCGGCCTTCTTTTTTTCACGATATTCAAACCACCATTCTTGCCACGGATAGTAAGATCAGAATCACTACCCGTTTCACTCACTAATACGGAGACGAAACATAGTCGCACGCCTATGCGAGATCGATTGACACGAGATTTTCGTTAAAGTTACGAGCCGTTGCACGCCCCGGCCTTCTTCAGATGATTGGAATTTCAAACCGAACCCTTTATTTTGTTCACCGGGTGTTATGATGTAGAACCATAGAAAGATAACACGGACTCGGATATAAGGTTAAATAGTAGATTCTCTTAAACGTACTACAAAGGTAACTGTGGACTGGAGAGTACTTTCTCTCACTAGTGTCCTGACTGACTCATTCACTCACTGACACACTCACTCATTCACTCAGTCAGTCAGTGTTTCTACTCGGTGACTTCCAGTACTCAGAGTTGGTAGCCATATTATATAGGTGTGGAAGAGTCCATTTGTAGGTAGGTCCCCCACAACACCGGGGTAGATTGTTCTATTTACACGTTCCATTCAGCTTCTGGATATATTGGTTTCAGCTATTTCCCTACAGTAACACAACTCTCCAAGCTTTTTGTTCACCTATGCTGTAGGCAGGTATTGAACTCGCAAATCGTTGGATCAATTCATTGGATTACTTTAACCAACGCATTTATCCACATTGCCAACTGAGATATCAGTCAAAACAATAGTCTAAATATTTTAGAAGCTTTATTTTTCAATTTGGTAATGGTGTAATTGGATAGGACTTGTGTATTTTTAACGCCTTTAAAAGTTTATAGCTTCCTGTGTTCACATTCTTAGTGTCCGCCATAAAATCATCTTTATGCTCTTCCATAAATTGTATTAATCCAGAACAGCTGTTATTCCTTTGACAACAGTATCCGCGTTTCCATTTGGTAAATATGTCTTCTAACTTAACTACTCTTCTTTCATTCTTCAAAACAAGTATTTGATATTTTTGGCCATCAATTTATTTACCATCAAAATGCAATGGCCAGTTTTCTAAGTGCAGTGTTTTCTTTATTTCTTCTTTAAGTTGAACAGATTCTTCAATGGTTGCTGTCTAAATAGCATATTGAGAAGGTGTTTCAACGTCAATCCTTTCGTAAGATAACTGCTGACAAACATTTCCTGCTTTGCTGGTTGATAAGTTTGAAGATGTTACTAATTTGGTTTGCAGTTTTGGTTTTTCTATAATTCTTCCTTTTTTTTTCTTGTGGATTGTTCTTCAGAACTTTCGGATTCTACATATTCACTCTCTGATTCAGTGTCTGATTCGAAAGTTGTTGTTACTGTTGTTGAAGTTCACCCCAAGGTCATTTATCTTTTTTTGGGTGGCTGAATAGTTTTGGAACTCGCTGTCTGTCCAGCTGGGCATCCAACATGTCCATTGCTTTCGATCTGAAGATGATATAATCGTCTGCCCCTACAACACAACCATTCAACATTTTCTTCTGTGATGTCAAAAATTTCGTTCAATAGATGATATTTTCCTCGTTTTACACATAATTGTTGGTGTTCAGCACTTGATTCAGTTTTGCTTGTTTGATTTGAGATGATAAATTTAGGAAATTTAATTTATTTTGCGAAAACTGTGTTACTTATTTATCGATTTCCATTATGCATCCTTTCCTTCCTTGCTCCAAGGAACAGACAATATGGATTTTGAGTGGTATCCATCCTGCTTTTGTTTTTGAGTGATCCCTCTTCTGGTAGAAGAGTTCATCTTTTCTTGTGTGATTCTTGAAATCCTATGAGATTCTTCGTACAGATTTTCTTGTTTCTTTCAATGATAGAAACACATTTTTATGAGAAATTATGGTTAAAAATGAATACTTTGACATCTTTCAGCAAATCAATCAGAGTTGCTGTTGGTTAAGAAATGTTACTGAATAGAATAATCAAACGAAGGTTGGTAATGAACGGTAATACTTATGACAAGAACAACACATATAAGATTCGCTAGCGGCGCGTAGAAGTAGTCAATTGCTAGAAATGAGTCAAGTGAATTCCAAAATGAATCTCTAACTGCGGAACAACATACAGTATTTACTACTGTATTTATGTGAACGTACATACCCATTATCGTCCGTTGGTATGCTACAGCAAAAACTAAAAAGGAAACAATAAATCCTATTAAGAAAACACCTTATTGTAACCATGGATAAAGTTGGTAGTTTTTGATGAGATCATAAAAACAATGAAATATTAAAACTATTGTAACCTTGGGAAGGTTTCCGAATAGAATAATCAAACGAAGGTTGGTAATGAACGATAATACTTATGACAAGAACAACACATATAAGATTCGCTAGCGGCGCGTAGTAGTCAACTGCTAAAAGTGAGTCAAGTGAATCTTCAACTGTCGACCAACATACAGTATTCACTACTGTATTTATGGGAATGTGGATATACCCATTATCGTCCATAGGTATGCTATAACAGTTGCTCAATCAAGAAGCTTATATACTCTGAAATAAAAAAAAAAATGATTATAATCGCAACATATTTCCCCAGTTTGTCTTAACCATATATTTATTGCCTGAAACTGAAGCAGTACCATAAACCACAATACCACATATTCAGAAGGGACCTACAAACAATCCCCGCCTTACATAAAAATATCAAAAATTCAAAAAGTCTCTTTTTTTCATAAAAATATATGTATAAATGTAATGATCATGAAATGAAGAGCCATAAATGAATAAAAAAGCCTAAAATATAACAAATCATTTAAACTGAACCTATTTTAGTCGGAGACGTCGACTTCACAAAAAATAAGAGTGGCATATGTAGATTGAATGGTGAATGAGCAAATTATAATGAATGAATGGTTCGTGAATCTGATTAGCTCGGTCTAGGATAGAAAATGTCGACCAGCTTCACTTCTCCTTTTGGCCTTGTGCGGCAATTGTGCATTAGTTAAAGTAATACAGTGAATTCATCCAAAGATCTGTGAGTTCAACACCTGCCTACAGCATAGGTGAAGAAAAAGCTTGGAGAGTTGTGTTACTAAAGGGAAATCACTGAAACCAATATATCCAGAAGTTGAATGGAACGTATAACTAGAACAATCTACCCCTAAAGGCGAGGCAAGTATAAAACTAAATGAAGGGTGGGAAAATAAAATGTTGACCCAGTAGTAGATGAAAAGACGGGGCCAAAAAAAAAAAAACTGGGGAGGAGGGGAATTTCGACATAGATCATAACAAAAGAGAATGTCGAGAATAAGCCATGAACAACACTTGCTCATATTAACTTGATAACTAAAGAGAGTCTATATCAACCCTGGGTAGGTTTGACAGAAAACCGACCCGTTGTGTGAAAGGGAACTTAAAAAAGAAAATCAAGGCTGGCCCCATTCACTCGAACCAAGCTCGCCATTTCTATTCACCTTTCGCTGAAATCTATCATTAAGAAACGCTTTATATCAGCTCTGATCTTCATCTTCAGGTGATGCATAAAGAATGCGACCAGATACGGATTAGAATAGCGTTCATATCGCAAGATCCCTTCCATTCGCAACGTCCATACTACCAAGGCACAGTGACAGGACCCAAACAGTGTGAGTTCAATGCCCAGTTAAGGTAGTGGAGAACTTCGAGAGGGGAATTAACAGGATATAATTGATAACTGACATCCATTAAAAACATGGCATGTGGAACTAGAACGTTCTAACCCAGTGAGAGAAATAAAGGGTTCAGTTCGACATTCCAACCACCTGAAGAAGGCCGGAGAATGCAACGGCCGAAACGTTGTAATAAATATGGTGACAAAAATGAAAACAATAGTCCGAATAATGTAAATAGTGTACATAATACCTCATCTCAGAAATATAGACAGATACTGAAAGGCCGAAACGTTGTAATAAATATGGCGACAAACATGAGGATAATAGTCCGAATAATATAAATAGTGTACATAATACCTCATCTCAGAAATATAGACAGATACTGAAAGGCCGAAACGTTGTAATAAATATGGTGACAAAGATGAGGACAATAGTCCGAATAATGTAAATAGTGTACATAATACCTCATCTAAGAAATATAGACAGATACTGAAAGGCCGAAACGTTGTAATAAATATGGCGACAAACATGAGGATAATAGTCCGAATAATATAAATAGTGTACATAATACCTCATATCAGAGATAGAGACATATACTGAAAGGCCGAAACGTTGTAATAAATATGGTGACAAAAACGAAAACAATAGTCTGAATAATGTAAATAGTGTACATAATACCTCATCTCATAAAAAATAAATGACTGAGTGGGAAAATCAAAAACTGACTCAGTGGAGATGCAAAACCAAAAGGAACAAAAACAAACTGGGGAGGATGTGAATTTCGACATGGATCCTAACAAAAAGAGAATGTCGAGAATAATCCATGGACAACACTTGCTCATATTAACTTGATAAATAAAGGGATTCTATATTAACCCTTGGTAGGTTTGACAGAAAACCGACCTGTTGTGTCAAAGGGAACTTAAAAAAAGAAAATCAATGCTGACCCCATTCACTCGAACCAAGCTCGCTATGTTTACCAATCTTTCGCTGAAATCTGCCAGAAAAAAAATAACAAAAAAAAAAAACGCTTTTTATCTCCACGTAGAACTAATGACGATTGAATCCGACCAGAAACTGATGAGAATAGCGATCGTATCACAAGGTTTCCTTCTTGCACGATGTTCAAACCACCATTCTTCCCACAGACATTAACGTCGGACGCACCATCCGTCTCACCCCAGAATACAAGGGCGAAACATTGCCGCATGCGTATGCGAGATCGATTGACACTAGATTTTCGCGAAAGTTAGGGGTACCCAGCTCGCCGACATGGTCTCAGAACAGGCGCACCTGACGATAATGTTAGCAAGCGTTCAAAGTCATTTCCCGTAAACCAAAGGTCATACCGATGACAATCCGGTAAATCCACCCAGGCCCCACACTCTGAAAGCTACGTTATTAAGAGATGAAACGTTCCGAATCAATCGCCAGGTACGCGAGAACACAGGGTTCCTGATGTAATTCGCCGCTGGCGCCCAAGACCCGAAAAAGCGCAACACAGTTGCCGACAAGCGGAGCCGCCCACAGAGGGGATATTTCGCGACCCCCATCTCTAGTTCCCGATACAACACGCCTCTAGGCCGTGAAAGGTCACTTGGTCGAGGAATGATCGTTAAGGCCGCTCGACTGATTCTGGGGCTTATGACGGCGCTCAGCCCTAGAAACTGAAGTTAGTGATGGTAAAGCTATGGAAGGCGTCCCTAAAACTCCCCTCCAAGTTCGAGTCCTCTGACAACGCGCAACATAGCGAAGTCAACATTGATGAAAGTCGATGACTGACCAAGTGTGGAATTCCCAGCCTCTCATGATACGGGTGCTGGGCACAGACGTCTTTGCAAACCTGACGCTTGCGAGCGCCCCAAGAGAAGGAGAAGAGCAAGTGCTCGAACACCTTTCTACAACCGTTGCAGAGAAAAAGAACAGACAACTGATAAATCATGAGAGGAAAGACATACGTGTCGCACGCCTCAGCCCTAAATCCGCCTTCGTAGCCAAGTACAAACCGCCACTCCGACTTTAACCTGTGCCTCCAACCAGTTCTTAACCAGCTGAAGCCCAAGCCCAAACCACACTCCAGGAATGCGGACGGGTTCATCAAAGGGCCCCGGATGAGCAACACCCTTCCAGGCACCTAACCGCAAGCTGGAAGACTTGTTTCGGTTAACCTTGCCCTCCGTAGTACCATTCAAGCACCTTCTCTACCACATCCATGTCACTGAAGCACAAGACAAAAATGGATACGTATCGGCGTAAGCGGAAACTCTAGCTCGAGCTCCACCAGGGACAGCGATTCCACGTAGGGCCGGACTGTACGTACTAACCCTTAGATGACGGAGAAGAGGATCCTAAATCAAAGAGTAAGGTAGGAGCGACAATGGACAACACTGACGAACCGAAAGAAACAGCAAAAAAGGACGAGGCCGCTTTCCGTTCACCTGTACTACAGCATTCAGGGAGCGATACAGGAGGTTACTAATCCACCTGCAGATGTCGCTTTTGAATCCTGCGGCCAGCAGGACAGCACCCAAGTACCGATGTTCAACACTATAATATGCCTAGTACTCATGCAAATTGATCAGCGCGGTTTGCTTGTTGTCTTTTACACCCTCTTGTGGATCAGACGGAGTTTAGTCTGAACTGATTGGCCCTTCACAGCACAGATCTGCTTGGGTTCCAACGGAATCACTGCCCCGGACTGCAGAAGCTCCTTCAGGATCTTGACTAAAATCTTTAACTTTGTAATTAGTAGAGTTATGAACCTATAATCATCTAATTCTCGCTCACAATCCTTGCTCTTTTTCAACAGCTTTATCACAACGCTGGAGATTATTTTGGGTATGGACCCATGCTGAAAGAAAGCGTACCAAAACAATAACACATTTCTCATAGCATTTTTTCGGATTACATCTCTATTTTCGTTGTCCTCTTATTACTGAGAAGTTAAAACAAGAAAAAAATCTACTTCCATACCTGATGATGTCTGTAGGAACAGACGAATGCTTGTAAAAAATTAAAAGGACCTTATGCAACTGGAATTTATAAACGGGGATCATATCATTCATATACAGGTTCGGGGTTGATGTATCTTATTTATATTGTTTGCGACGATGTATTCTCGTCATTTAAATCATTCACCTCTATATTTGTTTTTTGTATGAATGATTCATGAATTATAATATATATATATATATATATATATATATATATATATATATATATATATATATATATATATACACTTCCGTATGTTCATATCTATCTATCTATCTATCTATCTATCTATCTATCTATCTATCCCTGTTATTATGTATCTATCTACTTCACACTTTCCATATCTATCTGGACCTGTTCATATCTATCTATCTATCTATCTATCTATCTATCTATCTATCTATCTATCTATCTATCTATCTATCCCAGCCAATATCTATCTATCTATCTATCTATCTATCTATCTATCTATCTATCTATCTATCTATCTATCTATCCCAGCCAATATCTATCTATCTATCTATCTATCTATCTATCTATCTATCTATCTATCCCTGCCAATATCTATCTATCTATCTATCTATCTATCTATCTATCTATCTATCTATCCCAGCCAATATCTATCTATCTATCTATCTATCTATCTATCTATCTATCCCAGCCAATATCTATCTATCTATCTATCTATCTATCTATCTATCTATCTATCTATCTATCTATCTATCTATCTATCTATCCCTGCCAATATCTATCTATCTATCTATCTATCTATCTATCTATCTATCTATCTATCTATCTATCTATCCCAGCCAATATCTATCTATCTATCTATCTATCTATCTATCTATCTATCTATCTATCTATCTATCTATCTATCTATCTATCTCCGTATGCTCATATCTATCTATCTATCTATCTATCTATCTATCTATCTATCTATCTATCTATCTATCTATCTATCTATGATCATCTTGAAGTATCTCTTTATTCCACATTTACGCCCTGCTTTTCTCTTAAGACGCCTTCATTTCTTGCTACTCTATACCACCACTTATCGATCCATCTTCAATCATCATTTGCTAAAGAATCTAGTTCTTCTCTCTTTCATTTTATTATTAACAATTGATCTTGTGTGCTTATAATAAATCTTTCAGTTGCTGCTCTTGCTAAATTCGCAGCATTTAAGACACTTGGGCTTGCACTTATGGTCTACATCAATATATTTACTTCACAGACTCATCTCCGATTTCTGGAGGCTCATCTGCTTCGTTCGAACACAAAATATTATGGTCCAACGAGACTGAAACCGATGTCTTTGTTGGAGACAAAAATAGACGATGTTTGTTTTAAACTAACAACTATATCAACTTTAGTGAGATTATTTTGGGAGTTTTCTACGGGCCTTCTTCGAAAACAAGCTAACGATATTCGAATGGATTTGAACCTGGACATTTGATTTCGGGATGTTATTTTACAAGGTACTACATGTAATAAAGTGGCTAATTCTTTATCGGGACAAACTGTAAAAACGACATAACCTGCGCAATCTATTTGAAAAAAAAAAGCATGTTTAAATCAAGGATTGATACCTAATATTAAGTGCATAATCAATCAATCAATCTATCTATCTATCTATCTATCTATCTATCTATCTATGTCATACCGTTCGATATCTATCTATCTATCTATCTATCTATCTATCTATCTATCTATCTATCTATCTATCTATCTATGTCATACCGTTCGATATCTATCTATCTATCTATCTATCTATCTATCTATCTATCTATATATCTATCTATGTCATACCGTTCGATATCTATCTATCTATCTATCTATCTATCTATCTATCTATCTATGTCATACCGTTCGATATCTATCTATCTATCTATCTATCTATCTATCTATCTATCTATCTATGTCATACCGTTCGATATCTATCTATCTATCTATCTATCTATCTATCTATCTATCTATCTATCTATCTATCTATTCCTGTCTGTTCATATCATTAACTACGCATAAAAGATATATGGAACATTCCCATTCATTTAACCACTCACTAACATCTCTCTCTCTCTCACTCTATTTATCTATCTATCTATCTATCTATCTATCTATCTATATATATATATATATATATATATATATATATATATATATATATATATATATATATATATATATATTCTCTCTCCGTTTCCTCAGTTTGGAACCAAAAATGACATTCACAGACTCTGCCTATACTGATAAAACACTATTTCCGGAATCGGAAACAGATCAGAAGCAAATGGAAATAGTTCTTGAAGACTTTCCTGTTTCGGAAAAATTCTGCTTTCTCTTTGCTCAACAATCATATATGTATGGATGTCGAAATCGATTGTCAATTTATTTGCGTTCTATGTATCATCGCTACAGAGTTTTTACGAATGTAAATTACATGCCAGATTATGGTTTGCCCCTTCGTTTGGCACTAAATGTTTGCTTTCAATTTCCTTATGTGAGCATAAGACACGTCCGTGACATCAGTATCCCAATGACGCTGGTTGAATAAGCGTAAAAGATTCGATCAAATACCAGAATACTGGCGTGGATCTGAGCAAATACACCTCAATTTCTTATCTCTCTCGATTCATAATTCATTTTCGATTTTCTTTCGTCTCAATATTACCATTGCAGCACACACAAACACATAGGATCTCATCGTATATATATATATTTTGGAACGTGGCCCTTGCATATATATATATATATATATATATATATATATATATATATATATGTATGTAAGAAAGGACCACTTTCCCAAATCGGAATTCTGCTATTGATTTAGTAAGGAAATGGTTTCAACCGAGATTCTTCAAGCCTGTCTCGTATATATAAGAAAACAGGAGACCTACTTTAAGGCAGAGAGAGAATAAACAGTCATATTTATGTATACCATGTAACAAATATATTTTTCTATACATAGGTGTCTTTGATCCTACTTTTTTATATTAATCTTTTCATAGTAACTGTAAGCATATCAGTGCTATTTTATTGAAATCTATCTATCTAAATTTATTAAAATATTTCCTATACATCTAAGTTTATTAAAATTTTTCCTATCTATCTATCTATCTATCTATCTATCTGACATTCACAGTCTTTTCATCTCTATCTATCTATCTATCTATCTATCTATGTTTATTAAAATCTTTTGTTTACATCTATCTATCTATTTAAGTTTATTAAAATCTTTCCTATACATATATCTATCTAAGTTTATTAAAATATTTCCTATCTATCTATCTATCTATCTATCTATCTATCTATCTATCTATCTATCTATCTAAGTTTATTAAAATCTATCTATCTATCTATCTATCTATCTATCTATCTATCTATCTATCCCTAATGATTTACAAATATTGCACCCTATTTTGAACGCACGATCATATTCTCTTACAGGAGTGCGAAGTGTCGACATGTTGCCGGTTGTGTTTTGGGTTGAATAAACGCCCAGTTTTACATTAAATTGGCCAATGGTTAAATATATGTACGGTAGAAGATAAAAAAAAGTGTGCTCAATTTCGCAGGGAAAAAAATGAGTCTGCTACGAGCGTATATATAAAATAATTTCACACTACTTGTACATTTTGATTATTATACAGGACATTCAAGGAAGAAATTCTATAAATAATGTGATGGCTTAAAATAACATAGTTAATATTAGTATGTGCAAAAATCCCCAGCGTCTTTGAGGAATTGTAATTTTTTCTAATCTTCCTTTATATCATCATTTATTGCCATTTAATTTTTGTCTGAAATTCTGTGACTATTAGAAATCGATTTTTAAATCATTTCACCCCAGGCAAGGAAATAAAGCTATTAAGACGCAAGCTGTTACTGAGTGTGCGAGAATATGAGAAGAAAAGGTGAGAGAACAATAAAAGAACAAGAATTACGAAGACAGAATTTTTGAAGCTGAATGTTGTCTGGAAAGCAAGAAGTCGGAAGAGAGTTCCACAAGTAAGAAGTGCGATAAAAGAAATTATTAGCACTTAACATACTATTACATCTAGCCATTTCAACTGTGAAATAATGAGACCTTGCTGCAAAATCTAGTACTGCGCTTAAATTCATAAAATCTAGGGAGCATAGAAGAAAGTTTATCAGAAAAATTCCCATAATTTATTTACAGGAAAGGCACGGGGAAAGCTATGTTATAGCAGTGGGAAACTGACTGAAGCGGAGATGCCAGGTCAAGACCAATAAATTTGCAGATTCTTCTTTGTATTTTATCAAAGATCTCGAAATATATAGCTGGAGCATCAAACCAAACGTGGCCGCTATTGTCAAAACAATATCTAGCGATAGAATTATAAAACAAATAAATAAACCCTTACTCCACATTGATATGATAATGGTAATATTAGCCGATTCCTTATAAGAACAATTTTAGCATTCGTTGACCGAGCAGACAGTGTTCACTCGAGTTTCGCTTTTATTCACTATCTGGCCATTCGGTAAGGATCAAAGTGTATTATCTGTGCTCCTCATGTCTAATAGTAATATTGATAATAGCCGTTTCCTTATAAGGAAATATATTGAGCAGCAGTGATACTCGAGTTAAGCATTTCCTCACTACCTGATCATCGTGCTGGGATCAAAGTATAGTATCTGTTTTCATCTCTAATCGTAATAATATACGTTTTCTTATATGGTCACATTGGGCATTTATTAACCGTTATGGGACCTTGCCCATAATAACATAATGGACTATTCCATACGTAATAAATACTGCACCTCAAGAGGAAGCAGAGGTTTCAGCCTGAAGTCTGGACTGAAGTCCGTCAGGAGTCTGTCAGTCAGTCAGAGCGAGCGAGTCAGTCAGTCGAGCCAGAGGCAGTCAGAAACAGTCACGTTCAGACAATTACTACTAAACCTGATTGTTCGTTCTAACACTTTCAACTTCTTTGTATATATTCCTGTTTATAATATATCTGTGTTGTTCTATATACGTGTTCGAGTTCTTCTTTATTGGTTCTACCTTGAACTATCACCGTCGTACAAGGAACCGGACCATAACACTAACACTTTCTACTTCTCTGTATATATTCCTGTTTGTAATATATCTGTGTTAATCCATATCCGTGTTCGAGGTCTTCTTTATTGGTTCTACCTTGGACTATCACTGTCGTACAAGGAACCGGACCATAACATTAACCAAGCAGACAGTGGTAATCCAAATAGGCTTTTCTTCACTATCTGACCATCGAGCTTGGATTAAGGTGTAGTATCTGTTCTCCTCATCTTTAATGATAATGTGCCTTCCGTCCTTTATCAACTGTATATCCATCCGGTTAACATATAGTGAATTCTGAACTGAACCCTTTATTTAATCTACAGAGGTAGACAGTTTTAGTTCAACTGTCCATATCCAGCCACATTGCGTCTAGTTCTTATTTTTATTGCTGCTTATCCTGTTTAAAATAAGTCCAAGTACATACTGCCTAGTCCGGGGATTGAACCCACAAATTCACGACTCAACGGTCGACTAGGCTATTTTCCTTTTCTTACGTCTTGCTTTTCAGTCGGTTCGCCATATTAATCGTTATCTTCTTAATTTCTGTTCGTTTATTGTTCACTTTTCTTAATAATGGTTTCCACTTTCTCATATTCGTCCACACTCAGTAACCTTGCGTCTTGGTGGCTTTAAGGTCTTGCTTGGGATGAAATGATAAAAAACAACCTATATTAGGTCTTCTGAAATGTCGTGAGTCAGAGTGTACAGCTTTCGAAAAAATTCTTCCCAAGATGGCGCTCAGATTTATCGTAGTAATTAAGAACGCTATCTCTCGACATTTTTGGCGCGTTTCCTTTTGTGTTCATTTTTATCTCTTCAATTCAAATCACAGAAGGGGAGATAAGAAACATCTTACCTGAACTGTTCAATTATCTCGATGCTGGTAGCCTTTAAGAATCTACGGAGTCATTCTCATTACCTCAAGAGATATCAACTCCTTCATTAGCATATATATGATTAGCAATATCCAAACGTAATTGAAGATTTATTTAAAGATACAAGAGATTGTTGAAATGTTGTCAGTCCGACCGAGAATGGAACAGCCTCGTGCCATGAAACGTGGGTTCTAGCATATATATATGTCTGCAGTAGTGAGTGCGAATTAATAATAATTCCCTTTTCCCTCACCCTTCAAATTCGGAAAAAGAAGGAAAAGAATTAGAAAACCTATGTGAAATTGTTGTTGAGCCAATGAAAACCTTACCTTCACAGAAATTAGCCGGTGCATCAAAAAGAAGGAGAAAAAGTAGCGGAATATTTTTTGATATAAAATGACCAGAAAATTTAAGAATAGTGTATGAAGTCATGCGAGAGGTTTCGTTTGAGTTCTTTATGGCCAGCGTTGAAGCCAGTGTAAAATTATTCGCCAATTATATTAGCAGCTTCAAATTAAGCATGCGGCAATTCAAAGAATTTCCTATCAAGAATCCGAATATTTCGTGGCCGGGAATATGGCCGAACGGGCATTTGGCCGAGAGACATTTGGCCGACGGACATTTGGCCGACGGACATTTGGCCGTGAGACATTTGGCCGACTGATATTTTGCCTTTACGCGCATTTGGCCGACAGACATTTGGCCTACGGGCATTTGGCCGACGGGCATTTTGCCGATGGACGTTTGGCCGACAGACATTTGTCCGAGAGACATTTGGCCGAGAGACATTTGGCCGACGGACATTTGGCCGTGAGACCTTTGGCCGAGAGATATTTTGCCTTTACGCGCATTTGGCCGACAGACATTTGGATTAGGGGCATTTGGCCGACGGGCATTTGGCCGACGGGCATTTGGCCGACGGGCATTTGGCCGGGAGACATTTGGCCGAGAGACATTTGGCCGAACCTGCATTTGGCCGAACGGGCATTTGTCCTACGGATATTTGGCCGACGGATATTTGGCCGACGAACATTTTACTAAAAAAGTAAAAATAATAACAAGCAAAACTTTAAGTATTTTAATTAGCAGTATTATAAGGTAGAATAGGATTTAAAAAAAATATTTAAGTGTATTTAGGTAAAAAGTAGTATCTAATTATTTAAATTCGTATTTAAAAGTAAGATAAAAGCTAGTTCATCCCTTTAAGACAATGATCATTTAAACTGAAATTGAAAGATCTTTTATATCGTAAAAGCTTAAGATTTTTGCTGTAGTAAAATGTGCTTTTTCACAAAATACTTATCATTTTAGAGTAATATTTGAAGTAAAATATAATATATACAGAATAGATTAAAAAAAACTGTCAAAAAACGAAAAATCATAAATTAATGCAGTAAATAAATATAAATATATATAGCACATTACGATAAAGAATGAGACAGACATGTAAGTAGGCCACTACATTTTCTACTAAATATCCATTCGGTTAAATGTCCGTCTCGCCAAATGTCCCTTTGGTGAAATGTCCCTCGTCGAAATGTCCGTCGGCCAAATGTCCCTTGGGTGAAATGTCCCTCGTCGAAATGTCCGTCGGCCAAATGTCCCTTTGGTGAAATGTCCCTCGTCGAAATGTCCGTCGGCCAAATGTCCCTTCGGTGAAATGTCACTCGTCGAAATGTCCGTAGGCCAAATGTCCCTTCGGTGAAATGTCCCTCGTCGAAATGTCCGTAGGCCAAATGTCCCTTCGGTGAAATGTCCCTCGTCGAAATGTCCGTAGGCCAAATGTCCCTTCGGTGAAATGTCCCTCGTCAAAATGTCCGTCGGCCAAATGTCCCTTTGGTGAAATGTCCCTCGTCGAAATGTCCGTAGGCCAAATGTCCCTTTGGTGAAATGTCCCTCGTCGAAATGTCCGTAGGCCAAATGTCCCTTTGGTGAAATGTCCCTCGTCGAAATGTCCGTAGGCCAAATGTCCCTTCGGTGAAATGTCCCTCGTCAAAATGTCCGTCGGCCAAATGTCCCTTTGGTGAAATGTCCCTCGTCGAAATGTCCGTAGGCCAAATGTCCCTTTGGTGAAATGTCCCTCGTCGAAATGACCGTAGGCCAAATGTCCCTTCGGTGAAATGTCCCTCGTCGAAATGTCCGTAGGCCAAATGTCCCTTCGGTGAAATGTCCCTCGTCGAAATGTCCGTCGGCCAAATGTCCCTTTGGTGAAATGTCCTTCGTCGAAATGTCCGTAGGCCAAATGTCCCTTCGGTGAAATGTCACTCGTCGAAATCCTCCATCCACCTTAATACCGCATCCTCTCAAGGGAGACCTACAAAAGGCACCCCCATGCCTTTAAAATTTAATGATGATAAATTATAATGCATAAAAATCTAATATTGAAGAATGAGAGGGCGGGGGGATTAACCCAATAATAAATTAAAATTCAATACAAAGTGAACTAGACATAACTGATGTTAGTAGGGTCCATCCAACCCTCAAAAAGGAGAGGCGCTGTATTCTGCACATGGGAAAAAATCAAGAAGCTCTCTTGCTAAGGGAGTGGGAAAAGGATGAAAAATCATACGGGCATGGGAAAATATAACGCTGACCCAGACGAGATAAAAAGGGGCCAAAACAAACTGGGGAGGTTGGGAATCTCAACCTGGATCATAACCAAAGATGTGGCCGGGGACATTCCGGGAACAACACTTACTCACATTAACTAGGCAAACAAGAACTTGTTTAACCTAACCAAAGGGAAGGCTCCACAGGAAACCCATCCCGATGTGACATAGGTTGACTTAAAAGAGAATATGAAGGCTAGCCCCGTTCAAACGAACCAAGTTCGCCTCTTTCACCCACCTTTCGCTGAAGACAGTTTAGGCAGCATATTGCCCTCTCCCTTACAATCTTGTCCAATGTATTTAAGAGGATTGGGAAATGCCCATTAGTGTGTTGACCATGTTCACCATAGTCTATGAATATAGAATACAGCGGAGTACGTAATCTGTTCAATGAAACAACATTAAAGATTAACACCCACGAGTCAGACACTCTACTGAATCTGACTATATTACCAATACCACCAGCAACTCTTCCGTAATTCTTCAGTCTTCGATATCAAAGGCTGGCAGTGAGTATTCGAGAAAAACATGGCCGCCTTTATACATGTCGCATTGAATATTTTGAGCATTCTGATTGGTTAACCCATCTATTGGTGAACAATAAAATGAGTCAGCTCATTTTGGCTGGCTCACTAGTACACCAGGGTACCCAAAAATTCCAACATAGTGTTCATAGGTGTAGTATATAAGACTAAGGAGCGTAGCAATAAACAAAATTAGAATATAACAATACGCCAAATTCTTTGCCGGCATTTATTTTCTGATTTGTGATTTTACGATCTAGATTTTTCATCTATGACACTATGGTGATTTTCTAAGTATATTGTAGATGTGACACAAGGCCGAAAGTGTGGGGCACCCAGTGAAGGTCGAACTTACTATTCAGTTGTAACTGATGGAGAGAGACAAGTTTGCTAACCATTATACCACGCCCGAGTCAACTTCGGTTTTCTAAGCGAAGCTTACATATGGCACAAAGCCGAAAGCATGGGGCAGCCAGTGATGGCTGAACTATAATTGATCAATCGAGATATGCTTGCTGACCATTGCACCACATCGAGGTGGCGAAAATGGTTTTCTATTAGGTTAGTGCAAAAATAATGACGTACTAATGTCGTTTTTTGACGTATTTTTTAACGTCAAAAAACGACATTATTACGTCATTATTTTTGCACCGGCCTACTAATTGTAGACTAGATGTCGAATGTATGGGGACAAGCAGTGAGGATCGAACTCATTACTCAGTTGTAATTGTTCTAGGTGCTCACCGTCTATGACGCTATGAATACATAATGTTTATCAAGAAAAAGTGTCTCCGCTTTTTCGCGTTGTTTGGGTCATTTCCATGTCTGGTGTTGACTTCCGGATTTAGTGCACATGTACCGGTGAAACACACATTAACATGCCGCACATATGAACAAAGTCCTTTTCAAAGGGCACGGCATAGAAGTTATTATTAGCATATTAAAGGGCATTTGTTCAGCGCGTCGAAGAAAGCAGCCGAGATCTTTTGACAAAGAGGTTCTATTAAAGCAGCTATGGGCAGGAGCAGTAGGTGAGGGGGTGATGAATAAATAAAAAAATAAATAAATACGAAGAAAAACGGTTTTGGCATCTGTCTATATTTCTGAGATGGGGTATTATATACACTATTTACATTATTCGGATTATTGTTCTCATCCTTGTTGCCATATTTATTACAACGTTGTACGCTCCATCCTTCTTCAGGTGTCCTCAAGGACACATAGCACAGTGGATAAAGGTGTTAGTTAGATCCAGTGACAGGACCTAAAAAGTGTGAGTTCAATACCTGGTTTATGAACAAAATAAAGGGTTCAGTTTGACATTCCAACCACCTGAAGAAAGTCGGTGTGTACAACGGCCGAAACGTTGTGATAAATATAGCAACAAAGATGAGGAAAACAGATTTGATATTTGATATCATTTGGGGATACATTTACCAAACAAAAGAACAAAATATTAAGGGTAGACACTTTACGGTTATATTGCGTACGGATACTGAAGTTAAGCAACATTGATCCTGGTCAGTATCTGGATGGGTGACCGCTTGGGAATACTAGGTGCTGTAATCTTAAATGTGCGAGTGGTGGATAACGGCTATAAATGAGAACTCGGAAAGCCGAACAGTTTATACGCAAATAACTTTCGGAAAGGTATGAATGAGTCGCTTCTCTACCGCCCCAAGCTAATGAATAAACAGCAGGGCAAGCTGGGTTCTATAACATTGGTTGATCACCAGTCAACTGCAGCAAGTAACGGCAGTCTACTGCGGGAAAATCTGCCTAGACAATCATAAATCGAAAAGAGACTTGATTAGCCAAGCGTGGACATTGAAGTCAACGCCCAGAGAAGACAGTCTGTTTCATGCTAAATGCAATTGACAGGCCAATATTTATTTGTAAAAAATACAAAATGTGCCTAGAGGCCAAAAAGGGCGATGGGAAGAAGGGACGGCCTTAATCTATCTTAAGTTTAAACTTAGCTAGCCACAAACACTGACCCAGACAACCATATTCCTTACCCCAATACAACGCTTTCATGTTTTCTTACTACAGTCACCATAAAAGCATATGTCTCTATGAAAATCCTAACTAGACCCCAATATTTAAAATGATTTTCTGTGGGGAAAAGGGAATAGAACAACAAATTTGAAAAATTGCCCCAAATGTTTATTTAGAAAGATGTACAAGAAACATTTAGAAGAAACTAAACAAAATAATATTAGTAATAAAATCCCCACAGTGTCTAAATGTGGCAGAAACATCAGTTAACTGAGCGAAATTAAAGCAGGACTTTAATAATATAAAAATATTCAATCATACAATCAATCACTCAAAACATGCACTGATTCAGACACAACAACAAATACAAAAAAAAAAAAGCAAAAAAAAAAAAACACACACCCAAAATAAAAGGCGACACGCACCCACCAAAGAATTGACGTCACTGACCACCGAACGAGTGAGGGGATGGGGAGTTAAACCAAAGAAATTAGGGACAGAAATAAAAGGGACCAATGAGAAAAACATCCTTTAGCTAACATTATTTATATTATTCGGAATATTGTCCTCATCTTTGTTGCCATATTTACTACGACATTTCGGCCGTTGTACGCACCGGCCTTCTTCAGTATCTGTATATATTTCTGAGATAAAATATTATGTACACTATTTACATTATTCGGACTATTTTCCTCATCTTTGTTGCCATATTTATCACGAAGTTTCCGCCACTGTACGCCCCGGCCTTCTTCAGTATCTGTCTATATTTATGAGATGAGGTATTATGTACACTATTTACATTATTCGGACTATTGTCCTCATCTTTGTTGCCATATTTATCACGTTTCGGTCGTTGTACGCTCCGGCCATCCTCAGGTGGTTGGAATGTCGAACAGAACCCTTTCGCTCACTGGGGTAGACTGCTCTAGTTTCACGTGCTATGTTTAATGGATGTCAGTTATCAGTTATCTCCTGTTAATTTCCCTCTGAAATGTCTCCACTGCCTTAACCGGGTATTGAACTCAAACTCTTTGGGACCTGTCACTGGATCTAACTAACGCCTTTATCCACTGTGCCGTTTGTCCTTGAGGTCATCCTCTAGCTAAGTTAATGTAATGAGAGAAAAACAAGGACAAATCTCAAAAACTAAACTAACCTAAATCTAGGCAGGTTTAGCCTATGTTCAATGCAAGAAGAAAAATATCCTGATGCGTAAGAGGCATCAAAATGCCACTCCAAGTCAGTCCCTTTCACTCGATACAAACGCGTACGGTTCAGCCACTTTTTGTCAAATTCTGATGAAGTGAGCCGCCGCTTTTCCGTCCTAATCTTAACTTGAGGCTGATGCATAAAGAACAAGATCAGTTGGGAAAAGTGAACTTCTCGCCTCCATAGAATCCCATGTGACGCGTTGTCCAAATCCCGAATCTCATAATACCTAGTAAGCACAAGAATACCTAGTGTTCAACCTTCGTCATCGGCGGCACCACATTGCTACAAACAAAACTGGCCTCAGCATGCGAATCATGAGACCTTCAACAAACTTGCACAACGGCGCTATGACCCTGCAATGAAAAAAGACGTCGTCCAGGGCCTGAACCTCATCACCGCAGCACCGCAGCACCGGCAGTTTTGAGATTTCTCCAAACCCGCTTAACAATGTCTTTTGGTGACCCAGAAGGTGACCCAGAAGGCCCCACAAGGCCAGGTGAGTGATACCTCATCGTTATTGAGATATTTCAACCAGGGCGCCCAAGGCCATATTGATCGAGCCTCCTGCTTCGTAAGACCAAGTTCGTCAATCAGCTCATCACGAACGCCCCTGCCCCTAATTAACATTTGATACAATGCCCTACGAGACACCGCCTGGACGTTGGAGAGGCCATCCAACGCCCCCCAATAGTCGTTTCAGAACAAGGCGGCATTCACAATAGAAGGAGCACTCGGCTCGGGGTAAACGACTGGCCTCATCGCACGAGTGCACACTTCTCATGGAAAGGAAGTTCTTGCGGGCGTCTTTTTTTCCAGACGGCGCCCTCCTCATCCGAAATGTGACACATTCGATTTAGGAACGGGAAGCGTAGCATATATTGACGAATCTCAATTCTAGGCATACCTAGACCGCCTTTAGAAGGGTGGAGTCAACAGATCTCCCGAAAAACCCTAGCGGAGAGAAGAAAAAGGAGAAAAAGAGTCTTACTTTACCGAAGAGGAAGTACAGAGAGTCGGTAAAGGAGAATTGGATAGATGTGCGAAACACATACTTCCGCCCTCCCCTTTAAGGAAAGCTTCCGTCGAAAACACAAATTAAATGCAATCTCGGCTTTCCCTCGTACATCCTACTAATTCATTTCCAACTGGATATCTGGTCCGAACCAGATGCCGAGTATCTTGATCGGACCGTCCTGAGGAAAGGTCCGGGAAGAGAGACTCCCTTCCACGCATCCAGCCGCAAGTCAACATACTTATCACGGTTGATCTTGGCCCCTGTCTCCATCTCGTACCCAATGATTTCTTTGCTGACTTCGTTAATCTCGGCTCTGCTCGACACAAGAACCGAAACTTCGTCAGTATGAGCAGAATACCTGGCCGAGGTGTTAGCACCAGGCAGGGAAATTCCGCGTAGGACCGGATTCGATTTAACTTACGAAGGAAAGGTTCTAACGCAAGAACGTAAAGCAAAGGCGAAAGCGGGCAACCTTTACGAATGGAACGAGACAATACGAAAGGCTCCGATCTTACCCCATTCACCGGCGCATACAGAAGTCGGATCCAGGTGCGAAAGTACGGCCCGAAACCGGCTGCCGAAAGAACAGCCTCCAAGAATCGATGGTCAACCCTATGGAAGGCATGGGACTGATCTAAATTGATCAGCGCGGCTTCACTGTCGACTTGCTCAGTGATAAAGCGGACCATATGAAGGTTGTCCTGAATAGTACTGCCCTTCACAGGAGTCTGATCAGAGCCCATTAGACTAGAGAGCATAGCCTGCAAACAGTTGGATAAGATCTTTGCCAAAATCTTTAACTGGTTAAAGGGCGAAAGTTACCTAACCTGAGATAGGTTAGGTAACTTTCACCGTCATTGTCCTTGAGCAACAACTTGATTACACCCCTTGTGAAGCGTTGAGGTATAGACCCCTGCTTCATGCTGTTGCTGTAAATCAGTTCCAGCAAAGGAACAAAAACGGGCGACAACCTCAAGTAAACCTCGTAAGGAAGACCATCTTATCCCGGATATTTATCCAGGAAACCTGGATATCTTTTATAAGCCTTATCCTTTATGGTAACATCCAGCACGCTTCAACGCTTCCCTGATTTCCGACTCTGTGATGGGACCTTTGCACCCAGCCGCTTCAGATCCCTCAAAGCAGGGAACGTCGGCTAAATAGGCGTCGAACTGAACAGGGCTCAGATCGGGCTCCATGGTGAAAAGTTCCTGAGAGTAATCACGAAAATCCTCATATATACACGCGTTTTTAGTCACGATCCGACACACGCGATATGCAGCCGAGACGCATTCCGAGACCCCTGTGCACGCAATTCAGCAGCCATATTCGTCGCCTCAGAAGACATTCTTTTTAAACTGACCCTAACTACCAGAGCTTGATCCTACTTGATAAGCAAGGAGGCTAACTCTGCCTTAGCTAAGACTATTTCCCCACTATCCCGGGATTTAACTGCCCGATCTACCATTTGCCCACAAGCCGTTTGGGCCGCTATTCTATCTAGATTGAGTTGACGACTAAAATCAGCAGCAAATGTTCTAATTTTAGATTTTAGATTATCTCACCAGGCATTCCCAACAACAGCACCCGTCAATTCCCTCTGTATCATTAGCAGCAGCTGGTCCCGGAAATCCTGCTCACCAAATAATGAGCAGTTTAATTTCCAGTATCCAGCCAACCTAATCTTAGGCTTATCTAAATTTACACGGAACCTGAGAGGCCTATGATCCGAATAAACTATGTAATGGAAACTTGGACACACTAAAAGACCTACATCGACTCTTCTAACTAAGACTCGGTCGGCACACCAGCAGCCTTGCCGCCACTATTTGTCCAAGTCCATACTACCTCTCGCAGGTGCTAATTACGGTACTCATCGACAAAATCGAACTTATCGATAAGGTCCCGAAATGGTTTCGAGTCTCGGTTTATACACAAATATGGACCTATACGATCTATGTTGGGGTCAAGGACGGCATTCCAATTCCCCGATAAAACTACTCGACGAGATGTCGTCAAAAACGGCTCGATCTGCCGAAACAAAGCAGGCCACTCAGAATGTTCATTGGTCACATAAACCCCAACGAGACGAAGAGCCTTATTCTTTATGGCAACATCCAGCACGCAAATCCTCCCCGCCGGATTTGCGAAGACAAGAGTACACGCAGCCTTCAAAGACTTGCTCACCAGCCAAGAGAAACCTCTCGAACGACCATCAAAACATGCTGAATAGAGGGAGAACCCTCCAGACAGAATTCCTCATAGTCATAAGTAAAAAAAGCGGGTCTCCTGTATACAACAAACATTCACCCGGAGGCGCTAAAGGTCAGGAGAGAGCCTCGCCCTGCGAACCTCCGACATCAGGCCTCTGGCTTTCATATTTGCTAACCAGAGAGCCATAATGAAACCGATTATGGTTGCTTGTGTGCATTGAACATGGCCGGAGTTAGGACACTAACGGCCTCTCCCATTGAGCCAGTACCGATCTCAGTTCTGATAGTGCCATCAGGAGACAGGCCACCAATGTCTAAAGGGACAGTTTAATTTAAGCAGGGAGGGGTGAACAAAAAACGGGAGCTTCCCTGAACAAAATTGATGTAGTTTTTTCTCATTTTCATTATCAAAAAAAGCCATTTGAGGGTTAGAGGTCGAAAGCGCTATTGGTTTCGCATAACTTGCCAATTCTCACGACAGTCAAAGTTCTTTGGGCACTGAGAAAATTGTTAGGATTTTCGATGTCCAAATCTTTTATTTTTTTTCATATTCAAGGGTATTCTAAGGTCCTTTCCTTTCCTGGATTGAGAAAAAGCTTTGTCTAATTGATGTTTAGCTACCCGACAGGCATCTTCTTCCCCCTCATTAAGATGAAAATTTTGCTTCAGTTTTTTTCTTTGGTATGCTCTGCGATGTCTTTTTTTGGGGGGTTTCTTGGGGTGAATTATATATATATTTAAAATCTGTTCAAGTATTTGAAACACCCTTTATTTCAGTTTTGGGATGATGAATTGTCAATATACTTCAACTTGTTTTAGATGTTATTATAGACACGATGTTTCGGCCAATTACTCGCTGGCTATCTTCAGTTGGGCAGGCATTTCTTTGTAGTTATTGCTGTTGATTATAGTGCTGCTTGTGTCCCTGCGATGCCAGTCCACGTTTATTCCTGATGAACCAACTTCCGATTTCGTCTGTCTAATGTTTTTTTCTCAGACAATCGAACTGAACTACAGCTTGCTCCTGTTACCCTCGCATTTTGCTTTGTTCAAGCTTACGGCTCTCATCATGTTGATATTACGGTTCTTTTACGATCACTGAAGTTAATCAACGTCAGTACCTAGATAGATGACCATTTGAGAATACCAGGTGATGTAAGGTTGGATGTGCGGGTGGTGTAATGGACAACAGCTGGAATTGAGAATCGAAGAACCGCGTTCGAATTCAAGTCGAGTTTGCTATATTTATGTTATATAGGAATAAAGTGACGCTGCCGACACTTGAGTTTACTGCGATTACAAAGTCTCTACTACAACGAGCATTACGAAAGTGACAACAAGTATTCGTTGACATCACAAAAGTGTCAAACGAGTGTTCGTTGACATGACAAAAATTTACTTCTGTGTAAATACCCTTGATAATGGTATGAATCCATCTCTTCTCCCCCAGGTATGGGTTAATTAGTAGGACTTGTATCAGTAAATCATTATTATGATTGTGTGACACTCGCATATTTCTTTGATGAGGCTTACGGTCATATCACGTTGAAAGAACGGTTCTAGTACGATGAGGCTTATGAACTCTATCAACGTTGGAAATTGAACAACTATTGAGAGAATAAAAGTACTTCACTCGCAATGTATTTTGGAAAAAAAATGGATATCAATATATTCTTTTTATTTCAGTGTCCTGTCAAATTACGCGGCAGACTTTGCGTCATAAAATGATGGCGACTGAAACAAAAAACTTTGATATTTTTGATCTCACGACAGACTAAACGTGTCAAATGATTGATAATGCATTTTGGGAAAAAAATATATATACAGAGAGGAGTATAAGCTTTTCTATTGTCGCCTCTTGACATAATAAGTGCTTGAAATGACAGACAATTCTTTTTTGGAAAAAAAAAAAAAAAACATGAGAGAAAACTAATCCATTTCTTGTCTGTCAGATAAGAAAAAAAAACCTACTAAATAACTGTCAATCTTTTGGCGGGAAAATTAGACAGGAATTTAATTTTTTTTTAATTTCCTAGCATTGTTAGGAAGCGGAAAGTTAAGCAAACGGCAAATTATTTTGAGAATTAATAAGAATTTAAGAAGAATATTTTTTTATTTATTTCCCATATTTATTTATTTATATGCATTTCCGGGGTTACAGGCATTAAAAAAAAAACAAAAAAAACAAAAAAAACAAAACAAAATACAAAAAACAACAACAACAAAAAAAAAGTAAAAAAAAACTTCAAAAAACAACAAAAAGAAAAGGGCAGTATTTCTTCAGAAAGGGTTTGCTTTGGAATAGAATATGTTTAAATTCTACCGCATGAGATGATAAGAACATTTCGCGATGGATTATTGAATAGTTTCGACATCTACACAATATCTACATTGTCAATTTCATCCGCAGACGCTAAATATATATTGTAGAAATTAAGCAGAAATATATATATATATTTTTTTTTTTTTGCAGGAAAATTGAAGATTTATTTGTAAGAATTAGGCAGAAATATAAAATATTCGTCTCTCCGAGAAATACACGTATTGTGACCCGTAAGGATAAAGTACAACTCAAGACTTCAATGTTAAATAAATAGTATTTAATTACAAACTGAAAAATAGATACGTAAAACAAATGCAGTAAGAGACAATCAAATTTATAAACAAATTCAGTGAGTACCTACTTAATACTGCTGCTCTGCTTAACGTCCGATAGTCACTCAACAATCAACTGGTTATCAATTAGTACCCTACTGATTACTAACAGCAACCCTACCAATAGTTCGCTAGAGAAAGTAGCATTATTTATACATCTAACGGAAAATAAACTCATAAGACCAGACTGTCAAGTGCAAATCTCGGTACAATTATCTCCTATATGACACATTGAAAATTTATTTCTACGGATTAGGCAGAAATATACACTTTTTGTCTTTCCCAGAAATACAATGATAATTTATTTTACGAATTAGTCAGAAATATACATTGTTTTAATTTTTCTCGTAATTACACAGAAGATTTATTTATGAACGAACCAAAAGAGTTAAAATATTGAACATTTATTACGTGGGAATTGAAAAAAGAATACAGTTTTCACAACGTTCACATGTTATCTCAAAACAGGCTAAAATTTCACGATGGATTATAGACGTTTCAAATTTTCGGCAGGAATACAATCTCTGTATTTCGCTCTCACCTGAAGCCTATTTACATCTTCATTGTAAAACTAAAAAAAAAAAGAAAAAAAAAAGCAATTACAACGGTGAATTTCCCTTCCATTGTTTAATTTTAGACACCGACGATTTACGGCCACATTACGTTAAAACACCGGTTCTTGTACGATCGCAGAAGGTAAGCAACGTCTAGACTGGTCAGTACCTAGATGGATGACTGTTTGGGAATACCAGGTGTTGTATGCTTGGATGTGCGGGTGGTGTAATGGATAACGACTAGGAATTAGAAAACGGAGATCTGACTTCCAAACCCTGACGGGTTTTTTGTATTTACTTACGGGCAAATACGCTAGGAAAGTTATGAATCCACTTTTCTTCTCGTCAGCCATGGAGTAATTAGTAGTACTTTTAACTATATAAATCATTATTATCACGAAAAAATTCTTACAATCTAATAATAATTTATGGCTTTAAATAAGCTGGAAGAAGTTGATAAGCACTAAAATATCAACAAATCAATCAATTTCGACACTTGACAGGTTTAGGGTCAAGGTTTCAAGTCCAATATTGTGTCCAGTTTGGGCACCAATATTTAATTTTGGGAATTCATGAAGAAAAGGCGATGTTTTTTTCAACGGTATATTCAATTATTTAACTTTAGCTCATTTATATAATAATAATAATAATAATAATAATAATAATAATAATAATAATAATAATTGAGCGACTGAAGAACAATCCGTTTGATGTAACACATGTACAGGACGCCTGCCATGAGTAGATCCTGACAGACGTTAAGGTGTCTTGGGATGTGAACACCGTAAAGGCAAAAAATAAAAAGGGGCGAAAACTTAGCAGTGATAATTCAAGTTGGCCCCTTCTTGCGATTTTGCGCAATCTGAATCGTTTCCTGAAATCTTTCTGACTTCTGGGACGGCTCTGAGGATACCTGACATCATTGGGAGAGCGTTTTCCTCTCCACTGCATGGAAGAGTTTGTTTTGAGAAAGTGATTAGAATATTGCTACGACATATGGTTGGTTCCCCTGCTGTCTACCTTTAGCTCCGTGATAAGATCCAAAGAAGAATCTGCAATATTATTGATCCTGGTATGGCGGCTCGGCTCTAGTCACATTTCCACCGCTGCAAGGTAGCCTCTCTGCGTATTTTCTATAAATACCTTCATCGTAATTGTACGAATGAGTTCTTCGCTTTTTTAACTAGAGTTTTTGAATTTAAGTGCAGCACTAGACTGTTGTGTAGATCTCTCGATTTATAGTTGAGCTGGCTAGATGTAACCGTAAGTTCTATGCTAACAGTTTCTTTTCTCCCACTTCTCGCTAGTTGAACTCACTTCTGGCTCCATGCTTTCCAGCTAACTTTAATCTGCAAAAATTTAAATGCAAGGTCAATCGCTATCTATTGCCCTCCTGATAATTCTCTTCTCTTTCTGTTCATCATTAATGTTTCTCTTCCTAATTCTTCCACGCCCAGTAACTTTTTTGTGTTTTAGTGGCATTACTTCCTTCCTTGGTGTGATTTTGAATTTTAAAAAACGGTTGCGATAACAGCTGAGCATCATACCCCACCCGAAAAAAGGTTAGAGTCGGAAAGGGTTATCAAATTCAATAATAATAATAATAATAATAATAATAATAATAATTGTGGATGAACACCACCCAGATATGGATACGGAGATAGGACTTGTAACAATTTTATGGGACTATACGATAAACACAGAGAGAACAATCAAAGCTAATATCCTAGACATCATTATATATATATATATATATATATATATATATATATATATATATATATGGGTGACAACAGCACATGAGATTTGATTATATTGGTGAAGGTTTCATGCAGGACCATCCATACTTGTTGAAGGACCGAATACAGAGACCTGGTGCACTACGTGCCACAAGGTCCCCAAACGGTCGTTCAAAAAATCACCTTTTCTTCATGAATTCCCAAAATTAAATTTTGGTGCCCAAACCGGACACACTATCGGACTTGAAACCCTAACCCTGCGAAGTGTCTAAATTGATTGATTGATTGGTATTTTAGTGCTTATCAACTTTTTCCAGCTTATTTAAAGCTATATATATATATATATATATATATATATATATATATATATATATATATATATATATATATATATATATATAGGTGTGAATCCTCTTCTTCTCCCTCCACCTATGGGTAAATAGCAGGACAGACTGGTTTCTGTAGCCTTGGATGGCAACTGGTCTAGAAGAAGGACAACTCAGAATTCAAAACCTGCGGAGGGTCGTTTGGGGACCTTGTGGCACCTAGTGCACCAGGTCTCTGTATTCGGCCCTTCAAAATGTGTGGATGGTCTTGCACGAAACCTTCACCATTATAATCAATTCTTATGTCTTGTTGTCGGTCTGTCGGTTTCCAGAGAACTGATTTGTTTGACCCTCATACGTCGAATTCGACGGGGAGAATCGGATATAAATATATATATATATATATATTAATGAAAATTTAAACTACTATACTCATTCCGATGATAACATACTACTAACAAACATGATACTGTTAATGTATGCTACCAGCAGATTTGTTGGTTGGAAATATGATGTTTTTACAATTTTGATCTTTTGACTTGCAGTCTCTTCCATTATTCGTTTGAGACTTGCAGGCAACTCGTAAAGCTGATCAATTGCAGCCAGATATAATCGTTCTCGTTAAAAAAAAAGATCAGGTTCGTTACCTTAATGACGTCGCTTGTCTGTTTGATACCTGAGAAGTCGAGAAAGACGGACAGAGAATTTGCGAAGATTTTTTAATCATTTAACCACAAGCAAAGCAATAGAGCCATTGAGACGCAAGGGGGTCACTGTGTGTGACAGAATACGAGAATACAAGAGAAAATACGAGAATACAAGAAAAGAAAAACATTATTAAGAAGAGAGAACAATAAAAGAAGAGTAATGAAGAAGACAAAAGATAATGATTGATATTGCATTTAAATATTTAAAGAACGTAGTTGATTGAGAAGCAAGAAGCCGGAAGAGAATTCCGTAAGCCAGAATGTGCGAGAGAGGAAACTTTTAGCATAGAACTTACGGTTACATGTAGCCATTTTAGCCATAAAATGATGAAACCTTGCCGTCTATCTAATAGTTTGATTAAATTCCTAAAGACTTGCGGAAAAATCATCAGGAGAATTTATATAAAACGTGCATCTGAAACGTGTATCTGTAAAGATGGCGACAATCAACAAAATATTACGCTTGTTTCAGTCGAACAACCATTGAAATGAACTGCGACTTGATTCGTTTGACATACTGATTACCAGTACGTCCGTTTTCTCAAAACAGTTTTTTTATATTTTTATACTTGTATACCATTATTTGTCTATATTTCTGAGATGAGGTATTATGTACACTATTCACATTATTCGGACTATTGTCCTCATCTTTGTCGCCATATTTATTACAACGTTTCGGCCTTTCAGTATCTGTTTATATTTCTGAGATGAGGTATTATGTGCACTATTTACATTATTCGGATTATTGACCTCAACTTTGTCGCCATGTTTATTACAACGTTTCGGCTATTTAGTTTCTGTCTATATTTCTGAGATGAGGTATTATGTACACTATTTACATTATTCGGAATTTTGTCTTCATCTTCGTTGCCATATTTATTACAACGTTTCTGCCTTTCAGTATCTGTCTATATTTCTGAGATGAGGTATTATGTACACTATTTACATTTATTCGGACTAATGTCCTCATCTTTGTCACCATATTTATTACAACTTTTCGGCCTTTCAGTATCTGTCTATATTTCTGAGATGAGGTATTATGTACACTATTTACATTATTCGGACTTTTGTCCTCATCTTTGTTGCCATGTTTATTACAACGTTTCGGCATTTCAGTATCTGTCTAAATTTCTGAGATGAGGTATTATGTACACTATTTACATTATTCGCACTATTGCCCTCATCTTTGTCGCCATATTTATTACAACGTTTCGGTCTTTCAGTATCTGTAAATATTTCTGAGATGAGGTATTATGTACGCTATTTACATTATTTGGACTATTGCCCTCATCTTTGTCGCCATACGTTACGTCCTGCCAATATCTCATAAATAATAAACAATTCTGTTTTGACCGAATTAAAACACGGTAGAAACATATGAGAAACGCTATTTGGTTTAAGAGAGAAAGAAAAAGAAGAAAGAGAGAAGATAGGTGTGTTTATCGTCTATTTTAGTGACATTGAAAATCTTGACAATTTCAAATTTTTTTTATACAAAATAAAATTTAAATAAATTTATTAATTCTTCTTCCTCTTCGTCTTCTTTTTTGCACTTATTTTTCTTCTTTTTTTCTTTTTCGTGTTCTTTTTGTTCTTCTTTTTCTTCTTTTGTTCTTCATTTTTCCTTCTTTTTCTTCTATTTTACTTCCTTTTTCTTCATTTTCTTCTTCTTTTGCTCATTTTTCTTCATCTATTCTTTTTTCTTTATTTCCTTTTTTATTCTTCGATTCGATTCGGTCTATCGCTCCGTTACAGGTTATTTAAAGCGAAAAACATTTTTATCAATTTGTTTTTTTAGACAATGATTTAGTGATAAAATTCTTACTAATTAGCTCGTAGTTAGGGGGAGAGTTAGATTCATGCCTTTCCTAATAATATTTGTGCGTAAGTGAACATAACGAACTCGAACACGGCTCTCCGATTAACAATTCCCAGACATTATCCATTACAACACCTCCATATTGCCGCTTACAGCATCTGGCGTTCCCAAACTGTCACCTATACAGCTACTGATCAGCCTTGATATTGCTTAACTTCGGAGATCGTATGGAAACCTTTTTTTTTTTATTCTTTAAACGTGATATGGCCGTAAGTCTAGAGGAAACGGAAGAAGTAACCAATTTTGAGCCATTTTAGTTTGAAGTTGTAGGTCTTTGTACGATGTAGAAGGTCACAGTGATACTAATTGTTACTGGTGTACTTGGACACAATAGCGACATAGATAGGGAAAAAAACTGGCATTGACTGCCCAATGGATCTATTGCAGAAAGGAAGTCTCTTAGGAATGGCGAAAATGATCCGGGAAATAAGGAACGAGTCAGTTATAAAATTGCATGATACTCACACCGTCTGGTTGATACCCGCCTCTTACCATGCATTAAGAACCATATATTATCATTGTATCTCAGAAAATAGGGGAAATAAATAATAATTGTTTGCTGATGTAGAGCGTGAATCAATAAACGAGATCTGTGGTCTTTCGAAGACACTACGAAATTGTTTTCAACGGTAGACAAGCCGCTGGCGGGAAAAGTGCGACGAAGACAATGGTTTGGTACTGTTAAAATGGAAAATCTCTTTATTATACTAGGAATGTAAGTGGCATCTGTCAATAGCAATGGTACCAATGACATGGAACTGTAGTGTCGTCTGTAAACAAAAGTGCTGCTGAACTATGTTTGCCTCATGACGCGGGAAATATTTTATCTTAGTTCGTCTTGAAAAATAAAAGCCCAAATATCGTGTATCTGATGCGACCACGTTTAACATTAGAAGCTTGGGATGACCAGTCTCTATCGATAGATCTGGGTTAAAGTAGTGTTTGGAAAGGAAAGGCTCAATTTCAAGTGGATCGTTTTTGACATGACTTGAGACGGTAAACCCTGAGCCGCTAACGAAATTTAATTAAACGTCACAATCGTCGAGAGATGAAGGAAAGAGAAGAACGAAACGAAGAAAGACTGTTTGTGTGTTAGTTAAAAACATACAGATGTTTGCGAAGCAAAGGAAAGGTTGGTGATAAATTGTCAGACAGAAGTTTAAGGAAGAAGAGGATGCATTAAGAATAGGAAATTTGAGATGTGAAAAAAAAGAAGAAAAATAAGAAGAAAAAAGAAGACGGCGAAGAAGAAGAAAAAGGAGAAAAACAAGACGAAAAAGAAGAAGAAAAAGAAGAAAAATGAGGACGAAAATAAGAGCAAAAAAGAAGACGACGAAGAAAAAGAAATAAAGAAGAAAAAGGAGAAAAAAAAGGAGAAACATGAAGAAGAAAACAAGAAAGAAGAAGAAAAAGAAGAAAAATAAGAAGAAAAGAAGGAAGAAGAAAATAAAGAAAAGGAAGAAAATGAAGAAGAAAAAGAGGAAAAAAATAAGATGAAGAAGAAGAAAATAAAAAATGAAAAAGAAGAAGAAAAGGCAGGAAAAGAAGAAGAAAAATGAGAAAAAGTAGAAAAAAAATGAAGGAGGAAATAAGAAGAAAATAAAGAAAACGTAAAAGAAAAAAGAGAAAAATGAAGAAAAAAAAAGAGAAAAATTCGAAGTAAAATAAGAAAAATAAAGAAGAAGAAAAAGGAAGAAAAAGAACAAAAAGATGAAGAAGAAGAAAATAAAAAAGAAGAAAGAAGGAGAAAAGGCGAGAAAAAGAAAAAAGAAAAAGAAGAAAAATGTGGAAGAAAAAAGAAGAAATTAAATAAGAGTAGAAGAAAAAAGGATGTAAAAGAAATGAAAAGAAGGAATGAAGAGAGAATTGAAGAAGGAATAATAAGAAAAAAATGAAAATTAATAAGGATAGAAAAATGTTTGAAAAATAGGAAGAAAGGAAGGAAGGAAGAAAGAAAGGAGGGAAGGAAGGAAGGAAGAAAGAAAGAAAAAATGAGAAGAAACATGAAGAAAAGGAGGGGGAAAATATTTTTTTCAGGATGTTACACAATCACTATAAAATCGTGCTGATTAACTTGACCTTTTGCCCGATAATAACGCAATTAAATCGTATAGCTCCCTTACAAATCCTTGTTAGTATCTGAAAAAAAAAATACTACATAAACTGTAAAAATGACTACAAATACTAGCTGTCTTAATCACGAAAAATAAGAAGAAATGAAATAAAAGTAGAAAAAAAGCATGTAAAAAAAAACCTGAATGATAATAAGAAAAAAAGAAATGAAAAGAAGGATATATAAATTCCAATTCGAAATTCCAAACACTGGAAGAAGGCCGGAGCGTACAACAGCCGAAATGTTGTGAATATAGCAATGAAGATGAGGATAACAGCCCGAATAATGTAAATAATGGATATATAAAGATAGGGGAAAAAAAGAGTTTGAAAAATGAATGAAGGAATGAAAGAAGAAAGAAAATCAGAAAAAAAAGGAACATGAGGAAAAGTAGTAGGAAAATGATTTTTCAGGATGCTACACTACCACTAAAATATCGCGTTGATTAACTTGTCATTTATTCGATAATAACCCAATTAAATTAGATAGTATCTGACAATTCCTTAACACTATCTGGAAAGATATTATACTACAGAAAAATGATTAAAAATGCTAGAAGCCTTAATCATAAAAATAAACTAACACCAATAAAATTTGATTCAATTTATTAAAACTTTATTTATTATAAACTACGACTGCTACTACTAATGAAAATAAACGCATTTTCAAATACTAAAGACGTGATCATTGCGGAAAAAATATCACTACACCGACCGAAACATGATGACACGATACTTATAAGAAAGCTCGATATGACAGCCACAACTGCAGGAAAACTCGACACTATATAACCTACAGAAGAAAACAGAATGCATTCGCACAGAAATATCTGTGTTAGCACAAAAATCCAAATCTTTAATAATGGTTTATGAAAGCCAAAATACTCGGGAAATATTTTTTCATTCTAAAAATCTTATGTGTTTAATATAACAGTGATTCGAAATGAAAACACCTCTTAAAATAAAAAAAAAATAGCGACAGAACGCCAAAAGTCGGTGACGGCAAAACCTATCTCAGGATCTATCTCAAGTAGAAGCAAGATCACTTTCTTGACAAAAGTATCTGCGTGCCTCGCATTAAAGTCTTGAACGAATAAGACTGTACTTTAAGAAAAGTAGTATCAAGGGAATGGATTTAATTAAACAGTTAAGTTTGCTCGGGAATTAATTTTGTCTAAAGATAAATATTTTATTTGCGTGTATTTTTAAGATGACCAAGAGAAGTAATGACATAAATATCCTATTTTAAGTTGATGTACCTACCTTCTCACTATAATACATTACACGAAAGATATAAATAAATACACAAGGATAATTATTATATAGTCGGTTTGAGATGGCCTTTCTGTGTCTTTTCTATAACTAACTTCATGGTAATTGTTCGGATGAGCTCTTCGCTATTGTTATTTTAGTCCCTTCTCCCCACAGACATTGAATTGTACATATGGAGACAAGTTTGGACTTTCATAGAGACAATGAGGTATTATGGTGCATGTAGTAAGAAAGTTCAGTAAGAATGCGTTGTTTTGGTGTTAGAAATATTGTGGTATGTTTGGTTTAGTGTTTGTGGCTAGCTAAGTTTAACGTTAAGACAGAAAAAAAACGTCCTCTTCCCCTTTCCCAAATTTTGGCCTTGAGCCACATTTTGTATATAATTACAAATAAATAATGCTCTTCGCTATGGTACCTAGAATGTAATCGCAGAACTAAACTGGCCCTGAGATCTCAAGTTACAGCTGAACTGGTTAGATGTAGCCGTAAGTTCTATGCTAACAGTTTCTTCTCTGGCACTTCTCGGTTTTGAAACTACCTTCCGGCTCCATGCTTTCCAGCCAAGTTTAAACTGTAATAATTTAAATGCAATGTCAATCGCTATCTACTGTCCTACTTTCCTTTTCCCGCTCATTATTAATGAATTAATTTTTCTGCACCATCTAACCACTTCCGTGCATGGGTTGATAAAGATTAAAAAAAAAAAAACGTAGATTTATCTTTCTCAGCTAGAAAACTTAAGTGATTCTAGGCCAGAAAGCCGGACGTTCTCACTTTATTTTATATGGAATTTCTTCGTTAAAATTTCTACCCAATTGTATAAGTTGGTGAGAAAGTCTTGTCACCCATATATATATATATATATATATATATATATATATATATATATATATATATATATATATATATAATATAATATAATATAATATAATATAATTTTCTATTTCAGCTGGCTGCCATGAAAATGATACCGTTCATACAGACAATTCTCTATGTGTGACGGCGTCAATGAGAGTGAATAGACTGAATCCGATACATATGCTTTGTATTTGTTGTTCGATTGTTTTCATTACTTTTTGGTAGGGGTGACAAGACTTTCCCAAACAGAATATAAGATTTAAAATATTAAGACTTTTTTTTTATCCTTTTGTTGATTTTGTTCTTTTATAATTCTGGTAAAAAATTCTCCATTGAGGGCGAGGACGCTTAGGAACTACGTAGGTGTTCTGCGTAAAATGTTCTAGCAAAGATATACGTGGGTTGGACAAAATAATTGGAACAGTTGTTAAATTCAAAGAAAATTTATTTAATATGCAGTTGGTCCTCCTTTAGCCTTACAGGCAGCTTTAATACGTCTAGGAATGGAATCATACAGTTTCCTGACTTCATCCAGAGGAATTTTCAGTCATTCTTCCATTAAAACCATCTCCAGCTCTTTACGACACGACGGTGGAGGATAACGGCTCCTAACTTGTTGCTCCAAAATGCACCACAAATGTTCAATAATATTGATATCTTGAGATTGGGGAGGCCACACCATGAGTTCTAGCTCACTTTCATGCTCTTCATGCCAATTCTTAACCGCTCGAATGGTATGTATTGGAGCATTATCGTCTTGGAAGATGCAGTCACCATCAGGGAATAAAGTCTTGGCCATTGGATGAACATGATCTTCCAAAATGTTCAGGTAATCTTTGCTGTTGATTCTACCATGCAGGGCAACTATTGGACTGAGACATTTCCATGATGTGGCCGCCCAAACTATCACTGATCCACCTCCATGCTTCACTGTTGGGCTGTCTCCACAAATAAATTCGCCCTGAAGTTAGGGAAAAGAGAAAAACTGGACTTGTTTGAGAATATGACTTGCTTCCATTGGTCTGCAGACCAGGCATTGTGATCTCTGCACCACTTCAACCTCTTTTGAATGTTCCGAGTGGAGAGAAGAGGTTTCCTCACAGTGGCTCTTCCATTATATGCAGCCTTATGGAGCTCACGGTGAATAGTGTTTGTAGAAACTGAAGTATTTAGATGGTTATTCAACTCAGCAGTCACTTTGGCCGCATTTTTCCGATCATTTTTTGCCACATTGCGTTTCAATGTACGTCAGTCCCTGTCAGTAAGTTTGCAAGTCCGGCCCGAATTGCTACGGTTGCTAGAGGTCTTACCCTGTTTCTCGAATTGCATCAGTGTTCTTGATATGGTAGCCTTTGAAAAACCAAACAGTTCAGTAACCTTAGTGATCAAGGTTCCTGCCATGCGAGCACCAACAATTTGCTCTTTTTCGAACTCGGAGAGGTCACGCATTTAGCTTAAATTTTACTAAATTCTAAAAATAAATAAGACAAAGACAGTAAATTAGATAAATAAATGTATTTACAATAGACATGACCTGCAATTACGAAGTTTTAGTTAGAGTTCTCAAGATAATAGGTCTTTGAAATATAGGATTTTGCAACTGTCAAATTATTTTGTCCAACCCCTGTAGATAAAGAACCTAATTTTGGAGTAAGTATTCATATACGGTATATCTGTTCATACGCTAAATATATTATATTGCTTAGATATATATCTATATATATTACCACTTAGAGTAGACTCACATTAAACTTACGTTGACCTTTTAGAATACGAGTGTAACGAGTATCTATCTCTACCTTCTTGCATCTCGTGAAGTGCAGACCTATTTCTACCCATTTAAATCTCGTGCTAATTGGACCTAGCTTTTTACTCTACAGTCAAACGAAGCCATGTCAACCTTTTAAAATCTACCTTTATAAATCTAGTGCAACCGGACCTATATTTACCTTTTGAAATATATCTTTATAAATCTCGTGCTAACCGGGCATAAGCCTAGCCTTTTTTTAATGTACAGTAAACCGGCTCTTCAGGGTGATTGAAAAGTAACTTCCCATTTTAAAATATTTATAACTTAATAATAAACTTTAATTTTTATAAGAAATGGTTATGAGAAGAAAGCGTTTAGCGTGAGGTTTTATTTCAAATTCAATATGGGAACCAGATTTCGCTAGAAGCTTCTCGTGCCGTCCAAGAATCACGTCAGCTAATTTCACCAGGAACTTTTGTGGAATGGAAGACATAACTTCTTTTATTCGACCTTCAAGTTCTTCCAAAGTCTTGGTTTGTTATGGTAGACTTTAACCAACTCCAAAGAAAAAAAAATCACTTGGTTTTACGTCGGGACCTGGCTGGCCACTCATACATAAAATAGGGACTTACTTTTCGATCTCCCGGTATATCTACTTTTTAGATTAGAGTATAAACCGGAATAATGTACCTGCGTCCTCTTCCATAACTAGTGCTAACCAGATCATTTTTTTACAACTTCATCCTGTACAAAGCCCAAGAGCCACTCGCGGTAGAGGGTTACGTAGTAAGAGGCAAAATTTATAGGGATATATGGGTAAGATAACGGTTAACGCTGGTCATAAACAGGTTAAGATTGTAGTGCTCGAGGAAGCAACCTCTTGAGAGCCAGTTTTACATAGCGTTTCCTGGGAAGAATCTGCTCGAGTGGAAATTACATCTCACCAATTAAATATGAAGGGAAGAAAGGCAGTTCCTGGCATGGCAGGTCTTAGCCGTGAAGGTTAGAACTGGTGAAACTAAGGAATGAAGTTCGTCTGAATTCTTTCCATCTGTGTCTATTTTAGACTTAATTGTAAACCAGATTACCGATCTATGAATTCATTGTGACCTTCGTCCTATATTTTGATTTTCCAAGTGTAGCTTAGATATAGCACAAGGCCTAAAGTAAGGAGTAACCAATGAGGATCGAATTCAGTATTCAGTCATAATTGATAAAGCGAGGCAAGGTTTCTGTTACACCACGTCGAAGTAACCAAATTTTTATTCTATATGGGGATTTTCTAAGCACAAAGAGACAACCAATGACGCTGGAACACAGTATTCAGCGTAACAAGGTTACTAATCATCACACCAAATGACCAAATTTGTATCCTACAGGGTACTCACTAAAAAAGCAGAAAATTTATTATCATTTTTTCATGTTTCAGAAATAATTAACCTTGAATAAATTTATTGAATATTCATGACCTTGAATAATCATTCGACTCTCGCGTAATTTCTTAACTTTGATTGATTCTTTTGTGATTGATTAATTGCTGCTCGATCTTGTAACTCGTCATTTAAATGTTATTTGAAGACAACTTTCATCTTTCTTTCTGCCCTACTCGTATGGCTAAACAACTCACTGATTTTGAGCGTCAAATTATCGTACTTTTCAAAGAAAAATATACGACGTGGGGATTGACGAAATGTGTGGAAATTCTTCTGTAATTTTTCAGTCACATTAGTCGTCACCAGTTTTTAATGGTTGTCTCACGTCTTTCTGAATTTCCCGCTTTTTTAGTGGGCACCCTGTAGTATTGGGTTGAGTTGGTATGCTTTCATGTTGGCTTAAATAGACTCTTATGGAGCTGTGGTCCAACGATGGAAGGTCAACTGTCCCGATAAGTGAGTGATAAATTATTGTTGCTGATAATAATGTTCACTGTTTAATTTATTTTGTACTAAATAATTAATTTGATGTTTTTAGTATGTTCGACCGGATTAATGCACGTCGTATATTCACAAGAATATCAAATTAATAATTTGCTACAAAATTTTAAAACAGCTGACCTTTTCAAAACAGACTTAACAGGTTGGACGAAGCGATTATATCTTCGGGTTATTGTACGAAGGTCGGGTGAAAATTTCATAGGCTATGATTATGCTGTGCACCCTGCATATTTGGAATATGCAGGGTGCACAGCAGAAAAAAATAACAGAAAAACGCCGCTCTTTTAACTTTAAGGAATAATATACTTTGTATAAATTTGAATAAATCTCTTGAATATTCATGAGCTTGAATATTCATTCGACTCTAGCGTACTTACTTAACTTTGATTGGTTCTTTTGAAATTGATTAATTTCTTCTCGATTTTGTAACTCGTCATTTAAATGTTATTTGCAGACAACTTTCGTCTTTCGATCTGACCTTATCGTATGGCTAAACAATTCACTGATTTTTGAGCGTCAAGTTATCGTACTTTTCAAAGAAGAAAATCCAACGTGAAGATTGACGAAATGTGTAGCAATTCTGCCTGGATTTTTCAGTCACATCAGTCGTGACCAGTTTTCAACTGCTGTCTCATTTCCTTCCGAATTTACCGCCTTTTTTTCTTGGGCACCCTGTATATGATTAGTATTTGACATTAAATAGGACAAGGGTTAATAAGATGTTAAATTAACCTAACTCGTCAAAATTTACATTAAACAATATAGCTGATTCACAACACAAGTGTGTTACGATTCTACATACGAAAGCTTAGAATTACAGTATAGGTTCTTTATTCAGAGATATTCAGCCAAAGGAAAATTAATTTGTTTTGAAAAGTCTAGACGAATTAATATGTAAAATTTAACTATGCTTAATTTATTCTGCAACCACATTGGCAAATCTACCTTTGGGGGAACAGACGCTTGTGTTTGTTTTTTTTATCTGTTTGCGAAGTTTGGCAGCGTAGGGAAACTTGTTTACTGTTTTCTTAGGGGATTTTTTTTTTCTGTCGTATCGATCCATCTTTAGTAGACAACTTTCTTCGAAGTGCACAGTGAACACGAAAGAAGTTATTTTATTTCCTGGCAAAAAGAAATGTTGCAATTGAACTCAAAACCAAAAAATGAAATAAGAAGACGTATTTGTCGTCTTTCCTTTTCAACAAGATCCATCAGGTTATGACTTTTTAAAAATATTTCCCAGCACGCCTGAATAGAAAACCCGAGCCATTTACAATATCGATTAATCGATTGATCGACAAAAAGATAGACAGATATATAGATAGATAGATAGATAGATAGAGATAGATAGATAGATAGAGAGAGAGAGAGAGAGAGAGAGAGAGAGATGATTGAATATTGGACCACTCGTCTGTCATACACGTAATCACATACAAGATAAAATTTCGGGTAATTTGAACATCTCATCCTTGGGCGCATTTTTCACCGTCTCCTTCGAAGAAGACTGCATAAATGTTATGATTCCTACGGCTTTTCCGACATCCCGTGTACTGTTACAAGTTAAACACAGACTATATCATGGTGTACTCAAAAATTTCGACAGCATCTTGTACAACCACAGACAGACGCCCACACAGGTGCGCGCACACTCTCTCACACACACACAAACATATATAGACGCACGGACATACGTAGGCACATACGCACATTATCTATCTATCTATCTATCTATCTATCTATCTATCTATCTATCAGCCTATTCATATCTATCTATCTATCTATCTATCTATCTATCTATCTATCTATCTATCAGCCTATTCATATCTATCTATCTATCTATCTATCTATCTATCTATCTATCTATCTACAGTATCAAGTAAAAGTTTACAACATATTACAAAAAATGTGTTTTTAGGTATTTTTAATAGAATTAAAGATGAGGAACAGTAGAGTAATGGATCGTGCTTTGGATTAAGGAATGGGAGATCCGAGTTTCAATTCCAGTCGAGTCCATTAAATTCTCTTACGTGTTAATATCCTTGGGGAAGGTATGAATCGTCTATTTCTCCGCCCCCTCCCCCATGGGTAAATAGCAGGACAAGTCCGGGTTCTATAGCCTTGGATGGCTTACCACAGAAAGAAATGGCAACCTACAGAGGGAAAAAAATCAGTCCGGTTTGTCATGTATCGAACGATACATGATCGCCTAAGCGTGTATCACGCATGGTACCTAACTGACTGACCCTTGGGAAAGGTATGAATCCTATTCTTCTCCCACCAGCTATGGGTAAATAGCAGGACCAACCGGGTTCTATAGCCTTGGATGGCAACTAGTCTACTGCAGAAAGACATGGCAATCTACTGCGGGGAAAAAATCTGCCTCGTCAGTCATGTATCGACTAAGCGTGTTTCACGCATGGCACATAACTGACTGAATACACTTGACTTGATTAAAGTTTTACTATTCGTAGAACATATATTTAGGTATTCAGTTAAACAATCAGATGTTTTAAAAACTTTCAAAAAGTATCCCACGAAGAAAAACCGATATTTAGTAACACAAACTGATATTGAGCACTTTCCAATAAATACGGCGCATATATAATATATAAATGATATATATACAGAAAATTGCATATATATATATATATATATATATATATATATATATATATATATATATATATAGATAGATAGATAGACATACAAACAAATTTCACACACACATACACACACACATATATATATAAAACTGAACATTGAAGTCAGCACTCAGAGGCGACAGGCTGTTTCGTGCTGGACGCAATCGTCAGGCCGCATCAGGCTGACGATTGCATCTAGCATGAAACAGAGTGTCTCCTTCAAGTGCTGACATGTTCACTTATATATATATATATATATATATATATATATATATATATATATATGTATGAAGAAATATAGTTTTATGACGCGCAATATTTATGGAATAAAGTGCTCAATATCAGAGATACAGCGTATGCAAATACAAATACAAAAGTGAACACTGAAGTCAATTAAAGGCTTAAACATATGTATTATTACCAGTAAAAGTTTCATTAATCTCTGTTAGAAATGCCGAAAGAAACATTTTTGCGTGGCCATCTATCTATCTAGGTCTATTCCTATCTATCTATCTATCTATCTATCGATATCTATATATCAGTTCCTACAGACATATCTTAACCTTAATACTTAAGTGTATGAATATCTCATCTCTTTCACTCTATTCATATCAAGCTCATTGTTTCTGTCTTTTCTCATACGTGGGAATTATTGGATCAGCACGTTGACAGTTATAACATTCTTTTAAATTTTCTCTCAGAAAGCAAAATAAAAAAAGGAATTTCTTTTAAATCCTTTCACCACAAGCAAGGCCATAAAGCCATTGCGACTGTGATAGACTATGAGAAAATGCATTATTAAGGAGAAAAAAAGAAAAGAAAATGGACACGGATTAAGACGAAAGAAGATAACGTTGTACATTGCATTTAAAATTTTGAAAATCAAAGTTGTCCTGGAATGCAGGAAGCCGGAAGAGTTTCTAAAAGTGAGAAAATCACGAGAAGAAACTTTTAACATAGAACTTACTTACTTTAACTGTATGATGATGAGAACTTACGCCAATCTAGTAGTACGCTTAAATTCATAAACTCTAGGTAGCAAGGTTTAAATTAATCAGAACAATTACCATGAAAGTCCTTATGAAAATTATATCAATATGTTGTGGTGTCCTCTTTCTAAAGAGTCTATGTTGGACCCTTCCGCCTACTATAAGATTAGTAGGAGAGAAGGCCTCAGGGGGACAGTCGAATAGATTGAACGCTGGGTCAACCGACACTTACTAATTAGTCGTGTAATTAGGCTCGGCCAAAGACAGAGAGTTTCGACATCACAGTCCGAACAGATACATTCGACTGTTATATTTAACTGCTCCCCGCCCCGTACGAGGGATGTATGTAGCAAAAGGCTGAGTTTAGCGTGGGTTTTCCGGGCCTGTAGGCTCGGCCAAAATATTCGCTTAGAACCCGCATAAAATGGTTCAGGGCATGTCTACCTCCCCGGACGAAACCTTGCCTTTCGGCAAAGACCCGTCCGGGTTCCTCTCTGACTAAAGTCAGAGAGTTCGACAACAACTACGAACAATCTATTCGACTGCTAATATTTAACAGCCCCGCTCCCACGAGGGACGTATGTGGCACGAAGCCGAGTTTACCGAAGGTTCTCTGAGCCCGTACGCTCGGCTAAATATATTCCCTTAGAACCCGTATAAACGGGTTCAAGGACTGTCTACATCACCGGACGAAACTTTGCCCTGCGCCAAAGCTTCGTCCGAGTTCCACTTTGCCGAAGAAGAGAGTTCGACAGAAATGAACAGTCTGGTTGATTGTTTCCCCAAGACCTTCTCTCTTACTAATCTTATAGTAGGCGGAAGAGTCCAACATAGACTCTTTCGAGGGAGGACGCCACAACAGAATATCGGTGTTTGATAGCACATGTTAACAACTTTGGAGAGAGTAATTATTCTGGAAATGGTTTTACCACCAAGAGCAAAATGGAGGATGAACATGCCTGGACAATGAACGAACATCTATATTATACACACTGAACAACGCTACTAAGAGAACTATCTATAAATTTCTGTCATTCCGTGTAAATATCTTGAAGAGCTTGGAAGACGTAGCACAGGACACGGAGGTTTTGGTGGAGACAGTGAGGAAGTATTTGCAAAGTTGCTGAAGATAAAAAAACAAACAAACAAACTCAATGAATTGTAGTGTGCCCTAAATTGTAACAAATCTCATCATGGCGATAATGCTAAAATAAAACATAATTATGGTCATTTGATAAAATAATTTGAAATTAATAAAAGGAAATTATGACAAGAAAAGCGCATATTTAAAAAATAATATCATTTCACCCCATGCCAAGTTATAATGCCACTAAGACGAGAGGGATTACTGCGACTGAAATACAAGGAGAATAATCTACAGAAAGGATAGCAGTAAATTAAGTAAGAAGTGTTTCTCTTAACAATGGCGGGGTATTCATATATTCACTATGAATATACTGACATTGTTAAATGGAAATTTCCCAGTTATGCCACTACTACAAACGTTAAATGTTAAAGAGAGACTATCCACAAATGTACACGAATGACAAATGTAACCTAGTCTATATTGCAATGCAGCGGCATATACCGTAAACTTTTTCTTAATAGCTAAAAAATAAAGGATTTGCGGACATATGTTTATATGGATTTTTGTCCTTGTTTTACTATGAGGAACCTGGCCTAAAGTTTGAAAAAGTATTTTTGATACACCCTGTATATATATATATATATATATATATATATATATATATATATATATATAATAAATTAACTGATTTAAAATACGTTTTTTTGTATATATATATATATATATATATATATATATATATATATATGTGTGTGTGTGTGTGTGTGCGCGCGCGCGTGTGTGTGTGTATGTGTTTGTGTGTGTGTTATAATAAAAAGAAAGAACGGTAAGATATATAATCCGGTGTTCTTACTGATATTTTTATTTTTACAAAACAGTGCTCAATGTAAATTTACAGAGCATAAATATTATAAATTAACTGATTTCAAATATGGTTTCTTCGCTACGCAGGAATTACCATGTTTCAAAAACCGAAGCTAAAAACTTCAAATTTAATTATATAATTAAATTAAAAGAATTAATTCTGTTTCATCTTCAAGCGAATTTTGGAATAACTTATTTTTAATTTTACTGAGTTTTAAACGCACATACAATTCATAATTTTTTGTTTCCAAGGATACAGATAAATCCAATCATTTAGATAGGGGCAGTAGAGTGTTCATTTTTATTAACTATCATATACATATATATATATATATATATATATATATATATATATATATATTAACTATTATATATATGTATGTGTGAGTGTGTTAGTGTGTATGTGTGTGTGAGTGTGCTAGTGAGTATGTGTGTGTGTGAGTGAATGTGTGTGTTCGCACTTGTGCCTTTGTGTGTGAGTGTATGTGTGTGTGCGCGAGTCTGTGCGCGTGTGTGTGTATGTGTGTATATTGACATTTGAATTAGATTTCTCTTCATTTTTATTAGACTTATTAATTACATTTTTTATGGGCGGTGTGTTCAGTATTAATTCAAAATTCTTTGGGTTTATAAGCAATTATTTAAGTAGATAGGTCGGTACATCTATATATCTGTCTATCGAATTTCACAACGAATAATTGAGGCCCTTCTTCGTTTTTCAATCACAAATAATGCACAAATGTTCAGAAAAATTGGCATAAATATAGATAGATTCGCATATAGATAGATTACAACACGGTTAGAAATACAGACAGACAGACACACACGCGCGCGCATACACAAATATATATATATATATATATATATATATATATATATATATATATATATAAGACAGAGACAGCGTGTATTTTTACAGAATTTGTTATTGTGGGAGTGGCTATACTATTTTCATTCTTTAAGTGGTCAGGGAGTTAAAGAATGAAAATAGTATAGCCACTCCCACAATAACAAATTCTGTAAAAATACACGTAAACCGAGAGATAGCTTATTCCTAAAATTTCGCTTGAAGATGAAACGTGACTAAACACCTCAATCCAACTTAATTTTATTAATTATTTGGATGATTTCGGCTCACGTTTTTGAAACATGAGAACTCTTATGTAGCGAAGGAATCATATTTTTAAACAAAAAATATTATTATAATATATTATATATATATATATATATATATATATATATATATATATATATATATATATATATATATACACACACACATACATACATACATACAGATAGATGCAAATATAATGTTGGATATATATGGACACTTGGCAATAGACATCCATAGACAGATTCCTGCCCTACAAGATTCCGGTTGCTCAGTTAGATATAAAATAAGTATTTCGAATGAATAGAAATTATTATTTTCAAATGATGCCCTAAAAACATCTGCTTGTAGGTGAAATTACGTTGTCGAAGTTTTCTAAATCTTGCCCAACCTTTATGCAGGTCCTGTAAAAACGCCTAGACTCGATGCAGACAATCACTGACATATTTTTTCAACGACTTCAACGTTTATAAACTTTTGAAGAGCATCCATTTTCTAGATACTCATTGTTTTTCTTTATTTCGTTTATTAAAGTAGTCGCTTCCTGTAGTTTTTGAATGTTCCGGAAGCAGAACCATTTTAGGAGGTGGCAGAATCTTCTTTGTTCCGAAATCTCGAAAAATGGTTGCTATCATTATCTCTGGCAGGCAAAGTTCTGCCAATCTCACGGCACGCATTAAGTTTTCTTTGACAGTCAGTCACGTGTGAAAAGAAAAAAAAATTAAGATGATTTGAAAAAGGCTTTCCCTAGACTGTTGTAAAGAGAGAATATTAAGCAACTACTTTGAAAGTTGATAGGCACCAGAGGTCAAACAAAATCATAAATTATTTAGTGAATTCTTTGAAACGATCGGATGGAATGCATGCACAGAAGTCGTGTTGAATTGAAATATGCAAAAAATAAATAAATAAAAATATAAATAAATAAAAAATAAATAAATACAGGGTGTCCATAAAGTTCATGTGCACTTTAAAAACATTATAACTTTATTTGTATTTGCGATAGAAATAATTTATCAAAAGGATTAGAAAGAAGTAAATCTACATTATTTTAAGGTTTTATTGAAATTTTATTTAAGTTTCAATATGTCCTCCATCATTAGCAATACAAATGGTAATACGATTTTGCAGTTCACGGAAAATATCTGCCAAATAATTTACAGTAATTCCTGAAACCATATTAGTTATTTTAGCTATACTTAAAACTAGGTACATTAAACTTTATAACATTTTTTACAGATTATTTCTATCGCAAATACGAATAAAGTTATGATTTTTTTAAACTGCACACGAACTTTATGGACACGCTGTATATAAATAGGAGTAAAAGAATGAAGAAAATAACAGGATGAGTGGTAAATTTTGGATATGCACGCTAGAGGTTCGCAGCGATGAATCAGGGAAGACGAGTTCAAATTCCGATCGGGGATTATTGTATTTATTTTCGCACCTTCGGAAAATGTATAAATCCATCTCTCCTCTCCCCAGCTTAAATGGCTTAAATAGACTGAACCTATTAGACGTTGAACTATACCTAAAATAGCTGCAGTCCACACTCCAACCTCCCCCTCTCAGGTGGGATGTGGCGAGCCTCTCACTGCTATATCCCTACTACGATGTAAAGTGCGCGGACGAACAGCATTTCCTGGTTCCACAAGGTCTGACATTCACGGCTAGGACCCGCCATGCCGCTCATATAGGCCAAATACATTCCCTCCGTTTTCCATCGGCGAGAAGTAAATTCAACTCAAACAGCTTCTTCCTACAAACCATTGCCCTATAGAATAGACTCCCAAGAGGATGTTTCCCGGTCACTGCAGTCTTAACCTATTCAACTCTCGAGTCAATAATTATCTTCCACCCCTATCCAAAATGAACTACCCCTTAACGTAGCCATCTACCTCGAGTGGCTCCCGAGCCTTGTTCAAACTGAAATTTACTGCAAATAAATAAATAAATAAACAAACCTCAGTTTGGTTCTGTTGGTGCTGAAATAGGCCTGAGATGAAGACGAGAAATCAGCCTTCAAGTCAACCTGATGATGATGTAACAATTTTGATATGCCGTGCACTTAAGTGTGTTCACGATTATCGCCCTCCATAACTTCCCGTCATTTTTTGCTGTAAGTACCTTGGTATTTTTTTTACGGCATATCAACCTCAATGGGTTTATTTAATGCCGAAAAGATTTTTACGATAGGTTCGTATGAATAGAATATGGTTTCGTTTATTTTGTTTTACGGCATATCAACCCCAATGAGTTTTTTGATGCCTATAAAATTTTTACGATAGGTTCGTATGAATAGAATATGGTTTCGTTTATTTTGTTTTACGGCATATCAACCTCAATGGTTTATTTAATGCCGACAGGATTTTTACCATAGGTTCGTATGAATAGAATATGGTTTCGTTTATTTTGTTTTAGAGCATATCAACTTCAATGGTTTATTTAATGCCGACAAGATTTTTACGATAGGTTCGTATGAATAGAATATGGTTTCGTTTATTTTGTTTTACGGCATATCAAGCACAATGGGTTATTTAATGCCGACAAGAATTTTATTGCTGGTAATATATTTTTTTTCAAAAATGTACTGCTGGTAATATCTTTTTCCCGAAAATGTACTGCTAATATTAAAACCTATTTTAATACTTTCATAGTTTTGGCCCCTTTTTCGGTGTTTAACTATTTGCCCATAGCTGGGAATCAGCATTTAAGAGGTGATTCCATGCGCCACAAAACCTCCAAATTCCTGCTCATTCATTGTTCCTTATCCTTAATAATTTTTCTCATAGTTTCTCATACTCAGTAACTCCTCATGTCTTAGTGGCTCTATTGCCTCGCTGACCGTGAAATGATTAAAAAAATCTCTTGAAAGATGTTATATGAAACAGTAGAAAGTTTGTTTCAGTGTCCCAAAATAAGAGACAATAATTGGAGATTTTGCCATCCGTCATTAGTAAAAATAAACTCAATCGAATATGGTGTGTGCGATGAGAAAAGGGAAAATAAATTGTGTAAACGGCTCGAACTGGGGAATCGGAGAGCCGAGTTCGAATTCCAGTCGAATCCATTACATTCACATACGTGCTAATACACTTGGGAAAGGTGTGAATCCTCGTCTTCTCCCCGTCCCAGCTATGAGTAAATAGCAGACAGACCAGGTTCTTTCACCTTGGATGGCAACTGGTCAAACCGCAGAAAGAAATGTCAACGTACTGCGGGAAAAAAAATCTGCCTCGTCAGTTATGTATCGAAAGATGCATGATCGCCTAATCGTGTATCATGCATAGCACATTAGTGGATGACCCTTGGAAAAGGTACGAATTCTCGTCTTCTCACCCCAGCTATGGGTAAATAGCAGGACAGACCGGGTTCTATAGCCTTGGATGGCAACTGGTCTACTGCAGAAAGAAATGGAAATGGCAACCTCTTGCGAGAAAAATCTGCCTCGTCAGTCATGTATCGAAAGATACATGATTGCTTAAGTGTGTATCATGCATGACACATAACTGATTGACCCTCGGAAAAGGTATGAATCCTCTTCTTCCCCCTCCTCCCCAGCTATGGGTAAATAGCAGGACAGACCAGGTTCTATAGCCTTGGATGGCAACGTGTCTACTGCAGAAAGAAATGGCAACCTACTGCGAGAAAAAAATCTGCCTCGTCAGTCATGTATCTTTCGATACATGATCGCCTAAGCGTGTATCACGCATGGCACATAACTGGTTGACCCTTGTGAAATGGATGAATTCTTTCTTTCTCCCCACCCCCAGCTATGAGTAAATAGCAGGACAGAGCGGGTTCTATAGCCTTGGATGGCAACTGGTCGATGTAGAAAGAAATGGAAATGGCAACCTACTGCATGAAAAAACAGCCTTGTCAGTCATGTATCAAATGATACATGATCGCCTAAGCGTGTATCACGCATGGCATATAACTAACTGGGGTAAACACAGCTAGAAAGAACCGTTAGACAAGGAAGTATCTTACAACGAATTTATTCTATCTCAAGCGCGATGTTGTAGTAAGGGAGCCGCAGACCCTACCAACTTATTGATATGAGGTACGCAGATGGCATTGTGTTGATTGCGTACCCAGAAAGGAAACTGAATGATCTCTTAAACGACTTAGTAAAAGAAAATAAAGAAGAAAGAGCTAACCATCAAATGTAAGAATATATATCGTTGTCAGTGAAGGAAGAAAGCACAAAAGATGCAAAGATGCCACCCAAATAAAGCAGCGAGAGACTTGGGGAGCTTCGTTTTCTGGGAAGGGTTCTGCAAGCTGGAAAATAATTCATCGTCCGGGGAGGTGTAAAAAGACGGGGAGACCGGAAGGTCGGTGCTAATAAAAACATGATCCTCCTGTTTCACTGTGGAACCGACACCTGTGTTACTAGATTCCTTTTTAATATAATTTTAACCTCTGGAATTAACTGTTATCTATCCTGCATGAACTGAAAATATGCGCTTTTTCCTTCATTTCTATAAGCCATTAAAACAATCTCATTTATTAAACATCTAGCTTGAGTGGCTCTTTCGCATTGTATTGGGTGATGCATCGAAATATATAATTAATTTGGTGTTAATTACATATATTATGAAGAATATTTATAATCGCGCTACAGAAAATAAACTGAATAAAAACATACATAGTACTAAGTGTTGCATTTTAAACAAAATGGCAACGTGATTGAAACAGCGTAACAAATTTGGAGAGAATATATTTAAATAATGATTCATTCGAATGCGTGAACAATAACTTCGTTAATATTATACAAACTGCAAAAAAGTATTGACATGGACAGAGCTCTACGAGTATAGTACCCGTCAAAATTTTTTAAAGTATTTACATTTGGGTCAACATTTCTGCTTTCGACCAAATTAACTGTCCGCTGTGCCTGGAATCATAGTGTAGTATCTGTTTATTTAACAATAACACAGAATATATATATATATATATATATATATATATATATATATATATACACACACACAAAAACACGCACATACATATATATGTATTCATATACCCACAGATAGACTGTTTTGCTGTATCACAGCTCATCAATGTGGCTAGACACCCGGTTATATATATATATATATATATATATATATATATATATATATATATATATATATATATATATATTATTTCCAGTACAATGAAAGACGTGAAGCTTACATAATCCACAGATTATAGTCCCATAACAATAATATCTAGATAGTCGTACCTACCAACATCCAAACAGCCGCCATTGAAAATATCTTATCAGCTCTTAAACTAAAATTTGTGTGTACTAACTTTAAGACTACAAAAGGTATAGTTAGCGCCAAACACAATAACAACTATAACAGCATTTCAGAGGTAGAATTGTACAAAATTTTCAATGGTGTTGTACATCACCTAAATATCCAGAAATCTCAGAAAAACACTTTATGAGCACCGCGGATATATGCTACATCATCATGGCGTCAAACCATAACTTCGACTTAAATATCAGTCTGATCATCTGAGAAAAGTATTTACTACGAAGAAAATACATTGAAAGTGCGGTAATCTCATAATTGTCAACAATAAAGTTAGGACTAGGGCTATAAATAATATCACCGATTATTGCAAAAGCAACAATAGCACACTATGGTAAACGAGCTAATAGAGAAAAAAAAACTATATATGATAGTTCAGATAAGATCTGCACGCAGTCGGCTGCCAGCACACACCAACGGCTTTAATATATATCTTAATATCTGTCTATTTTGACGTATTTTTTAACGTCAAAAAACGACATTATTTACATTATTCGGACTATTGTCCTCATCTTTGTCGCAAATCACATTAGGTTTATAATACCCAGAATTTCATTGATAGGTGTTTTCAAGGACACATGTCACAGTGGATAAAGGCGTTAGTTAGATCCAGTGACAGGACCCAAAGAGTGTGAGTTCAATACTCGGTCAAGGCAGTGGAGAACTTTCAGAAGGAACATTAACAGGAGATAACTGCTAACTGGCATTAAACGTGGAACTAGTACATTCTACCCAGTGACCGAAATAAATGGTTCCGTTCGACATTCCAGCAACCTGAAGAAGGCTGGAGCGTACAACGGCCGAAACGTTGTAATAAAAATGAGAACAATAGTCCGAATAATTTTAATATATATAAAGAAACTATTTGTTTTTTTTATTTATATAAAGAAACTATTTGTTTTTATTTATATATATATATATATATATATATATATATATATATATATATATATATATATATATATATATATATATATATATATATATATATATATATATATATATATATATATATATATATATATATATATATATATATATATATATATATATATATATATATATATATATATATATATATATATATGGTTGTCGGATCTGATAATTTAATTCATTGCCCCTCTTATCTTCAAAATTCTCAACGCCTTTTCCTTACACTCAGTTTTGCCTTTCATTCCAACCCGAAGCAAACCCAACACACGGTACATTCGACGAATCGGGTCGTCTGCGTCTTATTCATATACAGGGTGAACTAACTAATTTAGAACAAATTATAACACAGAGTGTTCCCAAAGTTGTGACGAGGTTTAAAACTGATAGTACTCCTTCAGTAGACAATATTATTAAATTATCTTTATGCAATAACGAAGGTCTTTAAATGGAAATTTAATTTAATTTAAATAATTGTGCCAAAAAGCTCTTGGTAAGTGACCACCATTTTTGGTCTCGCATCTAGAATTTTCATCTTCATTTCTTAGATCTTGAATTCGTCGAGCTAAGTTAAGCCCCCCGCTCATAATCTATTGATTTTAATTTCTGTGACAGCTGGATTTTGTAGGAATCCTGCGGTGAATCGCTTTTCATGTCGTTGAAGACATATTCAGCTGCAAAGTGCCTCGTCGAATCGGCATTCCCTGCTCTCCTCCTTTGCTTCTCAATAGACGTTCACTGTTTTCTTTTTTGCGAGATAAACGTGGTCTTCCACATAAAGGTAAGGCATATACAGCGCATGTTTGCCGAAAACGCCATGTCAGACGGTGATTCCTTGATTCAGAAGGCAGATTTATCACATTGAATTCACGTTGGTATGCCCCCTGCGTCAACACTATTAAATTTTCTTTTTCAAAATAAAGTTGTACAATTTTCGTTCGTTGTTGCATGTTGAACTTTGGCATAACAAAAAAAGAAAAAAAAAAAAAAGGAAAAGAAAAATATAAATTCGCTGAATAATTATTAAATATCAAAATCTCTTTTTGGACAACCTATATATAAAAAAAGAAAGACATACAATAAAAAAAATTGCACACGTGTCAATTTTTTTTTTAAAAAAAGATAACGATATTAATTAATCAAACCGCCTTTAAGTCGGTTTGAATATAATTCCATGTCCTAGATCACAATGTTTTCGTTAATATTGGTTATCACATTAAAGAGACGAATCACTTAAAGTGTAGAACCCATTCTTCACTTTCCTGACGTCTTTTGATTTTGATTTTTGATGGCATTCAACATCTCTGTGGGTCATTTAATGCTGAAATCTAAATATTTTGAACACAATTTGATGCCTTTAACTACAGATAAAATGCCTTGTTGGTAATTTTACTACCAATACGTCTTGCTGGTGAATATTCTTATATAAAAATGTATTTTTATATTTTCATGGCGTTTTGGTTTTGTTTTTAGGGGGGGGTCACTATTTGACCATAGCTGGGACCCTAACACTTGCTACCACCATGAGTCAAGGTAGCCCTGGGAACAACAGCAATTAAGAGGTATTTTGCATTCTCCTCAAAACTTCCAGTCTTCTGATTAGAAGCCTTCCTGACTCATGTATTTCTGTCTTTGGACAGTCCATGGAAATAGTTTGAAGGATACTTGATCCTGAAGATTCCAACTGTGGTAGTACTAAACGGAATTGTTAAAATATAGACGTCATCGTGACAGTGGTTACTGGAACTGGGAAATTTTTATGCTTTCGCGTATGGGTACCTCACATTAAATCTGACCTTGAAGATGAGTGCGATCAACAAATCCTTGGTAGTGTTTGGTCGATTGATACTCTTCCTTTCGACGACGACCCATGGAAGTTCACAGGATTCAAATCAGAAGCGATAGGAGGACACATTCCGATAAGTGTCATGATCCTTAAAAGCATCGGTCATTTATTGATGGGCCAGATTGGTCATGTAAGGAAGAGAATATTTCTGCCTGGAAGACATTTTTCCCTTTTTTTATTTGACTTCAGTTTAGATTTTACTGTCCACAACTTGCCAAAGCTACAAACGGTTTTGAATTCAGATTTGTCTTTTGTGTACGAACGCCGGAGGAGTCTTAGTTATATTTATCGGAAACTTTAGAGGTTTTATTTTAGTTGAAATCAATCTCTATAAGTCTTTAAGTGAAATTTGGAGGAAACCGCTTAAAAATATGTTATTTCGTCTTCCCCTGATGTTGATTTTATAAGCATTGGTTAGATGTGGCACAAGGCCAAAAGTAAGTGTCACCCAGTGAGGATCGAACTCCCTATTTAGTTGTAACTGATCTAGCGAGACAAGCTTGTTAACCATTACACAAGGTTGAAGTGTGCACTTCGTGCTTATTATGGTGCTTTTCTGAGAATAGATTAGATGTGGCACAAAGCCGAAAGTATGGGGCACACAGTGAGGATCGAACTCCTTATTTAGTTGTAATTGATCTAGCAAGATAAGCTTGTTAACCATTACACAAGGTTGAAGTGCGCACTTCTTTTTATTATGGTGTTTTTTTCTGAGAATAACTTAGACTTGGCACAAAGCCGAAAGTATGCGGCACCCAGTGAGGATCGAACTCCCTATTTGGCTGTAACTGATTTAGTGACACAAGCTTGTTGACCATTACATCACGTCGAAGTTACCACGACTTCACATTATTATAACCCGCTAAAGATCTGTTCTCAGACAACTGGCGTATACTGCGTCGTGTTGGTGATTTTTTTGCGACAAGTTAAGCCTAATTAATCCATACATTAATAAATTCTTCAATTCCGATGAGTACTAGACACGTTCATGGTGTATACGTGTCGTCAAATGAAAGAATTTATTTAATTTCACAAATCTATTGTCAATTTTAACCAACAAATATAATATATTATTTGTCATTTTCTTGTTTACGTTCAATAGTTCCTGATAATTACATTTAATAGACAAGAATTCATGAGAAAGAAAGAAAGCGTAACGAAGTAGAATAAGAAAAAAAAAAAAGAAAAAGAAAAGCTACTCATGGGAAAGAATAGGAAGGGGAGGGCTACAGATGCTAGAGAAAGAATGAAAGAAAGTAACATTAAGATTAATGTTGAGAAATATGAAAGAAAGAAAGAAAGAAAGAAAGAACGAAAGATAGAAGAGTAACGGCAAGGAAAGGAAGTAGAAATTTAAAAAAAAGGAAAGAAAAAAGAATATGAAAGAAAGAAAGAACAAAGAAAAATTAAGATTAACGGAGAGGAAAAAGAAAGAGTAACCCCAAGGAATAATAAATAAATAAATAAATAAAGAAAGAAAGAAAGAAAGAAGAATAATGCATATGAATAATAAAGAATGAAGAAATGGGATAAAAGGAAATAAAGAAAATAACTGAATGAAAAAAGAAAGAAAATAATAGGAATAATGGTTTAAGAATAAAAAAGAAAAGAAAAATTAACAGTAATCCGCAGGAATAAAAAAGGACGAACGAAAAAATGAATGAATGAAAGAATAAATGAAGAATAATGGACATGAATAAGAAAGGAATGGAGAAAGATGAAGTGGAAAAGAAAATAATAAAGAAAAATAATTGAATAAGGAATGAAAAAAAGGAAGGAAGGAAGGAAGGAAAGAAAGGAAGGAAGGAAGGCAGAAAGGAAGGAAAAAAGAAAGGAAGGAAAAAAGGAAGGAAGGAAGGAAGGAAAAAAGAAAGAAAGGAAGGAAGGAATGGAGGAAAAAGAAAGGAAGGAAAAAAGGAAGGAATTAAGGAAAAAGGAAGGAAGGAAGGAAAAAGGAAGGAAGTAACAAAAAAGGAACGAAGGAAAAAGGAAGGAAGTAACAAAAAAGGAAGGAAGGTAGAAAAAAGGAAGGTAGTAAGAAAAAATGAAGGAAGGAAAAAGGAAATAAGTAACAAAAAAGGAAGGAAGGAAGGAAAAAGAAGGAAGGAAGGAAAAAGGAAGGAAGTAACAAAAAAGGAAGGAAGGAAAAAGGAAGGAAGTAACAAAAAAGGAAGGAAAGAAAAAGGAAGGAATAACAAAAAAGGAAGGAAGGAAAAAAGGAAAGAAAGAAAGAAAAAGGAAAAAAAGAAGGAAAAAGGAAGGAAGGAAAAAGGAAGGAAGGAAGGAAAAAGGAAGGAAGTAACAAAAAAGGAAGGAAGGAAAAAGGAAGGAAGTAACAAAAAAGGAAGGAAGGTAGAAAAAAGGAAGGAAGTAACAAAAAAGGAAGGAAGGAAAAAGGAAATAAGTAACAAAAAAGGAAGGAAGGAAGGAAAAAGAAGGAAGGAAGGAAAAAGGAAGGAAGTAACAAAAAAGGAAGGAAGGAAAAAGGAAGGAAGTAACAAAAAAGGAAGGAAAGAAAAAGGAAGGAATAACAAAAAAGGAAGGAAGGAAAAAAGGAAAGAAAGAAAGAAAAAGGAAAAAAAGAAGGAAAAAGGAAGGAAGTAACAAAAAAGGAAGGAAGGAAAAAGGAAGGAAGTAACAAAAAAGGAAGGAAGGAAAAAAGGAAAGAAGGAAAGAAAAAGGGAGGAAGGAAGGAAGCAAAAAAGGAAGGAAGTAAGGAAGAAAGGGAAAAGGAAGGAAAAAGAAAGAAAAGAAGGAAGGAAGGAAGGAAAAATGAAAGGAAGGAAGGAAGGTAAAAAAGGAAGGAAGGCAGTAAGGAAAAAAGAAGGAAGAAAGGAAGGAAGGAAAAAGGAAGGAAGTAAGAAAAAAGGAAGGAAGGAAAAAAGGAAAGAAGGAAGGAAAAAGGGAGGAAAGAAGAAAGGAAAGAAAAAGAAAGGAAGGAAAATAGGAAGAAAAGAAGGAAGGAAAATAGGAAGGAAGGAAGCGTTATGTAGAAGAGTGCAAAAGGAAGACAGAAAGGCAGATAGAAAATTTGCAAAGATATGTCTCCGTTTTCATAAGAGAATGTTTCATTACTAAGCAAGGTAGATGAGTTAACTTGAACGATAAATATACAATGGATGCTTTGAAAGTAATGATTCCTCTTGATTTCCAAAGAAACATCGTCTGATAAATAGAGAATAATAACACTTTGGATAGAGACAGTTCTCAGCTGCCATATTTTTACATTTTTTTCTCAACAGCGATGATGTTGTCAGTAATGTTTAGCGTGGAGTCCATTTTTCTTCGATACGAACAGTATTTACCGACACTCATGAAACATATTGATCGGCACTCAACGGTGCTCACATCAACTGTTTGCTCTCCGCAAACGTTCAGAGAACGTGTTTGACTGTCAGTCAGTACAATATTTTCGAATGTATCATTTCACTAACTTGTATCTGCTTTTCACGCACTTCTCATGACAGACGCGATTTTATCAAAATGACATTCAACTACTACCTGTTAAACAATGCATCACATGTATTGAAATTACGTCATACCAATTTTAAGTGTATGGCTCTGATTTGATTGCCTCTCGTGTCTTATATTGAGTGAAATTTAGTATTAAAATGAGTATTATTATTCATTTTCCATGAGTAAAAGAAGTCAATAATATAACAGAAGTCAATAGTAATTAACAAATTGCACTTGTTGTATTATGCTAAAATTCTCTGAATACAAGACTCGAGAGTCACTCAAGCTAGATTATGAAGAATGAAGTGTGACATTACTAAAAAAGAAGCTGTCAAAAAATGAATATTATGAAGATAAGAAGGATGGATAAAGTTTGACTCTAGACCTGAAAAAGTTAAAATTACAGAATTTAGGGAAGCAGCTACGAGTCAACATGTTCCACAAAGTACCTGTTCTTGGTAAAAAAAAAAAAGAAAAAAAAAGATGCTGTCTGTGCGTTTATTTTCCCTAATATATAAACTACGGAGGAAATGAAGATTATTCGACTGCGTGTATGTAGCATGGCATCTCATGGCTGTAAACTAGTGGATCTAAAACTCAGTGACGACCTGAACGTTTTCCATTGACTTTTGTCGAGCAAGCATGTGGCAATTTTTACATCGGTGCAGATGCAAATTTAAACGAACGGGACGTCACGGCCCGACTACCAAAGGCCAGGAAAGGACTATCAGGGGACGAGCATGTTCTATTTGCAGTTTGTAGATGTGTTAGCCATAACTTCAGAATGGTCGACAGCTGCAAATGTCGTCTCATAGCATTTCAATATTTTTTTCTGTGTTATTTGCTACGGAGGTGTTAGATTTGGACGTGTGATTTTTCTCAGGTTAAGAGATCTGAACTCTGTATTTTCTCTGCGTGGGAGTAGAAAGAAATGGAGTGTATAGATATATTTGACGTCCATCTACGAATAAATTGTGATGGTTATTCAAAAATTGAATGATATACACATAATAAAAATAAAGATTAAAAGATAATCCATATATAAATATAATGATTTCTCTAAATCTAGCATAGATGTGGCACAAGGCCAAAGGTATGGGGGTACCCAGCAAAGATGGAAATCATTACTCGTAATTGCTGTAGCAAGACAAGCTTGTTCAGCATTACACCACATCAAGTTGCCCAATGATTTTCGAAGCGTAGCATACATATGGCACAAGGCCGAAAATATAGAGCACCCAGTGAGTATCGAACTAATTCCTCAGTCGTAAATGTTCTAGCGAGACCAGCTTGCTAACCCTTACACTATGTCGAGGTGTCCAATGATATTCTACGTGTAGCTTAGATATGGCACAAGGCCAAAAGTATAGGGCTCCCAGTGAGGATCGAGCTCACTACTCTGGCGAGACAAACTTACTAACCATCACAGGACGTCGAGGTGCCCAATGATTTTCTAGGCGCTGCTTAGATGTGGCACAAGGCCGAAAGTATGGAACACCCAATGAGGATCGAACTAATTTCTCAGTGGTAATTGTTCTAGCGAGACCAGCTTGCTAACCATCAGACTACGTCGAGGTGCCCAGTGGTGTTCTAAGCGTAGCTTAGATATGGCACAAGGTCGAAAGTATGGGGCACTCGGTGAAGATCGAACTCATTATTCACTCGTAACTGTTCTAGCGAGACAAGCTCGCTCAGCATTACATCACGTCGAGGTGCCCAATGGTGTTCTAAGCGTAGCATAGACATGGCACAAGGTCGAAAGTGTCGGGCACCCAGAGACGATCGAACTCATTTTTCAGTAGTAATTGTTCTAGCGAGATAAGATTGCTAACGGTAACAGCCCATGGAGACTCCCAAATCCATACATATAGAACAGTATATAAACACATACACACACACGTGTATTTGCGATGGCATTTAACCAATCCCTATTGCAGACACCTGGTTAGGCACATCTGTCTATATTTCCGAGACAGGCTATTGTAATTATTTATCTTATTTAAATTGTTCTGACTATTGTCCTCATCTTTATTGACATATTCACGGCGTTTCGGCTCTTGTACTCGCCGATATTCTTCAGATGACTGGAATATTCGAACTGATCCCTTTATTCCATTCACCGGGGTTAGATTGTTCTAGTTCCACGTGTCTTTCCTCTTCCGGGGGGGCATATCTGTGCTTGTTCAACGCGATTTATACAGCAACGGTGCTGAGTTGATATGAGTTACAGTTTCTGGGAGAAGCTGATAATCTTACAAGCTTAATAATTTGGATAAAACCCGTACGTTGAAACCCTCGATCACAATGGCTACTGATTTCATGCTAGCATAAACATCGACAGCTTTCAAAATGTTCCTTCACCCCAATATCACTGAAAAGTCTATCGGGTCAAGCATCGTAGCATGGTTTTCGTACCCTTCCGCCGAACGATATATATATATATAATTATTTAAAAATATGGTTCTATCGCTACACAAGAATTGCCATGTTTCTAAAAACTTCAGGATAGTTTCATTCGCAGACGGTACTGTTTTGTTGCATCACAGCTCTTCAGTGCGACTAGATAACCGAATGCCTCTAGCAAGGATTGAAACACATCCGATTTGGTGTCAGTCAGAGTTTCTACCACTGAGATATCTTCATTCGACAGAATGAGACAGCTAAATCTATGAATTTGTAAACAAATGTCAATCAGCCGGAGTGCTCCATTCATTTTACTGAAGAGTTTCGCGTTAACGTAGGTGGCTGTTGTTTGTAGAATTAGTTGTCATTCAACAGTGCTTAATTGAAATATATTTTCAAGAGCTTATATATATATATATATATATATATATATATATATATATTATATGTGTGTGTGTGTGTGTTCTCTCTAATACCTGGAGATGCTACATACCAAATAATAAGAATTCTTATTCAAATGTTATACATGGCGTCCAACTTGTTAAGAAATGTCTAGGACGTTAGCTCTGTACAACTGTTTACCCACATCAGTGATAAAAAATGGTATCAATTGACTGGTCTATGCAGGCGGTTAGAAAATACCATTCTTCACTGTATTTTTTCTTCATATCTGTTCATATATATATATATATATATATATATATATATATAGTCTAGGAGAAGGACAACTCTGAATTCAAAACCTGCGGAGAGTCGTTTGGGAACCTTGTGGCATTCGGTGCACCAGGTCTCTGTATTCGTCCCTCCAAAAAGTGTGGATGGTCCTGCACGAGGCCTTCACCACTATAATCAAATCTCATGTGCCGGTGTCGGGCTGTCGGTTTCCTGGAAACTGATCTGCTTGACCCTCATACGTCGAATCTCGATGGGAGAGTCGATCATATATATATACACCGAATATATGAAGCATAGTCTCAAAAGTATTTGAACGTATTTCATGCGTTAGGGGAAATCTATTAGGGTTGTGCAAAAATAATGGCGTAACAATGTCGTTTTTTGACCTTAAAAATACGTCAAAAAACGACATTATTACGTCATTATTTTTGCACCAACCTAATAACAGAAGAAAAGGCAAAAATCTAATCGGGAGGAATTAGATCAGAAATCCAGCAGACATTATAAACTTGAGTAGAAAAAAAAAAACATTTGCTGGGAAATTTCGTCTGATAAGATACTTATGACCTTTTCTCCATATTCAAACCCCTTTTCTCACACACCTGTTTATCTCGTAGTGCAGAATGAGGACGCCTCAGCATTTGTACGAATACTAGTCTACATCCAACTACTATTTAAACATGGGTAATCTATGGTAGATATGAAAAGAACTTAGATCAATACATAATATGAACAGACTGCGATAGATAGATAGATAGATAGATAGATAGATAACAGGAAATAGCTGGATAAATGAATAAATAAATATGACCAGAGATACAGGGAGACACACACACACACACACACACACACACATATATATATATATATATATATATATATATATATATATATATATATATATATATATTATTTCTCTCTCTAGGAGAAGGACAATTGTGAATTCAAAACCTGCGGAGGGTCGTTTTGCGACCTTGTGGCACGTAGTGCACCAGGTCTCTGTATTCGGCACTTCAAAAAGTGTGGATGGTCCTGCACGAGACCTTCACCACTATAATCAAATCTAATGTACTGGTGTCTGGCTGTTCGGTTTCTAGAATTACAACGAGAGAGTCGAATATATATATATATATATATATATATATATATATTTATATATGTGAAAATATAGAGAAAATAGGAAAGAACGGGTTAGGTAAGTAATCCAAAGTTCTTTAGTATTTTAGTTATTATTTTTAAAAAATAGTGCTCGATACAAAAGTAGAGCATACATATAATTATATATTTAAAAATATGATTCCAACACGCTACATAAGAGCTCTTATGTTTCAAAAACAAGAGCCGAAAACTTCAATATAATTATTAGAATTAAATTGAGTTAAAGTGAAATTTTTTTTGGAATTTTTCTGAAATTTACGTGTTTTAATAGTATATTTACAATTGAAATCAAACATTCCCATGGTGACAGCCATGGTGAATTTTTAAAATAGGTAGGGGTGTTGTCTGCTAATGATATGTATCAACATAGAGTTACTTTCATAGATGTCAAGTCAGGGTAAGGACTAGAACTTGTAAAACTTGGGATGACCCATGCCCTTTGTGCCTCCATGAGAAACTGCACATTATCAAGTTTCTAAATAATAAAAATCTATTAAACAATAGACATGAGTTAACGGTTTTTTGCCGACATCATCAAATTCACGCATTGAATAATTTAGCTTAAAAACTAACATACAATAAATTAACTTTTATAATCCATAGCCCCAATAAAAAGTTTTAACACCCTACAAAAAATGATAGCCCTTTATGAAGTCGTCAAATAACAAATGTTACGAATGTTTTTATATACACAAAACCCTTTCATAAAGAAATAAAACAAAAAAATAAATAAATCTTCATAGACAAGTAAACCTGACTGATTGAAAAGATCTTCTTGACACCCCCACCTTACCCTAGCGTGTTGGAATCATATTTTTAAATATATATATATATATATATATATATATATATATATATATATATATATATATGTGTGTGTGTGTGTGTGTGTGTGTGTGTGTGTATGTATGTATGTATATGTATGGAAAGAGAGAAAATTGTAGAAAAATGTTAGAGATTTAAGTATTGTCGCTTGAAACTGATATTTTTTACAAAACTGGCTCACACAGAAATAAACTCGCCACATATAAAGTGATATATTTTGAAATTATATTTAAGTAACGGTCAGTACACATTTAGCCGAGTTGTGTGGGATAATGTGCATACACGACTCCCCCATCGAATTCGACGTATGAGGAAACCGACAGCCCGACAACAGGACATGAGATTTGATTATAGTGGTGAAGGTTTCGTGCAGGACCATGCACACATTTTGTAGGGCCGAATACAGGGACCTGGTGCACTACGTGCCACAAGGTCCCCAAATGAGCCTGTGCAGGACCTGTTGTCATCCAAGGCTATATAACCCACTCTGTCCTGCTATTTATCCATAGCGGGAGTGAGAAGAACAGGATTTACACCTTTCCCAATGGTATTAGCACGTAAGTGAATGTAATGGATTCGACTGGAATTCGAACTCGGCTCTCTGATTCCTCAATCCGAGCCGCTATCCATTACTCCATACTTCTCTCTCTCCCTCTCCTTCTATACATACATACATACATACATACATACATACATACATACATACATACATACATACATACATACATACATACATACATACATACATACATACATACATACATACATTGAGAGAGAATGAGAGAGAGGGAAATATATATTAGCAGACATCGATAACATATGAATAGACAGGAAATAGAAAAGAGACAGAAGGAAAATAGAGCAATAGATATGAACAGACTGCCATAGATAGATAGATCGTTCGATAGATATGATTAGACTGAGGTATACAAATGGAGAGGCAGGGATATATATATATATATATATATATACATACATACATATATATATTAGGTTTGTGCAAAAATAATGACTTAATAATGTCGTTTTTTGACGTATTTTTAACGTCAAAAAACGACATTATTACGTCATTATTACGTCATTATTTTTGCACCAACCTAATATATATATATATATATATATATATATATATATATATATATATATATATATATATATGTGTGTGTGTGTGTGTAACCTGTAGATGGATAATGACCAAATCAAGGAAGATATGACCATTCACATACATAAATTGTCTGAACAGACTGTGATAGATAAATGCACATAAACTGAGATCGATAGATATTGGAATAAAGAGTGATTGATAATCAGTCCATGTGATTTACTTATCTCCCTTTTCATACTATTACAGATTTTATGATATGTGACTATTGACATGGCGGGCTAATTATGTCGCAATAAGCTATTTCGCGCTATGAAAACACATCAACGTCCGCTGTCTTTATCATAATATCCTTCTCAGTTTCAACTATTAGTGATGGAAGAAGCAGATATGCAAATACTTCAACCACGATGTCATTTGCAGTTAGATGGATTTGGCGCTTAAAAGAAGATTTATCTGGTATTTAACGCCGAAATATAAATTAAACCATGGAAACCACTGAATCGTGTGTGTGTTTTCATTAAATAGAATTCTCAAAGTCTTTTTTTTTCAACCAAAGTTTCGAAGGGTTACTTTGGTTTTATAATCAAATGAGGAGTCAGTTTGGTTTAGTTCCGAATGGATGAAAACTCTGTAAAGATGACAGTCAGACCCACATTCTCACCTGCAGTTTTAAAACCTTTTTCTTTGCGACAAAAGAAAAATCCTGGACGCCAACGGCTGTCATCGAGACAGAGTCTTCCTGCAATGAGTCATAAACATTACATAGAAACATCCACGTCGTGGAATCGAGCTGAGTCAGATAATTGATACTGCAGCATGAAGACTTTTCTATGGAAAGGAATGGCTAGAAAATTAGCAGACAGTCAGAATAAAGGTATTTTTATTTTTCTACCTCTTTGTGGGAAATTGGTGAATTAAGATTATTCAGCAATCATTTCGGCACTTTCGGATCCATGGAATATTCCTAGCAGAAATTGAAAGTGAACATGATTAATTTTTGGAAAAGTTTCTCTTTCATCTTAATTTTACTTGCTTGTCATGCAGACAGTCAAAAGACACGAGTAAACAACATTGACTGAAGGATTTCTTTCATTCCAATTTTAGCTGTCTAGACGTAGGATCTCTCTATTTCTCTCTCCACACACACACACAAACGCACACACACACACAGATATATATATATATATATATATATATATATATATATATATATATATATATATATATATATATAGAGAGAGAGAGAGAGAGAGAGAGAGGTGCCAGGTGTAAAAGTAAAATTGTCCAAATCGTGTAAAAGCAAAATTGTTCATTTGTTAGATTAAGCTTTGAATCACTATATCTTAGAAATGATTAAAGATATCTTACTGGAATTCTCCAAGGTTTTATAAAACTATTGTACATTATTTTGAGCAATAAGAATGTATAATGTATAATTACTCTCCAAGAAGTATCGAGATTAAATTGATCATAAAAGAAAATGAAGGATCTGAAGCTTAAGAAGGATTGAAATAATATATATATATATATATATATATATATATATAATTATTTATTTAAAATTTTAAATAATGTTCATATATATATATATATATATATATATATATATATATATATATAATTATCTATTTAAAAATATGATTCCAAAACGCTACATAAGAGTTCTCATGTTTCAAAACAAGAACCGAAAACTTCAATATAATTATTCGAATTAAATTGAATTAAATTACTCAGTTACATTCACAGATGTCAAGTCAGGGTACGTTTGGGGTATCGAAATTTAAAGCGGAAGATAACATCGTCTAGTCTGGTTAAGTGTGTATGGAGATTTATTTATTTTTTTATTTTATTTTTTATTTTATTCTGAAAAGGTTTTGTGTATATAAAAACTATCGTAAGTCACTAACATTTGTTTTTTGAGAAATTTTTGCATTGAATAATTAGCATAAAAACAAACAATAAAATAATTTTAAAATTCCATAGTCCTAATAAATAGTTTAAATGCCCTACAAAAAAAGATAATCCTTTATGAAGTCGTCAAAAAACAAACCTTACTCTGACTTGACATCTGTGAATGTAACTGAGATATTGAAACAAATTATTAACACCTTACGCCCCTTTTCTTTAAACAATTGCTCTAGCCGTTACCATAGAAATTTTGATTTCAATAATAATATGCTTATAAAACGCGTAAATTTCAGACATAAGTTATTCCAAAAAAGATTTCGCTTGAAGATGGAGCAGAGCTTAGTACTTTAATTCCATTTAATTCAAATAATTATATTGAAGTTTTCGGGTCTTGTTTTGAAACATGAGAACTCTTATGTAGCGTGTTGGAATCATATTTTTAAATAAATACTTATATTTATGCTCTACTTTTGTATCGAGCACTATTTTTTAAAAATAATAACAAAAATACTAAAGAACTTTGGATTATTTACCTAACGAGTTCTTTCCTATTATCTATATATTTTTCACACACACACACACACACACACACACACACACATATATATATATATATATATATATATATATATATATATATATATATTATAATTTTTCTCCTATAGAGAAAAACGTTTACTCACTACAAAGATGCAACTTCGTTTCGGTGCATTTCAATTGTACCTCGAATGGCGAGAACCAAAATTGGTTATGAACAATTCTGCTTTTTTTGTTTATATAAAAAAAATTATAATAAAAAATTATTATCCTACTATCAGTACCGAGCCCTCTTTTAGATTAATGCTGTGAACGTTAGAATTTATATATTATTTTCGTTCTCGTTCCATCCGATATATATATATATATATATATATATATATATATATATATATATATATATATATATATATATATATATATTACAGGATTATTTTCGTATTCGAGATGTTTTTCTCCATGTCTAACCTTCTAAATTTCTGTCTTAAAATAAGAAGATGCCTCACAGGTTTCAGGTACGATTTCATTTTCAAGTCTTTTTTCATTGTTCTTTGAGCAGTCATAACTGAAACTGCTTTCTCACGTGCCAAACATTGTATGGATTGAGTTGGATCTTTTCTAATTGATCTCTTTAGCTCTAAGTTGAAATGAGGATTCCTCGTCCTGTTGTGACCTCCTGATCCAGTTTTTCTCTCTACTGTTCCCTCAGTTTTAAAACTTTTTCACCATCCTCTTGACGGTTCTTGAAGCCAGAGTATGAATGTTAGTAGAATTACCGAAAATCGGAATGATCTTTTTCCTCTTACCATTGCTCATTTGGGAACACAGTAGGGCTGACACCAATCGATTATAAACTGTTCTCTTTCTAGGATGAATAGCTCAAATGGTTTTTCAGTGATCCATTGGACAAATGGCATCAAGATGGCTAAACGTCTTATTTGAAAACTTGAGTAAAGAAACTCAATTAGTTTAGTGTTTTTAGAGATAGAATAATTTGTAGGACAGGTAAATATGATGTTAAACGATTTGGACAATTTTGCTGTTACAGCCGGTATATATATATATATATATATATATATATATATATATATATATATATATATATATATATATATATATACCGGCTGTAACAGCAAATTAAATTATTTTTAATAATATAAAATAATAATAATAATAATAATAATAATATATATATATATATATATATATATATATATATATATATATATATATATATATACCGGCTGTCACAGCATAATTGTCCAAATCGTTTAACACCATAATTGCCTGTCCCACAAAATCTCTTATATATATATATATATATATATATATATATATATATATATATATATATATATATATATATGTATGTGTGTGTGAAGATGATGAGACAACCTGGAAGGTTTTTTTTATCAAAGACACGTTTAGCCGAAGACAGGTTATGTTCTCTTTGGAGTCATCAGTTTGGAATTGATATAGGAATTTGTCGTCAGATTTCAAACCAATGTTAATTTTTCTTTTAGTAGTAATCTTTAATTTGGAATACCTATGGGCTCACCGTTGATGGTAGTACTGGCATGCCCCTTCCTAGAATTTTAAAATTTAGAACGCTGATAACCTGGCTAATCTGATGAACATTTATGGTCGTTCTAAAACTGAAACGTTTTGAAAAACAAATAACATTTTACCTCTTAAATTTCCCTTTCGCCTTCTCTTCATTCATATATATATATATATATATATATATATATATATATATATATATATATATATATATATATATATATATATATATTAGCAGTTGGCTCTCACGCTGGCCAATAAAATCTTCCTGCCTATTCGTGGCAGCCAGCTATTAGCTCTCACTCTGGCCAGTGCAAAATGGCCGCAAACTACATGAAAACTGCCGTAGAAGCACGAAAGAATGGATTATTTCCACTATCGATGGGAGTTGGTTGGCCTTGGCCTTCCCGCTAACTTGGAGCATCTGCATGTAAATTTTGGTGCAAATCAGTCGAAAATTGCGGCCGTGCATTTGTTACACACACACACACACACACACACACACATCCTGTCTTACACACACACACACACACACACACACATATATATATATATATATTTGTGTGTGTGTTTGTGTGTGTGTATATACATATATATATGTGTGTGTGTATGTGTGTCTGTGTGTGAATGTATATTAGTCTATTCGTAGCTTTCTATGCCGCTAACTATTGTTAAAAGATGATATCAATCTTTCCTACAGAGATTTGTTCTGATGAAAATGAAAAATAAAAAAAAACAAAAAAATAACCAAAAATATCAAACAATTCCTTGCATGCAAGAAAAGAATTCGAATTTCTTGTCGTCTCTTTGTCAATGTCTCTTAATGGTTCCATTGTAAGACTTGTCTTTTTATCTCAGCCTCAATTCAAAAGTCAAGTCGTCTCAATCCAATTCTGAGATGATTGTTTGTTTAAAACAAATCGCCAATAGTCTTTCAATGGGAGTCGGTTTCAATTGAAATCTTTTGCTATTTAATCTCTTTTGTTCTGCATTTATGAACCCGTCTCTTTTCACGGAGCGATCGAACAAAAGGCGAATTGATAAACTTCTATGCGTACATATATTTGTACCTAAGCAACTTTCCTTATTCCTTCGGTTGTTTGCATATACGTGATTAAAACATCTCGCAGGCTACATCCAATAAACACGGTGCGATGGATAAATTGTCATTTAAATTACGCAAAACTGAAAATAACACTCATTTTAATCAAAATCGCACAAAAATACTAAAGCGTAAATTTATTCAATGAAATCGCCATTGGCTTCAACGACGGCCTCCAGAGGATTTCCGAATATTTTGCAACTCCTCTGGACGGTCTGATTGTTTAAGTTGGTGAATGCTTCCTTCAGCTCATACTTGGTGTTACAAGGAATTTTTAGCGATCTTTCGTTCAACTGAGCTCCACACATTATAATCAAGGGAGTTGCAGTCTGGGGAGTTAGGTGGCCAGATGGAAAGGATGATGTGGTCGCAGAAATTGTCTGAGAGTCATGACTGGATTCTCCCGCTTGTGTAGTATGATGCAGAGTCCTGTTGTCAGACATAGGGTCTTCTAGCAGACACCCTCTTGAACCTGTTTCACTGCCTTCTCAAGGTACCTGATGTAGGCCTTCGTGTTGAGTTTGAAGCCTTGTTGGAAGATGAGTGGAGGTATGATTTCGTCATCACTAGTGATCTCTCCAAACACATTCGTAATCACCATTAGACTCATCCAACTCTTTCTGAATCCTCTTCACTCTCATCAGCTTGACACTCAAACAATCTGGCATGTTCGTATTGGAGCTTTCGGCATGAATGCCAAGCAGTACAGCATGCCGTTTCAAAATTTGTGACGGAGTGAATATCATCATGGCATTCTTTCTCTCACAAACGTTGCCCATCTGACCCTACTATATTCTGCAGTCGATAAAATCAAAAGCAAAGTCGTATGTGCGAAATTACAAATATAAAATGGAACCAATTTACCTATCTCTCTCTCTCTCTCTCTCTCTGTATATATATATATATATATATATATATATATATATATATATATATATATATATCAAAGTGAAGAAGAACGAACAGTAAGATTATAGCGTTCAGAACATTAATTTTAAAACAGTGCTCAATACACAAAGTAGAGCCATAAATATTTATTTATCTTATGCAGTGTTACATTAAAACATGCACTTATCCACTACAAAATTGTACATATTTGTTTCAACGTCAAAAAAAAAAAAAAAAAAAGAAAACCTTTTTTAAACGTCTCATCAGGTGGGGAATCACTGTGTTACTAAAATCTTTTATTCAGAAATACAGTTATCGAAGCAAATATCATCCTCTTAGCGCTTATCACCTCCTCCTCTTCCCATAGCCATTTTATTATTATTTTCCTCTTCCTTTCCTTTTCCCTTTCCTTTTCCCTTTCCTTTTCCCTTTCTCGATTGTTCTTTTCCCTTTCTTTCCGTTCACCCGCAACTACTTAATGAATTAGATTTCCTTCCATCTCTAGATGTAAATTCTAGAAAACCCACATTTACCCAAATGTCTTTCTTGAACTGGTTGTGAAAAGTTCTGCGTGAAGGGTTATAAAACAATTACGATTGATCCCAGAAATGGTCGAGGAATTATCGCCATTCTTATCTTTTAATGACCCCTGTGTGTTTTTAGATCTATTTCCATTTTCTTGTGTTTTTGTCAGTATGCGTGTATATCTGTATATTCCCTCTCCATACATACATACTGTCTCACCATGAGGAATTACGCCTAGCATGAATCAGCCTGTCGCCTCTGAGTGCTGACTTCAATGTTCAGTTTTGTATATATATATATATATATATATATATATATATATGTATTTTCAATTTCAAAGTATTTAAAGAACCATACATGACCACAGTTTAGACAGATATTAGTCGAAAATACAACAATGCTCTAACGAAAACAATAATAAGCAAAAACTAAAAGTTATAGACGCTCTTTGTATAAGAGAATTCCGGCCCAAACTAAATAAAGTGAACTAGTAATAAAGAAAGAAATTCTTAAATATTTATAACAACAAGGCAAATTGTTAAAAACTACAATGTAAAAAAAAAAAAAATCTTTTAAACCCATAAAAGTTACCTCCCTTGCTTAAAGGGCAAATATCTTAAATCTTACTACGGTAATCATGCAAAAAAATATATTAAAAAACATCTAATTACATAAAGGGTAAAATATTTTGAATTTTGAGCAGTTTACGCACACATATCCGCGGGCACACAACCTGTGAAGATGATATCGGAAGAAATTGAATGTACTTAGGTAAATAAAAAATATTTGAAAGAAAATGTTTTAACGTTTCTTGATTAGTTTTCTACAGCTACCAAGAAATTAATCCGTGGGCTTGAAAGGATTCGAATGAAAATAGACAAAATACGCGTTAACTATTTTTTATATATATATCATTACACATACACATGTGTGTCTGTGTGTATGTGTGTATATATATATATATATATATATATATATATATATATATATATATATATATATATATATATGTGTGTGTGTGGGGGGTGTGCTTGCGTTTATGTGTGTGTTTAGAAATGTAAAGTAAGTGAAAAAGTCACTGTATAGTCAAAGAGAATTTCTCAACTGAAGAAATCTTCAGTGCCACTACTTCTTGCGCGGGCTGTATATTGATATTTTGGTGTCTATTTGAAGATGATGGGTAAAACTGGCACTTTCTAGGTTTTGTGTCATGGGCTAAGCTGATTTTTTTATTCATGATATGAGTTTATTTTATTTATTTATTTTCCTCACTCATTTTATAGAATATTTTCGGATTCAAATAATAATTACGTCAATTAATTTTCTTACGATTTGGTTACGGAAATGTAATTTAAAAGATATAAAAACCAAAAATTCATATTGGGAGGTGTATTTGGAAAGGTAATTGCGTTTTGCATTGCTCTCAGGTGCCCCGTAACCGATCGTTAAAGCTAAACGTTGATTCCTCCATAAAAAGGAGGTTACAATTTGTTTAATAAGGTTTTCGATTTCCTCAGACGGAAAATGACCGGAATCCGAAAGAAAGCTCAAGCCAAATGAAAACGTCACCTTTAACAAATACAAATCATGAATGAAATCTACATTAAAGTAGTTTGGGACAAATGATTTTTATCCGGCCGAAAGTATTCTTGGAACACAGATTTCTTGTGAAAAATCCAGACCAAAGAGTCTCTGGATAAAAAATTTCTTGGGAAAAATCCACATTGAAGTTTTCTTGGACAAAAGATTTTTCGGACAAAACATGTATTGAAACATGTCTTGAACAAAATCCAGATGGAAGAACCCTGGGACAAAAGATTTCATTGTCAAAATCCAGACAGAAGAGTCCTTGGCAAACAGATTTCTTGGGAAAAATCTAGACAAATATTTCCTGAACAAAATATTTTTGGAGCAAATCAAGACGGGAGAATCCCTAGGCAAAATATTTCAAGGGCAGAATCCAGACAGAAAATCTTTGGAATATAGATTTATTGGACAAAATCCATGCGAAGGTTTACCAGGACAAAAGATTTCTTAGCATAAAAATTTCTTGCACAAAGATTTCTTGAACAAAATCCAGACAAAAGAGTCCCTGGGGAAAAATATTGGGCAAATGAAGATTTCTTGGACAATTTCTTGAGAAAAATCCAGACAGAACAATTCTTGGAAATATAATTTATTGAACAAAATCCAGAAAAAATTATCCCTAGACAAAAGATTTCCTGTGTAAAATTCACACTGAAGATTTCTTGCACCAAATTCAAATTCACGCAGAATCAAACATCAGATGAGTTTCGCTTTTATTTCAAACTTCATCTAATGTACCTTGACCATTCAGGCGATCATGAAAATTTAAAACCTCTTAATTTTCCCATTGGAATTTCTCCAGCTACTCATTCACACAAGATCCTCAGTTTGCTCTCCCGTTGCCTTTCTCTGTCATTTTAGCCTTCGATGTGTCGCTTTGAATGTCAAATTCCCTAAGCTCTGCTTCCTCGTTAATCGAAGACATTTCAAATGTCTATTTTTGATTCTGAGTGAAAGCGTCTTTTTTTATTTCCATTTTGACTTCTTCGTTGCTTACCGCCAGTTTATGGTATTCTCAGCATCCTTCTGTAGAACTAGATTTCTGTTGTCGCCAGTTTTCTCTTCATCTGTGTAGAGATTGTCCACTGACATCTCGGAGGAGTGAGGTTACATACTAGTTCATCACACTTTTTTTTTGTTCCTAACGAAAGTTTCTTATTTATTTCCTGTTTTTGGAGACATATAGATGCGAAATATGTTTGTTTTTCACGAGAGGAGAAGCCAGTATACACGCGGTTTATTCGGTTAGCTCCGCAGACAATAGGGTGCAGTTTTGACATTTTCGTTCATTTCGCGGTAGGATTTCTTTTTGCTAGACGGTTCCCAAGTGACTAGATTTGCTGTAAAGTTCCATGGCGTTCAAAGCCGCTGTGAACTGATAACCTTAGGTTTGTATATCAAGACAACACCCACTGAAGATAGAACTCACCCGACTAGTATTAGTCTGTGAGATGAGCTTACTAACAATTGTTCTTATTTAACCGTTCTAGACAAGATAAATTTTAAAAGTATTGGCATCCTGTAATAATAGTATTTAATACAGTAATAACGGGAATGCTAGATAAGCTTATAAAACACTACATATGCTGATGTAGTTTCAACGTTTGATACTGACAAAGCGCAGCTTATTTTTCCCCATAAAATCACAAGTATGGATACCCACCCCAAAATCGAATTTACTATCGTACACTTGCCAAAAGACCTTCAGTAGACGAAGGTAAAGGGTATTGTATTTAGCGACACTCTACATTGAACTCTGAGAATTTTTTTTTATTCCTGTTACATCTGGTCTGGTGTTTCTGTTATGTATTTGGATATTCATAATAAAATCCTAAGAATAATTTGCAATTTTATCGGTTCAAATCTGGCATCTTGGCTTCATTCACTTTCCCTACGACATTAACGTAGATTCTCTTTACGTTTCCTATAAATATTTTCATGAAAATTGTTCAGACGATCTTTCCTCTGTGTTAACTCGACGTTACACATTTAAGCGCAGTGCTAAATTGGCCGTTAGATCTCCTAATTTTACAGTTGAAATGGCTGGATGTAACCGTAAATTATATGATAACAATTTCATCTATCGCACTTCTTGCTTGTGGAACTCTCTTCTTGGATCAGTCAATTTTTATCTTATAAAATTTAGATGCAATACCAATTTTTAACTTTTGTCTTCTTAATTCCTGTTTGTATTTTTAAAATCCAATTCAACCCATGCAAGGCAGTAATGTCACTAAGACACAAGGCATTACTTTGTGTGAAAGAATTAGAAGACATAAACATTATTGATAAGTGAGAACAATAGAAGTGTAATCAGCAAGACACTAGATAATGACCGGCATTGGATTTAAATTTTTTAAGATCAAATTTGGCCGGAAATCTTTTATTGTTCTCTCTCCTTAATAATGTCTTTCTTTTTCTCATATTTTTTCGTATTCAGTAACCCCTTTCCGTCTTAGTGGCTTTATTGTCTTGCTTGGTGTAAAATAATTAAAGAACTACTTATATCAGGTCTTTTGGTACGCGAAGACTTAGTGTCTACACCGATTAGGTTGAAATGGAAAGGTTACGTAAATTATTTGCGTTTGAACGAGAAATGTTAGTCTATGGCAGACGGACGGTATGATACCTTTCTCAAATTCTGTAAATATTTGACATCGTTCGATCTAAGATATTATGTGTGTATATCAAGAATATCTAATGGAAGGCATTACAGTCCAACGGGAACAGCGTAGTAACCGACCACGTTTCCTTAATGATAGGCGTTTGGCTAGAATCTTCTGCGGTAACAATCGACACTGGCTGAATCCACATAAACATTCAATGCGAAAAGTTACTTTGTATATTTTGGACATAAGCTGATACACTCAAGGTAAAAATGTTTTTAGATATATAATTTCATAGGTCATAAAATGTTGGTAATTTTGCTACAAAAATGTATTTTTATATGTTTTACATAAATTTTGCTATAAAAATGTATTCTTGGTTATTTTATTATAAAAATATATATTGATCCGTTTTGGGGGTTCAATATTTACCCAAAGTTGGGATACTAACAGGTGTTACCACCCATGTCAAGGTAGACCTTGGAACAACAGCAATTACGACGTGGTCCCACGATTCTCAAAACTTCCAATCTTCTAATCAAAGGTCTTGCTGCTGTATTTAGTTTATAGTCATAACCTAGGCGAATTTTAAGTTAAGTCCCTTGAATTCTAATTATTAGCAGGCTGAAGAACAAGTTCAGGATATAAACTCCCTTTTATGAGGTGTATACATTTATTGTTTTCTAAGTACTTATTACTTATTTATAACCATAGCAGTAAAAAATATATAAATCAACAGGAATCTGCTAATAAAAAAACAGAAAATAATTTTGTCCTGACGAAAGTAATTATTTTTTATTTTACTTTAAGCGGTTTACCCCAAGCAAGGCGGGAAGCTACTAGCACGCAAGGGGTTACAGAGAGTTCGAGCGAGAGCAAAGACGAGTGATAGAGAAAAGGATGAAGAGAAGGATAGTGTATAGATCAAGGCATCCGGAGACGTCGATTGACATTACATTGGAATAGTTAGAGATTATAGCTATCAGGGAAACAAGAAGAGGGGAGGAGAGTCCACAAGCGAGAGGTGCGAGACGTGAAGCTATTGGAGTAGAAGAGACGGCTACATTTAGTAGTTTCGACAGTGAAAGAGTGAGATGCAAGCCTAGTTGAACGCTTAAATTCATGAAGTTTGGGAACCAGCGAAAGCAGCTCATCGAAGTAGTTACCATGAAGGTATTTGTAAAAAAGACAGAGAGGGAGGAGACGGCACGTCTGTGAGAGAGCGGCTGCAGACGAGATGCCAGATCAGGCCAATTACGTTGCATATCCGTCTCTGGATCTTATCAAGAATCTTGAGACAAACATAAGAGGCTTCAGACCATGTATGGCAGCAATACTCCATGCAAGGGCGAATGGTTGATTGGTAGATTTGAAGGATCGACTCCAGCGAGAAAAATTTCCTGTCGTGGCACAGGGAAACAACTTTTCCGCATAAATCTTTGTTACTACATACCTTATGACAAGTCAATATTTCAGAAGTTTTTTCGCGACTAATACTATGAGCATATGCCTGACGAAAGAATTCCAAACATTGCTTTCGACTTATCTGCCAGCTCGTTTAATTATTTACAGGTCTGGCATGTTTGTCATTTGAGTTACATCCCTTGAATTGATCACAGTTTAAATATTTCGATATTCATTTATTTCATATAAGGCTCTGTTTTTCTTGATTTTTTTACTATAAATGTTCACCTTCTACAAGACTCAGCGGTTACTCGAGGTAGAGGGTAACATTAGAAGACAGTTTGTACAGATAGAAGGTGTAGATAGCGATTAACCCTAGATATGAACAGATTATAGACAGATACTATTCTAAGTTATATAGTGAAATGAACTGCTTTATCCCAGGTGGGTATATTTTTAGTTGACACTTTATTGCTTCCTTAAATCTCTTTATATAAATTCTTATAACACAGGTTTAGCCTTATCTGTGTTAAGGCCTTTAGATTATGTCATACAAAATTCATTGTTATCATTAATATACTAGCTTCATAATTAATACATCATGTTAAAGCTCCCTTTAAGTTTAAGTTTTGTCTGCCACAAAGTAACTATTTGGGGTAATACATCGAAAATCTAACTCACTGGAATATTAATGGTGGTCAATAAATTGATGGCCTCTTGCACATTTAAAAATCTTCCATTCGTCCGTGTATTGAATAATTTCGCCATATCTGGTCTGGTGCACCTGCTATGCATCTCGAAATCCTTGAGAAAATCCAAAGAATGATCTGTAATGTAATCGATTCTGATCAGGAATCTCGATTTCAATTACTTTCTCACCGACCTTGGTTGTCTTTCCCCTGTCTTTTCTACAGGTATTTTCATCGCAACTGACGAGCTTTTTTTCCCCTGGTTTAAGGACTACATGCATTTAAGCGTGATACTAAATTGGCCTTTAGGTCCCACCCGTTTACTGTTGAAATACAATTGCAGCCAGCACTTCTACTCCAATAATTTCTTTTCTCTCACTTCCCGTCTGTGAAACTCACTTCCGTTTCCTTGCTCCCCTGACGACTGCCATCATTAAAAATTTAAATGCAACATCAGTAGCCATCTTCTGTCTTCTTGCATCCTAATCATCTTTTGCCCTTTCCTCGATCATCCCTATATTCAGGTCATCCTGGGAAAGACGATGAACTACATCCAACAGCAAGGCTTCTGTTCAGGAGGTTTTGAGGAGCGTAGAGCCACCTCTTAAATGCTGGTGTTCATAGGTTCACTCTATACATATACCCAGTGGTAGCACCTGTTAGGGTCCCAGCTATGGGCAAATAGTTAACACCCAAACTTGTTTAAAAATAGGTTTTAATACCAGAAATACTTTGTAATAAAAAAAATTATCACCAGCAATAATTTTTGAAGGATAAATTATTATCAGCAATACTTTAAAAAAATACCAGCAATCCAAACAGTTATACATTCTTCGGAAAAAAATATGACGAGCTTTCGATTTCTTCAAAAAAATATTCCCAGAAATAGATTTTTGAAAAAAAACATTACCAGCAATAAACATTTTGTCGGCATTAAATAACCCATTGAGTTGTTGATATGCCGTAAAACAAACCAAAGCAAACTGAATCCTATATTCAGTTTTCTCTTTCACTTTCGCTCGCTGTAAGAAAACCCCGGTCTGCTAGTGCCATTTCCGCCTTGCTTCGCTTGAAATGATTACAAAAAGAATCTTACTTGAGTTATAGATTTTCGATTAGCGGACACTGAATATACTTTTTTTAAGTTAATGTATAGTGAAATGGATATGTGGAAATTCATCAGAACAATTTTTAATCATTAGATTAAGTGAATTATGCCGGAAGTACTGAGTATTTCAAGATGAGAAACAACGTCAAGACTTTTTCGAACAGATGAATATACTGTTAATGTAGAGAGCTGGAGGAAAAGATGAAATTACTCTTAGATTTAGTTATGTGACACATTTGAGCTACGTAGTCCACCATTATTACCAATGATATTTCTTGTGGATCAATAGTGATGCAATATAATTGGCTCTGATCTGGCATCTCGTTTGCAATTGGTCTCTCACAGACGTACTGTCGCCTCCCTCTGTCTTTTTTACAAATACTTTCAGGGTAAATGCTCAGATATATGATATATTTACCAAAATTACACAAAAATATCTTGAAACACTCAAAATTAAATTTATTCATTAAAATCGCCGTTGTCTTCAACTACGGTCTCCAGACGACTTTGAAATATCCTGCAACTCTTGTAGACGCTCTACTTGTTTATGTTGGTGAATGCTGCCATAATTCTTGCCTTCAGTTCATCTTTGGTGTTGCAAGGGGTTTTCTTGGTCTCTCGCTCAACTGTGCTCCACACATAATAATCAAGGAGGTTGCAGTCTGGAGAGTTAGGTGGCCAATGTAAGGGGTGATATGGTTATAGATATTGTCTGAAAGCCATAGCTGGGTTCTCCTGCTTGTGTGGCATGGTGCAGAATCCTTTTGTCAGATATAGGACCTTCCAACAGTCACCCTCTTGAACAAGAACAACACTACCTCATAGTGCTCTTTTTCTCACAGACGGTAACCAACTGAGCTTAATATATTATGCAGTCGACAAAATCCAAAACAAACACGCATGCGCGAAATTAAAAATATAAAATAGCGGCAATTTACCCCTTACACTCACTATTTATTTCAATCATGAAATTTTTTAAAATAGTTGTATTATTTTGTATGTTAAATGATGAAACTTTTAATTTTTCCATAAAAATGAATGAAAATTTATCACCCTAGTAAAATCAACTATACTTTGTGCCCTCTTATCTATTTGCACACCACCGCAAAATTTTAGTTTTGATCGGTCAATGTATGAATAATGTAGAGGGTGTGACGGACGGGGCGACAGACTAACAGAGTAATTCACAGAATGTTCTACGCTAGAATTCTTTTGCAGTACACTGACGCGCATTGAAATCCTCACAGTATTTAGTTTTGTTAAAGTTATAGCAAATATTTTTGTTGAAATTTACAAACTCTACGTTTCACAAACCAATCGAAGAAATTTAATTAAGTTTAATAATTAATTTAATTTAATTTTATTGGACTTCATGGTAAGCAATATTTTTTAATTTAGTTTCGATTGGTCAATGTATAGCTATTTCAGAAGATGTGACAGACGGACGGATGTCAAAGAATTTTATTGATAGATACATAGATAAATAGATAGATATAAATAGACTGAGATAGATAGATAGATAGATAGATATGAACAGACTGATATAGATAGATAGATAGATAGATAGATATGAACAGACTGAGATAGATAGATAGATAGATAGATAGATATAAAATACTAAGATAGATATATATAAATAGACTGAGATAGATAGATAGATAGATATGAACAGACTGAGATAGATAGATAGATAGATAGATAGATATAAAAATACTAAGATAGATATATATAAATAGACTGAGATAGATAGATAGATAGATAGATAGATAGATAGATATGAACATACTGAGATAGATAGATAGATAGATAGATAGATATAAAAATACTAAGATAGATATATATAAATAGACTGAGATAGATAGATAGATAGATATGAACAGACTGAGATAGATAGATAGATAGATAGATAGATAGATAGATAGATAGATAGATAGATAGATATAATACTAAGATAGATATATATAAATAGACTGAGATAGATAGATAGATAGATAGATAGATAGATAGATAGATAGATAGATAGATTTCCGGGTTTTCGAGCGGACAGTATATGGACACAAGCTTTGCGCGTCATATATTAGATTAAGAATGTTAATTATTCCATGGGGTTTAAGATACAAATTGCGTGCAGCTGATTAAATTAAATCTCCGTGAAATCCGTTTCTATTGTGAAGTCATTACATTTCTGGCGTTAAAACTACGACGATGATGCAATCCTCGAAGTACACACTTTCAAATGATTGGCGAATGAATAATAT
>OZ010592.1:27038642-27048642 GCA_963932145.1 Acanthosepion lycidas | reverse complement strand
TAGAAAGTAGGAAGTAGCGGGCCGTGAATGAAGGGTTAGGCAGATTAATCTGGGAGGGAAAGGATCGTACGAGTATCAGAGCTCTTGACTTCTCTACTGCCGCAGCCGTGCTTCCAGTTTTCGTGCGTTTTTCATTCTTGTAGCAAAATTTAGACAAAGGCGACCAATCACTACCCCGATTCCACACTTATTGTATTTAATACTCACCCCATTCCGTTCGAGTTGTTTCGGATAAATTTCCGACTAGGGTCTCAAATTACATTCACTGCCTGCATCATCCCTTCTTTTTTTGTGTGTAGCGCGAAAATATTTTGCTTTTATTTTTATTTAGGAAGATAAATAAATAAAATTGTCTCCTAGGATTTTTAACCTGGCTTACCTACGCTTTATGTATGACCCGATTAACAGGCGTACTTGAACGCTGTAGCTGATAAAATACAGTTTTGCTTTCCCTCATGAGGCTAAATGATTAGTGAAAACCGTGCCGATGAGAAGGATATACATAGTTGAGAAAATGAAGTTGAAAAAAGAATAAACACCCTTTAACAAGTGTACCAAGAAATAAGAATCGATATAAACCTTTCGAAAGCATAAACTGTTTTCTGGAACTGGAATAAAAACAGTAATACCACTTACCGTGAAACCATAATAACAATATATATGTGAACTTTATAAATACTAAACCCTTTAAATATAGTCGGGTGCAAAAGTTAAAGCCGGCTTTGTGATTTTCAAGTAAAATAAACTTTACAGCAATATATGGTGTTCTATAATATGCAAAATTATTATGCAAAATCATTGAATCATATAAAAATACACAATTCTTCAAAAAGTAACTCCACAAATTTGGAAAACAATCTTATTAGGCAGTTTTCTGAGGATCTAGCAAATTTGGTAATGTTCAGTATTTTATATGTATGCCTTTGTTCTTTATTACAGCCTATGGACGACGAGGCATGCTGTACACCATACCTTTGAAGTACTCAGCAGTTATATCACCTACTCTGACATGTTTTAGGGCATTTTTAAGATTTTTGACGCTTGTGAGTTGTTTATCCTCAATTGTGTCTTTCAGTTGTGCCCACAGGTTCTCCACCGGATTGCAATCGGAACTACTTCTTCTCCTCCTCCTTCTTCTTCTTGAGGAAAGCACTCACTATCTTTGAACGGTGACAAGGAGCACCGCCCTGTATGAATGCTTCGCAACCATGAAAAGCCATATGAAGTTCAAGCCTGTCCTTCAGCATTTCAAGGTACCTGGCACCGTTCATTGTCGCTCCAGTGCGTAAGAAGAGTCCAGTTGTCCATTTAGCGGACATAGCACTCTCGCTCCAAATCACGAAACTTTAAGGATGTGTCACCGTAGCTTGAGTATAGCAGTCGTCACATCGTGTGCCAACAGGTCTACGAACTTGCCATTTTCTCTGGATAAACTGCAGGAAAGTGGATTAATCTGAGAAAATTTAGTATAGGATATCAGTAATTTGAACATATAATAGGCTATGATAGGCGGAGTTTCGCCCAACACCGCTAGTTGCTACAAAACCCAAAATCTAAAAATTTAAGTCATCTTCTTAAAGAGCCTAGTCGAATTGAAATTCTCATATGGATAGCGCCAATCGAGTTTCTATGAGAAGGGCGTTATCAATCGTGATCAACAGTCTCTTTGAACGATGACTGGGTGTACCGGCCCGCATGAATTTATCGCTGCCATGAGGCCCTTCAGCATTTAAACGTACTTGGCGCCATTCATTGTTTTTCCAGTGGGTAAGAATGGGTAAGACAAAGAGTCCAGCTGTCTGTTTAGCGGGCATAGCCCAACCATATCATGACACTGGGATGATGTTTCACAGTAGCTTGGGTATAGCAGTTATAGTGGCTAGCACGCCCAAATCCTCGGTCACGATGGCTTGTGACTAGGACAACCGACGACGGCTTTTGATCTCGTCTTACATTTCTGTTTATTTAGTGTTAGTGTATCAATAGTGATATGTCCCGGAAAGGGATATATTTGGACGAAGTAGCTAAGTGGTTTTGGCTACTATAACCAAGTAGTATACGGTAGCAGTAATCGACTGGTACGTGTCGTAGTCGCAGGTAAGAATTGTAAATCAATGGCGTCGTTATAGACTTAGCTCTCAGACTAAGGCTCTCGACTCTCCTACACGTCCGTCGGCATTTATGATGGATACCAGCCAATCATATTCCAGTGAGGGGGGACACAGGTGTACGCATATTCCACTATATCAAATAGATACATTAATGCTAATATTAGAACTTGGCGAGCGGAGAATGATTAAATATCTTCCCTGGCCGGTAAATTGTACTAGAAATACCTTTGACAAATAAGAGAAACCACATCACTTGAGGACTTCAAAAACAGCAACATCTAACATGGAGAGCATGTAAAAAATATCGAGAAAATGAAGATTCTGTCGTTCCACACTACTTCAAGCTAAAAGTTAGGAAGGAAACATCTATCGATACTAGAAGGTAGGATGACTGTTACTGGATTTGAGAAACCCATTTTTTTCCTGAAAATCTTTGGAATAGAATTAAAAAAAAAAGAAAAAATAAATAAATAAAAGAAGCACTTGAAGGTCAGTCAGTGAATGTCAAATATGTCCTTGTAAGAAAACGGCATTGTCATTAGAGATGATTGCTTTGGTTTGGTTTATTTTGTTTTACGGCATATCAATGTCAATAGGTTATTCAATGCCGACAAGATTTTTACGATGTGTTGATATGAATAGAATATGGTTTCGTTTATTTTGTTTTACGGCATATCAACCTCAATGGATTATCTAATGCCGACAAGATTTTTACGATAAGTTCGTATGAATAGAATATGGTTTTATTTCTTTTACGGCATATCGACGTCTATGGATTATTTAATGCCGACAAGATTTTTACGATAGGTTGGTATGAATAGAATATGGTTTCGTTTATTTTGTTTTACGGTATATCAAGCTCAATGGGTTATTCAATGCCGACAAGATTTTTACAATAGGTTCGTATGAATAGAATATGGTTTCGTTTATTTTGTTTTACGGTATATCAACCTCAATGGGTTATTCAATGCCGACAAGATTTTTACAATAGGTTCGTATGAATAGAATATGGTTTCCTTTATTTTGTTTTACAGCATGTCAACCTCAATGGGTTATTCAATGCCGACAAGATTTTTATTGCTGGTAATATTTTTTTTCCAAAAATATGTTGCTTCTAATATATTTTTTCCAAAAATGTATTTCTGGTAATTTTTTTCTTCAAAAATGTATTGCTGCTAATAATATTTTGTTGGTAATAATTTTATCTTCAAAAATGTATTGCTGATAATAAACTTTTGCAAAAAGGTATTTCTGGTATCAAACCCTAGTGTTACACTTTCATAGTGTTTTGACTCTATTTTGGGGGTCAACTATTTGCCTATAGCTGGGACCCTAACAGATGTTACCACACCGGTTCAGGGTGGACCTGGGAACACCAGCAATTAAGAGGTGGTTCCACGCTCCTCAAAGCCTCCTGATCTTGCCGTAGAATATATTTTATTGTCTTACCCAGGACGCCGATTAGAGATAAGAACTAGATTTTGGTCCAAGCTTAATGGCCTGCGAGTTAAGGAGAGGTTAAGTCAAGTGGCACTACCTGCTTAGTCAATTAAACCTGGATGTTTCCTTATAGGGAAACACCTAATATTACTATTACTTTTTACAGACTTGAGTAGTTTCACAGATTGTCAGTTTATTGAGTTCTCTTAAGTGATAGTCTTAAGTCATTCTAAGTGGGTTTATAAAAGTTTTAATTAAAAATTCACACCTGTTATAATTGTTTTTTTTTTATTTATCATTTGATCAAGGGTGCTAGGTTTAATTAGAATTCTTATTAGGAATTATTCTCATGAAGAAAATAAGATATTTCCGGTCAGTTTGTAAAAGAGCGTTTTTTTTTTGTTTTTATATCTGTCTTTGTTTTTTATTTCATCTTCTGTTGGATTATGAAAACAAAATCGGCTCCTTTGTTCCAGAATTACTTCCTTCATTATTCAATTTCAAAATTTGCTAAAAAATAAACATTTTTTTTTCTAGTTTTATATATTAACAATAACATCTTTGTTAAATGAACCAACATGTACACTGTCCTGGGTTAGATGGTAAACTACGTCCGATAGCATGGCGTCTGATCTGGAAGTTTTGAGGAGGGTGGAGCCACCTCCTCTTAATTACTGTTGTTCCCAGGTTCACGCAGTTTGGTAGCATCTGTTAGAGTCCTAGCAATGGGAAAATAGTTAAGCCCTCCAAAATGGGCGAAAACACTATGAAAGTGTAAAATAGGTTTCATACCCGAAATACTTTGTAAAAAAATATTACTCGTAATAAATTATTGAAGAAAAAAATTATTACCAGCAATACATTACTACCAGTAATACATTTAAATATATATATATATATATATATATATTATCAGCTACATATTTAAAAAAAAATTATACCAACAATAGATTTTTAAAGGAAAAATATTACCAGCAATACATTTTTGAAAAAAGAATATATATATATATATATATATATATATATATATATATTAACAGCTACACATTTTTTGAAAAAAGTAATACCAGAAATAATATTTTGAAAGAAAAATATATTATCAGCAATATATTTTTTTGAAAAAAGTATATTACCAGCAATAACAATTTTGACGGCATTAAATAACCCATGGAGGTTGATATACCGTAAAACAAAACAAACCAAAGCAACATATACACTTTATTTTATTTTATTTACGGGGCCCTAACATCACTCCTAATATCTGGCGAATCCAACTGGATAAAACTATTTATAAACAGATCAGCTTAAACCAAACTCTGAATCGAATAACGTAAAGGTTATAAAAGTATTTACAAAGTCGAGTTTTGCACAAGACAAAGTTTGTGGAAGTTATTGATGATCGAACGCACAGCTCATAAGTCCTGGCAACCACACTAGCTTGTTAAACTTTACTTCACGACGAAACAAAAAAGACAGCGAAGAAGAAGAAGAAGAAGAAGAAGAAGAAGAAGAAGAAGAAGAAGAAGAAGAGAACTCGTTGATCTATTGAAATATTTATATAATCAACAAATACGTTTTCATTAACATATCACCAATGAGATGTGCACTAGGCTACCTTATCACTGAAATACAAAAAGCACTCAGAAACGATCTATTTTTAAAAGTATTTTATTTATAGACTATTTAGAGTTTGTAGAGTACCCAGGGTCACTGAAAAGTGTATATGCATCCATTTTAATTTTAAAGTCTATCTCACTGTGGCCTTAAACACTTTTTATAAGTTATCCAAGGCGCTATACGGAAGATGCAGACCCCGGACTTTTTGTCAAAATTGAGAGAACTATCTGCGGTCTAAAGATATTAGCGTCATCAATTCCCCCCCCCCCAAAAAAAAAAATCAGAAAATTTAATTTTCCGACATTTTTCCGTTTTTTTTTTTTTCTCGGAAATATTAGTTTCCCGAATTATTTATGTAAGTCATATATGCGAATACATATTCACGAGCGTCTAACTCAAAATTATCTATAAACAGGTTAAACCAAATTCTTCATGGAATAAAGAAACATTTTCAAGGCGCAAATCTTTCATTTCTCCTGCTGTGCTTGTAAATACTCTCAGCATTCTTTTCTGATTTCTTCAATATTTATTGCAATTATTCAATACGCGAGCCTTTCTCTTCTCTCTGATTGAAATATATATATATATATATATATATATATATATATATATATATATATATATATATATATGTGTGTGTGTGTGTGTGTGTGTGTGTATCAGTGGACCAGTTATGTGTCATGCTTGATACACGATTAGTCGATCATGTATCTTTCGATAGATGATTGACGAGGCAGATTTCTTTTCCCACACTAGGTTTTCATTTGTTTCTACGGTAGACCAGCTGCTGTCAAAGGTTGCAAAACCCGGTCTGTCTTGCTATTTACCCATAGTTGTGGGGAGAAGAAGAGGATTCATGACTTTCCGAATGGTATCAGCACGTTAGTGAATGGATGTGACTGGAATATGAACTAGGCGCATCGATTCCACAGTCCGAGCCGCTATACATTTCTCCTCTTAAATACACTAGTCTTTCTATTCTCATCATATTTCTCTCTTGTTGAAATATATATATATATATATACATATATATATATATATATATATATATATATATATATATACATACATATATATATGCATACATATATATATATGTGTGTATACATATATATATATGTATGAATATATATATATATATATATATATATATATATATATATATGTAATTCTTTATATATATATATATATATATATATATATATATATATATATATATATATATATATATATATATGTATGTATCTTTGTAATTTCCTCACTCCCTGGTCGTTACTCACATTTTCTGTTTACTAATTTCTCTGTATTTTTCGGTAAAACCCCATTTTTCAAGTCCCTTCTTCGTCTTTGAGAAACTGGTCTACGATTTCTTGCCATATAGAATAATAAATAAATTAAATATTTCATAGGAATTTAAACCAACGTTTTTATTGATATTTACGCCTCTCTTGATACTTTGCTTAGTTTCTGAGGGTCATCTTTCACATTTCAGTCGTCTATTGCAACATTGGTCATAGAATTAATTTTCTGGAGCTGCTGGATTCTGCTATCTTCAATTCGAAACGAGAAGTAAACAGAGGGAAGCCTTCTTAATGAGTATATATTTAAAGATGACTTAGAAAGAACAAAAAGGTTTGGTCAAGAAGTGTGGAGCCGCAAGGGCGAGGATGGTGTGGAGATCCATGATCATTCACGTTTTGAAAGTACACAATTATATGAGAAAATAAATAATGATGAGATCAAAGAAATTAATCCAGTTCCTTCTGTACTACACCATATGGTGATGACTCAGTCATACAAAAAAACTAGAGATTGAGCACAAGGCCACAAGGTTTCGGCTCTTGAACACAGCTCATTAGAGGTGGTCCACTAGTCAATCTCGTTAAACTTTAACCCATGCCAAGAAGCAAAGACAACGAAGAGAAGAAGAATTAGGAGAAAAAGGAAGAGAAGAAGAAGAATTTGGAGAGGGAGGAAGAGAATAAGAATTAAGAAGAGGAGGAAGAGAAACAGAAGTATTATGTCCAGAAGGAGGAAGTAGGTTGAGGAGGGAGAAAAGAAGAAGAGTTAGGAGGAGGAGGTGAAAAAGAAGAAGACGAATTAGGAGAGAGAGGAAAATTAGGAAGAAGAGAAAAAGAATTAAGTGGAAGTGGAAAAAAAGAAGAAGAATTAGGAGGAGGAGAAATAGAAGGTGAAGAATTAAGAGGAAGAAGAAAGAAGAAGAAGAATTAGGAGGAAGAGAGGAAGAAGAATTACGAGGAAGAGAGGAAGAATAATTAAGAGGAAGAGAAGAATTAGATCGAGGTGAAAGAAAAGAAGAAGAATGAGGACAAGTAGATAAAGACAAGTAGAAGAATTAAGAGGGGGAGGAAGAGAAGAAGAAGAATTAGGAAGAGGAGGAAGAGAAGAAGAAGAATTAGGAGGAGGAGAAGAAGAATTTGGAGTTAGAGGAAGAGACGAAAAATTAAGTGGTGGAAGAAGTGAAGAAGAAGAATTAGGAAGAGGAGGAAGAGAAGAAGAAGAATTAGGAGGAGGAGGAGGAGGAAGAGAAGAAGAATTAGGAGGAGGAGGAAGAGAAGAAGAAGAATTAGGAGGAGGAGGAAGAGAAGAAGAAGAATTAGGTTGACGAGGTAGAGAAGAAGAAGGATTAGGTGGAGGAGGAAGAGGAGGAAGAGTAGAAGAATTAGGAGAGGGAGGAAGAGAAGAAGAATTAGGTGGAGGGGGAAGATAAGAATAATTAAGTGCAGGGGAAGAGAAGAAGAACAATTAGAAGGAGGAGAAAGAGAAGAAAAAGAATTAGGTGGCGGAGGAAAAGAAGAAGATGAATTAGGAGAGGGAGAAAGAGAAGAAGAATTAGGTGGAGGAGGAAGAGAAGAAGAAAAATTGGAAAGAGGACAAAGAGAAGAAGAAGAATTAAGTGGAGGAGGAAGAGAAAAAGAAGAATTAGAAGGAGGAGAAGGAGAAGGAAGAGAAGAAGAATTATGAGAGGGAGGAAGAGAAGAAGAATTAGGTGAATGGGGAAGAGAAGACGAAGAATTAGAAGGAGGAGGAAGAGAAGAAGAAGAATTAGGAGGAGGAAGAGAAGAAGAAGAATTAGGAGGAGGAAGAGAAGAAGAATTAGGAGAGGGAGGAAGAAAAGAAAAATTAGGAGGAGGAGGAAGAGGAGGAAGAGAAGAAGAAGAATTTGGAGAGGGAGAAAGAGAAGAAGAATTAGGTGGAGGAGGAAGAGGATGAAGGAAAATTGGGAAGAGGACAAAGAGAAGAGGAAGAATTAAGTGGAGGAGGAAGAGAAAAAGAAGAATTAGAAGGAGGAGGGGGAGAAGGAAGAGAAGAAGAATTATGAGAGGGAGGAAGAGAAGAAGAATTAGGTGAATGGGGAAGAGAAGAAGAAGAATTAGAAGGAGGAGGAAGAGAAGAAGAAGAATTAGGAGGAGGAAGAGAAGAAGAATTAGGAGAGGGAGGAAGAGAAGAAAAATTAGGAGGAGGAGGAAGAGGAGAAGAATTAGGTGGAGGAGGAAAAGAAGAAAAATTGGGAAGAAGACATAGAGAAGAAGAATTAGGTGGAGGAGGGAGAGAAGCAGAACAATTAGAAGGAGGAGGATGAGAAGTAGAAGAATTAGGAGGAGGAGGTAGCGGAGGTGCAGGAGGAAGAGAAGAAGAAGAATTAGGAGAGGGAGGAAGAGAAGAAGAATTAGGAGAGGGAGGAAGAGAAGAAGAATTAGGAGGAGGAGGTAGCGGAGGTGCAGGAGGAAGAGAAGAAGAAGAATTAGGAGAGGGAGGAAGAGAAGAAGAATTAGGAGAGGGAGGAAGAGAAGAAGAATTAGATGGCGGAGGAAAAGAAAAAAAATGAAGGACGGTTCTATTGAAATATTAATATAATACACAACAAAAAGTTTCCCTCAATATGAAAATATCACCAATGTGTTGTGTACTCTGCTCTCCTAACACAGAAATGCAAATAGCACTCAAAACGATCTATTTTTAAGTGTTTTATTGATAGACCATTCAAAAAAATTGTAGAGAACTTAGTGCCGCTGAAATCTGTAGAGTTATAGTCATTTCATTTCAAAGTACATCTGAGTGCGGCCTTAAATACTTTTGATAAGTTATCCAAAGTGCTATGCGGGGGATGCAGACATTCTACTTTTTTTTTGGCGAAACTGAGAGAGCTGTTGTCTAAAATTATTACCTGTCATTAACTTTTAAAATGAATAAGAAAATTTCATTTCCCAAATTTATTTTTTAGTATCTTCCCCATCTTGTTTTTTACCCTGAAACGTTACCTGCTCGAACTATTATATAACTCATATAGGCAGTTATAATCAAAATCTCTTGAAAATATGTACCAACCAAAAATAAAATGAAAAAACAAAAAAAGCAAAAAAACTTTTGGAATATGTAATTATTAGATTCGTTAGTCTTTTATTTTTTCTCGTATTATAACATTTCTTTCTGATTGAAAGCATATGTATCTTTGTATTTTATATTTTTGGTTAAAACTTTGAGAAACACACCGAATTAATTTGTGTTCAAAGAGAGAACAAGAAGAATTGGCTAAGATTCAATCTTTCAGTAGAGTTACAAGCGAGAAGAAATTGTGGAAAAACCTTTTAAAATAGACAAAATATATATTGTAGTATAATTAAGCTGAAATACGTTCATTTTATTAGATGATGTCAAAAATATATAACTGAGAAATCTTTGTCAAAAATAAAATACTGAGAAATCTTTATATCATTAATATAAAATTGAGTAATCTTTATGTCAGAAATATAATTCCGAGTAATCTTTAAAGCACATTATTTAATCCAGCAACTCCACTCACAGCATTT
>OZ010592.1:27033642-27036142 GCA_963932145.1 Acanthosepion lycidas | reverse complement strand
TCGATTGCTGCATACCTGTTTAGCAGATAAAAAATTGACGCAGTATTATATTTGGAAAATACTAAAATATAGTATACTACCCAATTGATATCTATCTATCTATCTGTATATATATATATATATATATATATATATATATATATATATATATATTGGAATGTAATATATCGCACATTGAATGCTAATGTTAAAAAAATAGTGCTCAATGTAATGTAACAGAGCTTATATATTATTCATCCCCAATATCATGAGTTTGGATTTTTATGCACATGGCAATGTTCAGGTGCTGAGAAGTCTCTACTCAGCACCTGAAGATTGCATTGTGCATGGAACACCGAATGGTGTACCGATGAGGAATAATATATATATGGCTTATATATATATTGAACAATAAAAAATATTAAAAAAAATGAAATCTTCAGACACACTGGGTTGTATATTAATATTCTTTCGTTTTTATTATTATTTCATTTAGATTCCTCGATTAGTTTCGACCAACATGGCCATCATCAGGAGAAAAAAAAATCTGCTTGCTGGTAGCATTGAACTACAGAAATGAATGTCGTGATGGAGAAAATAAACTTCTGTCTGTAGTTTTCATTTGTTTTTTTTTTTAATTTTTTTAACATGAATTTTGTTCAGACCTCGTGTTGATCAAACAGCCCCTTTTAAGTTGTTATTTAAGATAAGAGCTGGATGGATTCATGCTGCTCAGAATTCCCTTGGTCATTTTGACAGTTTTATTGGTTCCTGGAAAGAGGATGTATCTCTGTTAAATGTGTGAGTTATTTGGTTCTTAGGGAGTGAGTGAGTATAATGTGTGTAAGTGTGTATATTCGTGTGGTTGTGTGTATAAGTGTGAGGCCACAACCCCTCCATAAACATGTCAGTCTTGTATGGGTGAGAAATGTGGGTAGGTCCTGATTTGTGTGGTTATATATTAATACTATCAATATTTTTAAATTTGTGATTGAGCCCGTCTGGATAGAGCGTTTTAAACGTTGTATCCACTTATTTTCATGGGACTCTAAAATCATTCTAATGTTATCTGCTCTGAACTTTTCTATTCTCTCAATTATAGTAAATTTGGCATGGGTTTTAAAATCGTGTTTTTCTTGGCGGAAATGTTGTTCTACAGGTAACAATTTTTCATGGGGGAGTCGATTTAATTCGATTGCGATAATTATTAATTCTGTAGTGAAAGGGCCATTCAGATTTTCCTACATATTGTTTCTGGTATTGTGTGCATTCTATGAGGTAAAATATGTTATGAATTCTACAGTTAGAATCGTGGTAGATTTCGAAAGTAGATTTAGTGACTGAGCTAGTGAGTGAATTCGTGTGTTTAATGTGGTTGCAGCATAAGCTCCTTTTTGTTACATGGTTGGGAAAATCCTGTTGTTTTTGTTGTTGGTTTATTTCGGATTACCTTCATCCCCTGAAATGTGGTTACTACCTATGATTACTTTTAGGTTCTTAGGTCTACGATAGGCTAAAAAGACTGGTTCCTGAAACAATTATTTTTAGGTCTGGTTTCAGATGTAGTATTTCCCAGCGACTTTTGATTATTTGGGATAGTGGAGGCAGAGTGGGGTTGAAAGTGGTTACTAGAGTGTTGCGGCTGGGTTTATTTTTAATCTTATACATTAGGGTGTCTTCTCTAGGTGTGAAAATTGCTTTTTTTATTTGTTCCCTGATTAGGTGTTGTTTATAGCCATGTGTTGTGAATTGATGCTCCAGATTTTGAGTGTGTATATTTAGTTCTTCATTGTTGGAACATATCCTTCTGAGTCTAAGTGCTTGTGAATAGAGAAAGTTCTCTTTCAGGTGTTTAAGGTGGGAGGACTTAAAGTGCAGGTAGTTGTGTGTGCCAGTGTTTTTAGTGTGTAGTGTCGTTCGTAGTTTCCTGTTTTCATCTATGTAAATGCGGGCGTCTAAAAATGTTACCAATCTTGTGGATTTTTCATAGTCAAACTTAACTGAGTTGCGCACTGTGTTTAGGGTCATGAGGAATTAGATAAGTTTGTAGTCACGGTCCCTGTATACAAAGAATATATCATCGATATATCTTGCATAAAATACGCAGTCATTACCGAAGCGGGGATAGATATGGGTCTCTTCAAATTTTCCCATGGATATTGTAGGATGTGATGGAGCTTGAAGGTAGTGTGCTCCATTGAAGTTGAAAGTATTCAATGTAAGAATACGTTCCATGAGCTTTATGATAACTTCTGTGGTGGTGGGAGGGGGCTTGCTTTCTTCTTTTAGTTAGTGCTAACTAAAGGGCGGTTAGCCCTTCGATGTGTTTAATGTTTGAATAAAGTGATGTTACGTCCATAGTTACTAAAATAGCATTCTCTGGCATTGTTTGTATGTGAGTATGTGATTAATATGGTTTAGTAGATTTGTTGTGTCTCTGATGTAGGATTTTACTTCCTTAGTTAGGGTTTCTATGTAATGGTCAATGTATTTGGAAATTTTGGTCATGTAGCAGTTGAAT
>OZ010592.1:27023642-27031142 GCA_963932145.1 Acanthosepion lycidas | reverse complement strand
TTACTGCAAACTCGATATCATGCTTTTAATGATTAATCCATTAACTGCCAATTTTTTTTTTAATGCGCATTTTTGGCGCAGACGCGTGTCTTAGGAGTTTATTTATTCCTTATGTTTAAGTTCAGTCGTTTTTATAGAAAATAGAACATTAAATATATATGTGTTTAAAACACGAAAGAATAATATTCATTGGAAATAATAAAAAATACTTTACAAAATAGTCCTTAATTTTCTACTCGTAAAATATAAAATTACGACAGAAAGTGACATCTTACGGCTAATATTAAATACTATAAAGGCTAAGTGTTGTAAAATATACCTCTGGAAATGCAATGTATGTAAGCAATTCAATGTAAATACAAGGAATAACATGTAGTGAGTTTAATTTTAACAGATTCCCAAATGGGTCTCATGGCAGGTAAATCGTTTATTCAATAAAGCAAATATACCGTCAATCCTTACACACAGGACAAATAGCGCAAGAAACTTGTGAATATCTGAAATTGCAGATCTATGTATACTATGATCTTTCTTTTTCAGTGGAACATTTAATTCATAATTGGGAAACAATTAATGATAGGAAACAAGGACAATTACAAGCATAGACTGTAATTAAAGTTATTTGAGCGACAGAAGATCCGTTTCTCGTTGTTTCTCCTTCCTATACACTCCTAATTGAGCGGACATATTTACACAGTAACAGAAGCAAGAAAACTGGTGCGATCAAGCACAAAATTTCGATCTCGTGAACACAATAGTACAAACTCTAAGAACACATAAAAAGAAAGCGGTGTGATATGCCTAAAGACTTGTTATGGCGACAGTGCGGATAATTTTTTACTTAACCTTGTATATATATATATATATATATATATATATATATATATATATATATATATATATATATATATATATATATATCAAGTATGTGGTTCAGTTCAATTTACATTACATGAATCATTCATACAAAAAACAGATATAGAAGTTAATGATTTAAATGTCGAGAATACATCTTCGCAAATAAATTTAATGAAACACTAACCCCGAACCCCTAAATGGCACTTATGCAACTGGAATTTATAAACAGGGATCATAACATTCATTTAGGGGTTCGGGGTTAGTGTTTCATTAAATTTATTTGCGAAGATGTATTCTCGCCATTTAAATCATTAACTTCTATATCTGTTTTTTGTATAAATGATTCATGTAATATATATATATATATATATATATATATATATATATATATATATATATATATGGTATATCAAAAATAACTTTACAAACATTGGGGGTGGGTTCCTCACACCAAAGCAAGGACAAGAATCCATATCAAAACATTTCCGCAAATCCTTCGTTTTTGAGTTATTAAGTTTAAAGAAAGTTTACGGTAGATGGCGCTGTCCTGACATACAGACTAGGTTACATTTGTCATTCGTGTACATTTGTGGCTAGTCTGTCTTCAGCGTTTAACGTGTGTAGTGACTTAATTGAGAAGTGTTCCGTTTAACAATGGCATGATATTCACATTGTGAACAGGCTGATATGATTTTTAAATACGGCCGCGCGAATGGTTATGGACGCGAGGCTGCACTACTGTATCAGATAGTGTTCCGAAACCGAAGGCAGCTGGGTCATCCAACCAATACTGCTGTTTATCATCGCGTTGTTCAAACAGGATCTGTGGCAGCAGAAACTATGGAACGAGGAAGACCGAATGCATATTTAACAGCGTCTAGCGTAAGCATTAAACTTAATAACTCAAAACGAAGGATTTGCGGAGATATGTTTATATGGAATTTTGTCCTTGTTTTGGTGTGAGGAACGCGCAGTTAATGTTTGTAAAAGTATTTTTGATTTCCCTGTATATAGATATAAACTATATAAACTTAGGAAAACCACAAAAATCGAATTTAATTTTATTCTTGGTATCAGTACTCTTGAATTATAACCGATCCTCCAAATTATAGAAATCTTTTGTTATATATCCCCAGCAGTAAATGATCGTTAATATAGGTACCGAACTTTTCACTCCGGAGGCATTGAAAAGGCGCCGAAACAATGATTTAATTAACAGCTGATTATGGCAACTTACACAACACGAATGAATTCAAATTATTCAAATAAGTCTTGGTATCTTATAAAATGAAGTTTTCCCGTAAATGAAGACGTGTCAAACGGAAGCGTTCTTATCTATTGTCCGAAATCAGAGATTAATTCCCGAAAGTCAAACTCCTGAACCATGCATTGTCAGCTTGAGACGACATACGACCCAACAACAATAAAGTGTTCCGCCTTCTGAATCACGAATTTTTACAGCGGTCATGTAAGCACGAGTATAACAGTCCTAATATTCCGATTGCATTATGGCCTGGCGAGAGTTCGACGAAGTTGATCCCTACAGCAAAGTTGGAAAGATATTTGCGTTGTTAGCATCGTGACATTTGAGCATAACACGAAAGCCAGCAATTTGTGTCTTCTTTTGTTGTTGCCGCGTGGGAGAATGGTCAATAGACGGCCAGGTTATGCTTTCTTTTGCATCAATATCTTTGCCCACCGATCGTCTGGAACATATGGAGTTCAGTCAAAAGGTCATTTTTTGATTCAATTCTTACTAATTAATGGAACGTGCTGGTTAAGACTCCAAGTAAAACAGATGAATATCTAAGTCTTGCCTTCGAAGTGTTTATGAGGAGGAGTAAACTATATAATGATCTGATATGAACGAAAAGAAAATAAGACGACCTAGGGTAATGCCGTTTTGGTTTCTTTCAAAGTGTTTAGGGCCCCACTCGTTAATCACACCATCACTTACACTTTAAAAGATCTTCTTTTGAGATTTTAATCAGCTACCTCGTCAGTATCTGTCTATATTTCTGATATGAGGTATTATGTACACTATTTACATTATTCGGACTATTCTCCTCATCTTTGTCGCCATATTTATTACAACGTTTCGGCCATTCAGTATCTGTCTATATTTTTGAGATGAGGTATTATGTGCACTATTTACATTATTCGGACTATTCTCCTCATCTTTGTCGCGATATTTATTACAACGTTTCGAACCTTCAGTATCTGTCTATATTTCTGATATGAGGTATTATATACACTATTTACATTATTCGGACTATTGTTCTCATCTTTGTCGCCATATTTATTACAACGTTTCGTCCCTTCAGTATCTGTCTATATTTCTGAGATTATGTGCACTATTTATATTATTCGGACTATTGTCCTCATCTTTGTCGCCATATTTATTACAACGTTTCGGCCGTTGTACGCTCCGGCCTTCTTCAGATGGTTAGAATGTCGAACTGAACCCTGTATTCGCTCAATGGGGTAGACTGTTCTAGTCCCATATGCTATGTTTAATGGATGTCAGTTATCAATTAATTCCCCTCTCCAAGATCTCCATTGCCTTAATTAACGCCTAAAAAATGTGAATATCCCAAAAGAGTATAAAATGGAAAAAATCACTCAAAAGTAGGTAAAAAAAATAATTCCCTCCTCATTCGCTATTTATTAATACGTCTTTGATTATTTCTTGCTTCGGCAACGATTACTTTTTCAAAGAGCCTTGGCTGAAAGGTTCCTCAAGGTTATATAAATAAATAACGTCCATGTGGAGGGGTAAACTATATAATCATCTGATATGAACGAAAAGAAAATAAGACGACCTAGGGTAATGCCGTTTTGGTTTCTTTCAAAGACTCACTCGTTAATCACAAGATTACTTACACTTTCAAAAAAATCTTCTTTTGGGATTGTAATCAGCTACCTCATCAGTATGTGTCTATATTATTTGAGAAAAGAAACTCGAGCGTATTTATAAACTCAGAAGTAGAAAAGATAATCTGTTGTATTTAATAATTACAAGGACACTGAATAAATGACAAAAAAGACTGGTGTATTTAACAAACAGATCAATAGAAAAGAATGTTTAGTGTATTGAATGATTACAAGTCGTATTGAAGAAATAAGAAAAGAATGCCTAGCTTATTTAACACTCACAAGACATATTAAAGAGGAAAGAAGCAAGGTGTAACATGAAATATCTTCTTCGACTAGTGCGTCGTGTCCCTTCAGGACGTGGATGATAATGGCTCTCCACAATTCACACACATTTATAATTATACGGAAAGCTTGAGTCTTAACCAATTCCTCTTCTTCATTCTGACATCTCTGAACACAAACTTAATAGGTATATTTCTCGCGGTTTCATCCTGTGTGAGCTTAGAATTAAAGACGTCACAATGGAGCAGCTAAAGGAATTTTACACTGTGGGTCGTGTGGCAAGAGACAATGGCAACTGTGACCCACAGATCCATCGCTGCACTGAAATGTTGAAAGATAACTTCCAGAAATTAAACCAAGGACTAAGAGATAAGCAAAATTCGTTCGAAACAAATAAAATAGTACTAAACTGCTATGGACTATCAATCGTTCTACACAGCGGGCGATGCTGGACAATTTCTTTACAGATGGGGAAGACAGTGAAAGCGACAAAGATATGGATCTAAGGATGGATGCTGAGAATGTCATAGACTGAACATGTGAGCAATAAATAAGCTTTGAAGAAAATGGAAAATAAAAGAGCTCTTCAGTATCTGTCTATATTTATGAGATGAGGTATTATGTAAACGTTTTCACATTATTCGGAGTATTGTCCTCATATTTGTCGCCATATTTATCACAACGTTTCGGTTGTTGTACTCTCCGGCCTTCTTCAGTATCTGTCTATATTTCTGAGATGCGGTATTATGTAAACTATTTACATTATTCGGACTATTGTCCTCATCTTTGTCGCCATATTTATTATTACAACGTTTCGGCCGTTGTACGCTCCGGCCTTCTTTAGGTGGTTTTATTGTCGAACTGAACCATTTATTTCGCTCACTAGGGTAGAATGTTCTAGTTCCTCGTGCCAAGTACACACGGCATGCCCGGTTAAGGCAGTAGAGAAATTGGAAAGGAGAATTAACAGGAGATAATTGACATCCATTAGGCATGGCACGTGGAACTAGAACTGTCTACCCCAGTGAGCGAAATAAATGGGTCAGTTCGATATTCCAAGCACCTGAAGAAGGCCGGAGCGTACAGCGTTGTAATAAATATGGTGAAACGTTGTAATAAATATGGTGACAAAGATGAGGACAATAGTCCGAATAATGTAAATAGCTACCTCGTCATATTCACCTTAATCTTGTCCACGGTCTTCGATTGTTGCTCTTTCAGCGGCAGATAATATTGCGTGATTGAACAGTTGAACGGTCAGTTTTGACTTGCTTACGATAACTTGGGACTTTGTGCTAAGGCGGTTTCGTCTTACTGATTTCACTAACAAGCCTTGGGTTGAGCAATGGTATGGTTTTCTTCAAGTACCTTCCAGCCGTACCGCACGCAGGACTGGGCTGGTATTATGAAGAATCAAAAAACTTGGACGTGAGGTGATACAGGCCCAATAGACAAAAGTGAGTAGGTGAATAATATATATATATATATATATATATATATATATATATATATATATATAAACGGTTCCCGATGTAATACACCATATTTATAAATATTAATAAATATACATATTATTCCTTACCCTATTCGAAGTTTCATTCACAACGCAATCATTAGGTGCTGAGTATAGACTCGAGAGATAAATTTATCTAGAAATAATTTTAAAAACATATTTCTAGATATATTTTTTAAAATTTAAATACTTTCAAAGTTGAAACGAAAAATGAATTTAAAATTTACACTTTTGAAGGATAGTAATTAAACTTATATAAGGTGACATAGAGTGTGGTGAAGAATAGTGTGAGAGACCTGGTCGAGTTTAGAGAGGGAAGGGAAAGTTTTAAAATTTATTTTTCTTACAATATTTAATATTAGGGAGGAGTGGGTAAGGATCAGATATTGGCAAAATTAATCAGAAAACTCAACTGAAATGATATGGGAAAAAGGAAAAAAGAGAAAAAAAGAGAAAAAAATGGGGAAAAGGAAAAAAGTGGGGAAGTAAAGGGATTAGAGATAAGAGATGTAAGTAGGGGCTTTGACGAAGGAGATGGGTGGTATAGCTTTAGCAATTCAGATAAATAGATAGATAGATAGATAGATAGATCAAAATCAGCATTATAGTCTATCTGAAATGTTTACACATTATTAATCTTTTTATCGATATTGTCATTATATCTATATATTGTTAGAAGTATATGTGAACGATCTTTCTTTAATATTATATATATATATATATATATATATATATATATATATATATATATATAAGTGCATTTGAGAAAATTCGTAACCGTAAATGACAGAGATATCAAATTGGGCAACAAGATACTTACTTGTTTATGGAGCAGTCATTTTGACCAAACTATTTTACTGCTCAGAATTGTGGACCCCATATAGCTTCCATATCAATCAGCTGGATGCCTTCCACAAATGTTGTCTCGGTGCAATCTGTGGCTATACTTTTGACAGGAGGGTGCCCAGTGCTGATCTCACAAAAAATAACAGTGAAATTTAGGCATGCCTGGTGCAGTCACAACTTCCCTGTTGCAAGGACAGAATACTTAAGATCCTCATACATACCCAGCTTGACAGTGGACAAAGCACTGTTGAATGACCGTGGTTTAGGTATAAAGACAAGCTAAAGAGTAACCTCTCAGCTGTCAATGTTCCTCATACTAACTCCGAGCGAGTTGCCCTGGATAGAAACAACTGGGGATATTTGTGCTAGAATGGTATCAGAAATTTTGAAATAATTCTTATTGACAGGCAAAGAGACGAAAGGTAACGGCGAAAAGCGCTAGCAATTATTCCTGTTGCTATGTCCCAGATCCTCGCTGTGGCACAATATGTGGACTTGTGTGCAGGTCACTAGAGGGACTGAAGTATCATATACGGGAAGAATAAAAATTGAATGAGGTTGTCGGATCCTTATACGTTGAAATCGACGTTCAATTACACATACATTTCAATACACACACACACATACAGATATACGAAAAAAGGTAAAAATTGTTATTTAAATTTTCCTAATAAATCATTTTTATCATTAGTTATCTACCATCGCCTGAAGAAGTACCATCTTAACATTGAAACAACGATAAATAAATTCGAAATTTCAAAAATTAATCGGTTTGTCTGTCGTTCACAGAGAGCGTAAAGCCCAGGGCTACAAACTCACATCAATCCAACAAAATATGTTAGCTCTATCACTGATATTGAGCGTTTTCCAATAAGTATCGCACATATATATTATATGAATAATATATGAAAATTGCATATATATATATATATAAGTATGTGAAAAATATATAGAAAATAGGAAAGAACTCGTTAGGTAAATAATCCAAAGTTCTTCAGTATTTTAGTTATTATTTTTAAAAATATGATTCCAACACGCATATATATATATATATATATATATATATATATATATATATACACACACACACACACACACATATATATATATATATATATACACAC
>OZ010592.1:26998642-27018642 GCA_963932145.1 Acanthosepion lycidas | reverse complement strand
ATTTAGTATTTTTGTTTTTATTTTTAAAAAACAGTGCTCCATACAGAAGTAGAACTTAGATTATAATTATTTTTTTATAATTCTTTTTATTTTATTTTATTTTATTTATTTATTTATTTTTAAAAAATACTATTCCTTCGGCGAAGGAATCATATTTAAAAAAAAATAATTATAATATATATATATATATATATATATATATGTATATATATATATATATATATATATATATATATATATATATATATATATATATACATACATACATATATATATATATATATATATATATATATATATATATATATATATATATATATATATATATGTGGGGGGTATAGGCTGGCAACTAGGCCTCTTTTTTTTACTGTTCTGCTCTAAGAATTTCTTTTCTCGCAATTCCAGCATGTGGAACTGACATCCGATTTCTTCGGACCCTGATAAATAAAATCTTCAAAATATTTTAATGCAATATCATTTGTCATCTTCTGTTTTCTTATGTCCTGTTTCTTTTTATCCTTTCTTCTATCCTCCCTATTATCTGTCTTCTTATTTTCCTTCACTACACAGACATACACACATCAATATATATATATATATATATATATATATATATATATATGTGTGTGTGTGTGTGTGTGTGTGTAAAAGTGGACATTGAAGACAGGCAATAGACTGGCTTGACGATTGCGTCTAACATGAAACAGATTGTCGCTTCTGGGTGTTTTATATTTACAGTTAACGACGATTTGTTTGTACGCCTATCAATTTTGAATATTTTTCCATTTCTTATAATCTAATTACCGTATGATGCCAGGTCTGTTATATGTTGATGTAATGAATATGCATACACCTGGGTTCCCCCTACCCCTTAGCTGGTGTCAGCTATAAATACAGACTGATGTGGAGGTACGCCTATTGCCTACGTCTATTGTCTACCACTACAACGAGGACCAGTTGATTACGGTTACCTGCTAGATTGTCCTACTCAGTTACAGTAGTCCAAAACCACTTTGCTACTTTGAACAAATATATCCCTTTCCGGGATGTTAATATGTTAATAAGCACGAATTAGAAATATAAAACTGAATTCTGAGAACAATAGTTTAAATACAACAAATTTGACAAACCAATTATGCAAAACAGCAAAAGACAAAATTATTCGTACAGTAGAAAAATATCATTTTTAATTGGTTGATTCGTGTAAGTATAAATAATTAACATGAATATTTTATCGTGGAAGCATTCTAGAGGATATTTGTGATAATTTCGGTAAGGAACATCACATTGTGTCACCATTGTTATTCTTACATTAATAACAAGATGGCGAAGATAAAAGAGCTTGTCATTGACTTGAGGCAGAGAATTATTAACTTCCACAAGTCGGGAAGTCAATACAGTAATATTTCAAACCGGTTAGTTATCCCTAGTTCTACGGTAGACAGTTAGGCACTACAGGGAATTTACCTGGGCGTGGAAAAAAGGCCAAATTATCCACGTGAACTGCACGAAAACTGTGTTGCAAGGTTAATATAAACCCAACAGTTGTTTTGAAAAACATCGCCAAAAGATAAAATGGTTATCAGCGCAAGTACTCACACAATACAAGGTTGTTTAAACAGAAATGGATTGTATGGAAAGCGACCATGACAGACCCCCTCTTCACAAACCATGTAACATTCCTGCTTGTTTAACTTTGCCAAAATATTCTTGGACAAAGAAAATTGCCTTTGGGAACAATTACTATGAAGTGATTAAATACAATTGAGCTTTTTAGACATAATGATGTACGGAAGATTTAGTGCAAGAAAGGTGAGGCTTTCCTCCCAAAGAACACAGTGGCAACATTAATACATGAAAGCGGCTGCTGTTTTGGGGTTGTTTTAGCTAAAGGGGGATTGGAAAATTAATTGCATTAGCAGGAATGATGAAATCTGCAGACTATATCAAAATTCTGAATGAAAATCTACAACTATCAGTACAAAATCTTCATCTAGGTTGAAGATTTACTTTCCAGCAAGATAATGATCCCAAAAATATGTCTAAATCAGTGACTGCGTGGCTTCAGATAAAGAAGATTAGAGTTCTGCCATGGCCTTCAATGAGTCCTGATTTGAATCCTATTGAAAATCTATGCCAAGAAATGAAAGTCCGAATAAATCGTTTGAACCAAAAAACCTTTAGGAATTAGAACGTGTAACCATTGATGAATGGAAGACAATTCCAGAAAAGACTTGTTCAAATATCATCTTTTGAAAACGATGAAAGGCCCTGCTACTGACTATTAATATTGGGGAAATTGTTAATTTTTTTTCGATTTTTCATACTGTACGAATAATTTTCTTTTCCTATTTTGACTAATTCGCCTGTCAAATTGGTTGTATTTATGATATCGTTTTGAAAATAGAGTTTTATATTCCTTTTTGTGTTTATTAAAATATAAAAAAAAAACAAAACTAGCATCATCATTGGATTCTGAGAAATGGATAAAAATATTAAAAATTGATGCGTGTACGAATAATATTCCTTATATTGAGCACTTTAACCCGTAAATATAGCATACCCTAAAACACACACACACACATACACACACAAACAAACACACACGCACTGTCTCTCTGTCTTTGTCTCTCTCTCATAGTTGTTCAAAAAGAAAGATCAGATTTCGAAAATTTAATAAAAACATGCTAAGAGACAAAAGCACATTCAACAGATTACTGAGTAGAAAATGTTAAAAGTTTGTCTGCACACATCATGAGTATTATGTATTGTGCGACAAACATCGAAAAGGTATCCTGGTTTTCACCACACCGAATCAATTGATTTGGGATATTGAATTCACAGCTTCTACAAGACGGTGTTTCAAATCTTCAAGAGTAGCAGGCGAAGGTGGAACAAAAACCATTTCTTTCATATACACCCGACATATAGAAATCACACGGTGTAAGATCTGGTAACCTGGCAGGTGACAGACGATGAACAAAGATTATTTTTTCACTAATTAAAACAATTTAAATTTATAGAAAATCTGAAAAGAAAAACCAACAATAAAAAGAAGCATTGAAACAAGAAAAATGTTCATTTAATTTAATAACTTTGAATATTTTCCTATTTAGTAATGGGTTGGATGTATTTCTCTATCTAGGTGCTTTTATTTATTAAATTTTCGAAATACTCTCTTTCTTTTGGGAATATATATATATATATATATATATATATATATATATATATATATATATATATATATATATATATATCGTGTGTTACAGCAAAATTGTCCAAATCGTGTAACAGCATAATTATCTATCCCACAAAATGTGTAATATCCCCCCAAAATAAGAACCATAAAATTAATTGAGTTTCTTTATTCTAGGTTTTCAGATAAGACAGTTAAGAATCTTGACACCATTTTTCGTAAGACTCACTTGAAAAAGCTTTGAATTATTCAGATAGAAAGAGAACATGTTAAAATCGTTTCATGTCAGCCCCACTGTATGAGCAGTTGTTTCTGGTCTTCAGAAATTCATTCTCTTGCTTCCACTTTGAAAGTACATTCAAGAACAATCAAAACAACAGTGAATAAGTTTAAAAAAGAGTGAACAATAGAGAGAAAAATCGAATCAGCAGGTCACAATAAGAAGAGTGATCATTATTTCAATTTAGAGCTAGAGAGAACAATTAGAAAAGAACCAACTCAATCCATAAGACATTTGGCACGTGAGAGAGGAGTTGGAGTTTCAGCTATGACAGTCCAAAGAGCAGTGAAAAAATCTTCAAAAATGAAATCGTACATGAAATCTGTGAGACGCCTTGTTACACCAGGACAGAAAGTTAGAAGTTTAGAGAGGGCGAATATCATCTTGATTAAGTTTTGAAATTTATTTCAATATCTCATTACCTTCCGATTTTTAGCTATGATTAATTAATGATAAGCATGTCATTTTCGTTTATAATCGATTTCATCACGAATTGTCTGTTACGCTTGGAAAATAATTATACATTCTTGTTTCTCGAAGTAGAGTCCAATGTGTTATAAAAAACTCGGAGAATTCCAGTAAGATATATTTAATCATTTCTAAGATAAAAACGTTTCATCTAATCTAACAATTGGACAATTTTGCTGTTACACCCAGTATATATATATATGTGTGTGTGTGTGTGTGTGTGTGTGAGAGAGTGTGTGCAAGATTCGTAGAAAAAGACAAGTTGTTGTGTTTAAATTTGTTATATATATATATATATATGAAACAGACTGTCACCACTCAATGAGTATCCGAACTTCATGTATACACGCACGCACACACACACACACACACACACACACACACACATATATATATATATATATATATATATATATATATTGTCCTCGTTTTTTTCGCCATATCTATCACCCTTTATTTCGCTCACTGGTGTAGACTGTTCTAGTTCCATGTTTTGATGTTATTAGTTATCTCTAAAACTTAATCAAGATGATATTCACCCTCTTTAACCTTCTAACTGTTTGTCCTGGAGTAATTTCATTTTTGAAAATTTTTACACTGCTCTTACCCTCTGAAAGTTCTCCACTGCCTTAACCAGGCATTGAACTGACACTCTTTGGGTCCAGTCACTGGATCTACCCAACGCCTTTATCCACTGTGCCACGTGTCCTTGAGGACTTCTGGGTACAAATTTCTGAGTATTATAAACCTAATGTCTTCAGCAAACATTTTTACCAGTGCTCATATTTCAATTTTGCTGTTATCTTTACATGTTTTTACCAGAGCTCATATCGCAACTATGTTATTATCATTGATTTTCTCTGACACTCCTTTTTACTGGTTCCCATATTGTATTCATTTCTATGCTTGGTCGGCTCAGGAGATTTTTGTGACCTAGCATATGTGCTGATTCCTTAAGTTTACGAATTTTCCAAGATAATTATGGTGAAAAACATGAGGACAATAGTCCGAATAATGTAAATAATATATATATATATATATATATATATATATATATATATATATATAAAAGAGAAAATACTTTTACAGTATGCTCATGGTTATAAGTGCTCATTATCAGGGAAAGATTATGTGTAAAGTTCGGATACTTACGTTAACAACCAGTTTTTCTTGTCATATACATATATATATATATATATATATATATATATATATATATATATATATATATATATATATATATATATATTCTGAGATGAGTTATTATGTAAATTATTTATATTATTCGGTCTATTGTCCTTATCTTTGACGCCAAATTTATCCCAACGTTTCGGCTGTTGTACGATCCGGCCTTCTTCAGTCTACCCCAGTGAGCGAAATAAAGGGTTCAGTTCGAAATTCCAACCAACCTTGAAGAAGGCCGGAGCGTACAACGGCCGAAACGTTGTGATAAATATGGCGACAAAGATGAGGACAATAGTCCGAATAATCTAAATAATATATATATGTATATATATATATATATATATATATATATATATGACAAAAATGCAAAATACTAGCAGTTGACGTAAGTACCCGAACTTATGTTTACACATATTCTATCCCTGATAATGAGCATTTATAACAATGCACATAGCATATTTTAAAAGTATTTTTTCATATATATTTTTTTTCTATATATATATATATATATATATATATATATAAGTGTGTGTGTGTGTGTGTGTGTGCGTGTATGTGTATAAATGATAAAATAAACTTTTAAAGTATGCTATGTTCATGGTTGTAGTTGTCGTCTAAGTTTTCCTTGTTTTATTCATATGGTCTTTTTGCAGATAGATACCTTTCCCTTTTTTATCCCTATTGTCTTTTTACAGGTATACTCACTTAAACTTTTACAGACTCTCTCTCTGACGCACACATACATACATGCATGCATACACACATAGAGATAGATAGATAGATAGATAGATAGATAGATAGATGTGGGATTGGCTAAAATATACACACATCTTTTTTTTGTTAAGAGTAATGATGAGTTAACCTGAGAGGTATTTAAATACTTTTATTCTTATCAGTCAATGTTATAATTAAGTTTTAAGGCTAAGTAATTACAGATTTACCTTCATACGACTTTCAGCGAATGATTTGAAATAACTTCTTTTTGCCTCAGTGTATTAATGTATATAAAGTCTAGACACTGTGTTGAAAATATCGATTGACAATTCAGCAACAGTGTTCGCTTTGATAGTCATTCATCGCCGTCTTTTCGCATTTAGTCGAGCTCGTGACATAAACGCTCTAATTAAGATGTCAAATGTTGTTGACTAAGACAAAACAGTAACAAATCCTGACTGCTTTTTCGTTCAAGATTTTATAGCTGGAAATGTTTCGTTTAGATGAGACCTGGTATCCTTATGAATATGGAAAGATGCTTGCTCCTGTCGAAAGTTAAATCTCCTAATTTCCATCAAATAACAAAAGAATAATCAACACACATCACATTTGAAACCGAGGCATCTCTGTCTGTGTCTTGTGAATATGCAGATTAACATCCTTTTCCCGCGAATACGATATAATAGATTAAATTGCTACATTTGTCCAGCAAAAAGAAACAATGTAAATTGTCCCAAAAATTTGTTCGGTTTATTAAGTGTATTTTTTACTTAGTCAGTGCCTGTTTCCTAAACGTTTTTTCTTTTCTTTTTTTTAATTCAGCGCTCCTGTTTAGTACAGCTAAAACCGAACTTTGAATTTTAATAAGAAAAAAAATAGTTATGAAATTTTAAAATATAAAAATTTGGTTTAACATTCCCCAAAATATTAGCAGTGCAGTTTTCATATTTTTTACTTCAGTCGATAATAACTTATTTAAACCCGCCGAGTAAGACAAAAGAGAAAGTATTATCCACTCCTTCTTAAATATGAAGGAATTTAGCATTCAGTTTAAAATATGAAATGGCAAAGACTTGACTTAAATATGGATACCTGTTCTTGGTGTCTCTAACATGTTTAAAAGAAAGATTTTTTTAAGTATCAAAAAATATCTGCTGTAAACTTGGGGTACACCTGGGTACCTTACAGCGTAAAATAATGACCAACATCGTACCGTTTTATAAAAGCTGTAAGCGATTGAACATTTTGACCAACTCAATATTAAAACATACAAACACACACAGACATTTTGTTATAAAGCTTTAGGGAAACAGTATTACAGGACGATTATTTCATTTAATCCAATCATTCCTGTCTAACTGTGAAGTGAAGATTTTCCTGAACGGGTTCTCTTCCAGTTCCTTCCATACAAATGTTAGTGTTCCTCAAGGCTATATCCTTTGTCGTACACTGTTTCTGATCTTCATCAATGGTCTTTCTGACGTCATCGGTTCTAAGCGAATGACACTACCATTTACCCCTGTCTCCATAGTAAATCCGACATTGCTGACAAAGTTAACCTGGCCGTAGGTCTCGAAGACGAACTTCAATCTGTGGTTGACTGGGGCAGGAAATGGCTTGTGAGTTTAAATGCATTCAAAACGTAACTGCTGTCATTTACTCACCATAGAATAACGTTCCTGCCTTCTATCAGCATGGCTGATGTCCAACATCCCGAGAGTGTCTCTCTGCGTCTTCGTGGACTCTCGTTTTCAAATGATCTGAGATGGAACAACTACATTGAATCAATAACTTCATCTACCGCAAGGAAAGTTGGTTCCCGGTGAAAGTTTTTCTCGTCTGAGTCCGTCCTTCAGATCTACAAAATTTACCATTCGTCATTGCATTGAATACTGTTGCCATATATGGTCTAGTGACCGCGCTGTTCATCTCAAGGTCCTCGACAAAATACAGAGACAGCTATGGAATGTGATAAGAGCTAATCTGTCATCTCGTCTACAGTCACTTTCTCACAGACGTAATATGGCTTCCCTCTGTCTTTTCTACAAATATTTTCATGGTAACTGCTCTGACGAACTACTTTCACTGGTACCCCCCCAACTGCATGAATGTAAGCGTTCTACTAGGTTGGCATCTCGGTCCGACCCCTTTTGAAACAGTTAAATGTAACCCCCTCTTCTACACCAACAGATTCTTGCCTCGCACTTCCCGTCAGTGGAACTCCCTTCCTCTTACTTGCTTCCATGATAACTATAATCTTCAAATATTTAAATGTAATGTCAGTCGACAGCTTTTGATGCCTTGATCCTGACCCCCGTCCTTCTCTATATCCCTTCCACAAACAGCCTTCTTTACTCTTGCTCTTCTTATTTACTCCTTGGGTGCTAGTTGCACTCCCACCTTACTTGGTGAAATGATTTTAAAAAAATCCCCGGCGTAGCGATTTTCAAGCGTAGCTGAGATGTGGCACAAGACCGAAAATATTTAGCACCTAGTGAGGATCGAACTCAATAATCAGTCGTAATTATTCTAGCGAGACATTTACACTGCCTCGAGGTGCCCGGGGGAGACGTGTATGTTTTTACGGAAATTGTCTTTTCAAATACGGACAAATAAACACGTCCAAAATATGACAGTCAAAAACGAGCTACATACGTATTTATAGGTCGATCTTGTTTCTTTTTATGCTCTTTTGATTTTGAAACATGTTCAACCGTCAACCCATACGTTTGGTAGGGGCTTTAGCCACAGCCTGTGTAAGTTTCTTAGTCATTATATTAAAAACAAATAAGAAAATTCGCCAGAAAATAAAACGTTTTTAACAAGTATCAAGAGCAAAGGCAGAAATCGCCTCCTCTCAATTGAGAATGAAATCCGTGAGTGTTTATCTAAAGTTCAAGATCAAATTAAGTATTTCTGTAGAAAAAAACAGGCAGAGGCTTCACATTAGAGAAACATGTTTCGCTTTATCAAATGACACAGAAAGTAACATTTTCTTAGCTCGTTTATTGGACATTTTGCCTTGATTTACCTTATGTCTTTTCAACATTGCCAGTAAAGGATAAAAAATAAAAAAAAACTAATGCAGTAATTATCTGTTTTCGTTCTGTTTATATTTATATTATAGGGATATATTGGTTACTTATGTCTATATTTTACGTTTGTGTTTAGAATTTTTTTTTGTGTGAATGAAAGCTCCCTGATGAAGTATTATAAACGAACTGTATGAACTTTATTTAGCCATACCGAAAAATTTGACAAAGAAGTATTAATTATTCCTTAAACCAGTTATTCCCAAAATAATTGACGGGGAAGAGGTTACATAAATAAAAATCAATCTTAAAACAATTTTTTGAACGATTTTTTGTATAAAACAAACGTCTAGAGAATATTTCATTAAAACAAAAAGTGATTAAAAATATTCGAATCGAAAGAAAAGTATATTTTAATTTCTGATTCACGGCATCACTTTACGCAACCTGAAATTAAATTTGATTTCTCTGGCGGACTTATCTATGAAAATGTAAAAATTAAATTTTCAAATTATATTTTAAGATTTCAAAAAATTAAAAGCAGTTTCAGGTTGGCTTTAAATCTTTCAAAATTTTTTCTTTAAAGCATTTCCTTTTCTTAAATAATTTAAATCATGAATTATTAACTATCCGTAATATGTACGCACAGGAGTATGCGGCAGTAGTTTGTATTGTTATCCTATCTTCATATATTTTTGTGATTCATTATTTGATGTCATATTTTCCAATCTGCAGCTTCTTTTCAAGAAACGAAACATGGCAAACCTATCGATATTTCCATGGTGAATGTTCAGACGAATATAACCTCAGATCATTGACAAGTCTAACAACACTCCTCTTCGTCTCCCCCTCTTCTCTTTTACTCCTCTTCTCCTCACCCAGACGCTAACTCCGCTAGCTTTATAATAATACCGACCTTAAGGTTGATCTGACTTTCTTTTTCTTCCTCGTCTGGGACTAGTGTGTCATCTCCATCGAGTTGATTCAGGTTTTTCAAAATCTTATATTTTGGGGATTGACGGTGGAATATAGAGTGCACCCCTCTGTGTACATTTGTACCACAGATATGATTGCATAATGACTTTCTCTCGTCGTGCTAATTTTTGACTCTCTGCCTCCAGAGCAGCGTTTCTCAACCTTTTTACCCTTGCGTAACCCTTAAAATAAATGACATGTCTCAAAGAAACCCTGCGCAAAAACAAAATTATATATCATATCTTTTTCATTTTATTTTCATCGTAGTTCACGTGGTAAATATCATAGTATATATTTTTGAATAACTGGTTTAAGGAATAATTAATACTTCTTTGTCAAATTTTTCGGTAATGCTAAATAAAATTCATACTGTTCGTTTATAATACTTCATCAGGGAGTTTTCATTCACATAAAAATAATTCTAAACTCAAACGTAAAAAATAAACCAATCTCATATACTTATAAATGTAAACAGAACGAAAACAGATAATTGCTGCATCAGTTTTCTTTTAAATTTTTATCCATTGCAATGTTGAAAAGACATAAAGTATATCAAGGCAAAATGTCCTGTGAACCAATAAACGGGCTAAGAAAATATTACTTTCAGGGCCATTTGATAAAGTGAAACACGTTTCTCTAATATGAAGCCTGTGCCTGTCTTTTGCTACACAAATGCTTAATTTGAGGTCGAACTTTAGATAAACACACGGATTTCATTCTCAATTAAGAGGAGACGATTTCTGTCTTTGCTCTTAATACTTGTTGAATAAGAAAAGTCTTGCACACACATGTAAGACGTTGAAAACTGCAACAATATATTAATTAAATGAAATTTAATAAAAAACCAAAAGTGCATTAGCTCATTATCTCACCTGTTCTCGCGGAACCCTTAGGGTTCCCGGTAACCCCGGTTGAGAAACGCCACTCCAGAGCAACGTCTAAATCCGACTGGAATTAGAAATCCTTTAATAAAATGCACAAAACTGTTGATAACTCTTACATCAGGTTTATTGAATGTAAAGAAAAAAATGGTTAGATAAAATGTCTCTATTATCTACTGCAGCATCAAGTCTTCTATTGCAGTATAGCAATTTGGGAAATCTATTCGCAAACGCTAAAGTAATAATAAGTCAATCGACTCTTGCCCAAATCTTCAATGTGCGTGTTCTGTGTTTTCATTCTGGTCACGGGAAATACCGGTGTGCTCTTTAGTGACGACTAAACTAGCAATTCCGAGCCGCTCCGAACTGACATCTAGGTCCGTCTCCGTCTGTGTGTGCTTGTTTTTGCTCTGCCACAGTGATTCCCGGGTTGTGCTTTAGCAACAACTGTTTTTCGAGCAATCCTGTGCAGCTCAAAGCCGACTTCTCCACTTTTGTGTCTCCGTCGGTGTGTGTCCTGGCGGGTTCTCGTTAATATAGACGACACCCCCTCCAACATTTGACTTGGATATACCTAATTTCTCCACCGGCGTCTTAATCTTAGGAGACCTTGTAATTTCTTTCTTTAGAATATGCCTCGATATATTTCTGTAAAGATATTTGTGTTCTTGAGCGATGAAATAAACAAATCCCCGCGGATTAACAAAAATCAGATGCTTTTTTCTTTCACTAAAATAATTTGGATCATATTTTTCTGTGACCACACATGTTTTGGACAGATAGCCTAATGTAAACAAACCTTCGGATTTAATTTCAAAATTCTTCTTTGTATAGAATAATTTGTAAGGACACACACGTTGTGGACCGATTGTATAATGTAAATAACTTTTCGAATATAATGTCTCAAGAAGTCGGAAAAATCATCATGTCCTCTTCTTAGAAAGGATTGGGACCCCTGGGTTTTATTAATTTTACTGAATCCTGTTTAGTTAATTTTGGGTTCGATTCTCGTTGGAAGTGTTTGGGAATGATGTTTTTATTAGTTTAAAACAATTTTAGTCTGCATCTATTTTAATTTTTTAAGCGTTCAATTTTATGAATTATCTAAATAATAACCCCACTCCCAAGTCACCATCCTGTAATTTCATTTAATTTAACGTTTTTGAGCTCGACACACGATTCCATTTTCAGGGGTGATGGTCGTTACACTATCCGAATAGAGATTCTGCAAGATCTCTAAATTTCAAACAAGAAGCGTAAATTCCACAGACGGAGGACAATTTGGTGTCGGACAATTTGGATTTTGGGCTATTACGTATGGTGGGTAGTAGAGGGAGGAGTCAATCAATGTACCCATAACATTATAAAAACTCTTGTCCAAAATAGATGAACATTATCTGATTCGGATTTTTCAGACGTCATATGGAAGCAGTTATCGATACCAACGGTAGATTCTATGGATGCGCCAAGGAGAATCTCAAGATTCTTCGTGACAATTTCGTCTTTAATAAAGTTCTTCTTTCATGAATCATGCGTCTTTTACTAAATCTATGCAAATGTTCTCCAAGAACTGAACAAAGCTGTATATCTATGAACGTGTGGGAGGCACAACCTTTTTTTACCAGATTTGTTTCAATAATAAAATCATTCTTTTAATTAATTAATATTTTAGGGTTTCTTTTCTTTAGGTGTTGAGATGTTATACCTCCTCTCTTGTTTCCTCGGGGCTCAGTATTACTGACTATAAAGATGTTTTGGAGAGGGTTTTGCGGCCTTGAATAGAGCCAAGGATGATCGAACCAAAAAGATTCTACGCTATATTATGAGGCCAAGACGACTCAAGAATGGATGAATTACAATCTCTACGATCATATCAACCCCAAGCATATGGCCGCCTACCACTCGAGACACGAATCCATTGGACGACTGTCTATTGGGCGGAGTCGAGAGGGAAGTCAATCAACGCCCTCATAACACTATAAAAACTCTGAGGTATGCTATAACTAGCGCAATGTCCAAGATAAATAAAGATTATCTGAATCGGACGTTTCAGACGTCATATTCAAGAAGTTATCGATGCTAACGGCGGATACCTTAAGTAGATGCGCCATGAAGACTCCCAAGATATATTCATGCCAATTTCTTCTTTAATAAAGTTCTTCTTTCATTAATTATACGTCTTTTACTAAATCTATTCAAATATCCTCAGAGAACTTAGCAACACTGTATATCTATGAACGTGTGGGAGGCACAGACTGTTTATCAGATTTGTTTCAATAATAAAATCATTCTTTTAATTAATTAATATTTTAGTAAGGTTTTTTTTTTCTTTAGGTTTTGTGAATAATCAAATATCAACGAATATATAATGAAGCGGGGATGAAAACGATTATATAATGAATTGGTGGTGAAAAGTTCTCAACCCGACAAAGTAAGAATTCTGAAAAAAATATTTGATGATTTGGGCAGATTTGTGGAAGTAACTCTTTTTATATAAAGCCATGTCACATTTATATTTTTGAAATTAATCATAAGGAAGTAATAACCATCACAAATCTTCATCTGGCCTCACCAAGAAAATCTGTCTCCAAAAAGTCACAAATAGCTTTATCAAATACTAGCAGTAGAGCGTTGCCCGGGGATGTAACACTAAGAGATAGATCAAGTATCGACCATAATGAAGACAGAAAAATAAAATTGACAAAGATTATTGTTTAAGGTTGACGGACACACATGTCTTAATTATTTTTTTTCATTTTTTTTTTTTACGAATTGGTCAAACTCAAACAAAAACATTGTTTTCAATCGTTATGAGTCTACCGATTGAATAGAATTTTATAAACAATTCCCTTGTAAATGGAATTTTTAAAGCATTCTGAATGTTGAAAATCGGTTGAAAAATGTAGGAAATCCGATCCCATATATAAACGAACACACACACAAACAACCTGGGTTTTATAATAAGTATAACTCGATATGAGTTGTCACCCTTTCATTCTCGCGACAGCGATGCCACTAAATTGTGTTTTCAAATTGATTTCGAGCAAAAACAATTGTTTTTCCAATTTTGGGCGCTGTCAGAAACACCACAAGGTAATTTTACGTAGTTCTGTGAAGTTTTTTTTGAAATCGATTGAAAAATGTGGGAAATCCGATCCAATATATAAACGTACACACACACACACACACACACACACACACACACACACATAACCTGGGTTTTATAATAAGTATGATGTTCAATGATATTTTTTTCACGGCTGATCAACCTTTTGCAGTTTATATAGAATCTGAAAATATTTGCCGACTGAAAAAGTTTTATAGATGCAAGTCTTACTAATTAACCTATAGGTAGGAGGGGAAAGAGGTGAATTTATATCTTTCTCAGAGGTATTTGCGAGTAAGTCAATATATCGAACCCAACGGAAAATGGAACTAGTATTTACAATTTACAATTCCGAGTCATTATCCATGGCACCGCCGTATATCCATTCTTACAACCACCTGCTATTCGCAAAGCGGTCACTCATGTAGGCTCACCGTTGTTTAACTTGACCGTTACGAGAACCAGTGTTTTTAAAATGTTATGGCCATAAACCTTTTCATAACACAAAAATTAATTCGCATCACATTGAGAATTCGAACAGCAGCAAAAACAGTAATAGGTAGCACATGTATCTGAAGGAGAAAACAATGACATTATCAAGATATTGGTTTTCCATTCATTCCTTTTCTGTCCCATCAGCACGAAAGCGATCATGTCCGTCCACATCTTCCTGTCTCTTGTAGCTCTTAATTGCTATTTGTCCCCAAACCCTGTTCTACCATCCATTTACTCAAGCCAGTTAAGTATGTTACGCACTGTTTTCCTCTGTCCATCTTCCCCTTAATCCGTCCTGTGAGTATCAGATTTTCCAAGCCCTCCTTCTACATTACGTGACTCAGAAATTTCAATCACCTCTTTCTGATTTTAAATATGTTTCTTTTTTTGTTTCTATTCTCCCTGAAACCTCGTGTTGCCCACATATTTAAAAGTTTTTAAGGAATTTCACATTTTACATCAATACGAGAAAGATCTATAACAATTAATGGATTTGAGAAATTCTCAATCGTCAGTTAGGCTAAGTATTTAATCAAGAAATTCTAAATGCTTGCTGCATGGAAATGGCTAATTTTACCATTGCAATTAATGTACAGCTTCTCTTTAGCATATCAAAACTGACAGAATCATTACCTTTGAGGTTCGGTATTATTTTAAAGAAAGAATTATGAATGAAATATTTTTGGATTTCGCTACATTAAATTTTAGGCAGTGTTAACTCCTATAACAAGAAATTATAATGTGAATATAAAGTGAGGGGGGATCAATTCCACATTAAAATCAATATATAAATCGATCTCTGACTTTGTGAAAACGAGTATTCTTATATGATTATATTCCAGAAAATGTAAATAAATCTAAAAGATGCCTATCTAGAGAATCAGTATTTGATTGATTCGTTTTTTATTTAAAGCTGGAAAATATTTTTACATTATAACAATGTTGTTTCAGTGATACAAGTCTTACTAATTAACCCATAGTTTGGGGAAGAAGAGGATTCATGTTATTCAGAAGGGTTTTTGTGCGTAAGTGACTATAACGAACCCAATCGGAATTGAAACTCGTTTCACTGATTAACAATTCAGAGGCATTATTCATTACCCCACCCGCATATCAGCACCTAGTTTTCCTAAGTTGTCACCCATGTAGATACTGACCAGACTGCACGTTGCTTATCTTCAGTGATCGTACGGGAACCGGTCTTTCAACTTGATATGGCCGTAAGCCCCAAATTGAATGAAGAAGACCGGAAGTGGAATATGAAGATAGAGAGAATGAGTACTGAAAATGAAGGCTTTATCCTTCAGTCTGAATACTAAGCTAGGGTTTTTATTAGGTTGGTGCAAAAATAATTTCGTTTTCTCACATGGTAACATATGTTAGAAAACGAAATTATTTTTGCACCAACCTAATACTTGTAAAATGAAACTGTTTCAGCCGCGACGTAAAAGCTTCAGCTGCTGGTCTCAGATTTATTTTACTAATGTACACCCTAACTTATAATAGCATCATAAATTGACGCCCTACAGACGTAAATAATGTAGTGTTTGTTGGTTGATTGGTTGATTTCGTTTAGTGTCATATCAAACACTATGGGTACTTAACATAAATAAAAATAGAATATTTTGAACACAACTTTATGGTTTCAATTAAATGTCTTTTGAACGAAATTGTATGACGTCAGCTACAGATAAAATGTATTATTGGTATTTTTGCTATAAAATGTACTATTGGTCATTCTACTATAAAATGTATTGCTGGTCATTTTGCTTTAAAATGTATTTTTGTTAATTTTACTATTAGTAGTTATTGATAGTAATTATTTTATATCAAAATATATTACGGGTATTGTTCATATAAAAATGTTTTTGTATACTTTCATAGTGTTTTGTTTTTGTTTGGGGTTTCATTATGTACCCATAGTTAGGACCCAAACAGGTGCTACCACCCCGGGTTAGCGTGGACCCGGGAACAACAGCAATTATGATGTGGTTCCATGCTCGTTAAAACCGTCAATCTCCCAATCAGAGGTCTTGTTGCTGGAGGTAGTTTATCGTTATACTCGGGACTGCAGTATTTGTCCCTGTCCACTCGGATGAAATATGGCGCAAGGCCATGTTTGTGAGTGACTGTTTCCCATTGTGCATGCGATGACGAAGAAAAGTTTTATAGTTTCACTTACCATTTTGAACGCCTCTGGCATCACTGATTGACAGTGATTTTCCCTATTACTGGATGGACCCTTTGGAAGTTAAATGTTGATCAATTCGTGAATCTGGTTCGATTGATGGAGGTGATCATTGTGTATTTTCACTTTGAAAGAGGTAAATTTGCAGTCAAAGAACTGGACAATTAATAGTTTCGTCTTCAATCAAAAGAGAAAGAAAAAAAAGAAAAAGCAAAATGAAATTTTGGAAATCGATGAAACGTGATTTTATGTCATTTATTTTTCTAAATTTTTATAAATATTATTTTCTTTCTTTCTTTTTCCATTTAATCATTTTCTTTATTTCCCATAATTCATTTCAATCCATTTTCCCCACTTCCTTATTTTTCCATTTTTCCGTTTTAATCTATTTTACTCTTTCCTTATTTTTCCGATGTAATAAATTTTAATTTCTTTTCTCACTTCCTTAATTTCCCATTTAATCCATTTTTCCTAATTTAATCAAATTTCCCATTTCGTCATTTTTGCATTTTTTCCCATGTCATCCATATTTCCAATTTAATCCATTTTATTATTTTCTTATTTTCCCAATTAATCCATTTTCCCATTTATTTATTTTTCCATTTTTCGAATTTAATCCATTTTCCTGTTTCCTTCTTTTCCCATTTAATCCATTTTAATCCATTTTAATCCATTTTTTCATTTCTTTATTTTCCATTTTCTCGCATATAATCCATTTTCCAGTTTTCATATATTCCCATTTAATCCATTTTAATCCATTTTTCCAATTTCCTTTTTTTTCCATTTTCCCCATTTAATCCATTTTATAAGTTTCCCATTTAATCCATTTTAATCCATTTTTCTCGTTTCGTTATTTTCCCATTTTGTCGTATATGCACAATTTGCAGCTTCTATATTTTCACATTTAATCCATTTCCCCATTTATTTAATTTTCCATTTTTCGAATTTAATCCATTTTCCCGTTTCCTTATTTTTTCCGTTTAATCCATATTAATCCATTTTACCATTGCATTATGTTTCCATTTTAATCCATTTTCTTATTTTCCCAATTTCTAGCATATAATCCTTTTTCCGTTTCCATATATTTCACATTTAATCTATTTTACCCTTTCCTTATTTTTCCCCTTTAACCCATATTAATCCATTTTACCATTTTATTACTTCCATTTAATCCATTTTAATCCTTTTTTCCTATTTCCTTATTTTCCCATTTTCTCGCAATATAATCCATTTTACCCTTTCCTTTTTTCGACATTTAAGCCATATTAATCCATTTTGCCCTTTTCTTATTTCCCCATTTAATCCATATTAATCCATTTTACCCTTTCCTTATTTTCCCATTTAATCCATTTTAATCCATTTTAACCTATTCTTATTTTCCCATTTAATCCATTTTAATCCATTTTACCCTTTCCTTATTTTCCCATTTAATCCATTTTAATCCATTTCAACCTATTCTTATTTTCCCATTTAATCCATTTTAATCCATTTTACCCTTTTCTTATTTTCCCATTTTCTAGCATATAATCTATTTTACCGATTCCATATTTTCTCATTTAATCCTTAGTAATCCATTTTATCCATTTCCTAATTTTTCACATTTATTTATGCCAATTTCCCCCCTTCGTTCATTGTTTTCCTTTTTTCCCATTTTTATTTTCCATTTATTCACCAATTTTCCCATTTTTGTTTTCCCTTTTCTTTCCCATTTTAATCCGATTTTAATCCTAATCCCATTCCTATTTTCATCTACTTTCCCTCTTTCTTGGAGTTTTAGTTACTTTCTGTACTTTTGGTTTCTATTTTACTTTCATTTTCTGTTCCCATAATTATCCTTTAGCGTCATGCAAAACTGTAGAACTATTATTTGAAATCCCTAAAATCATTCTCTAGTATTCTTAAAGTTTTTAAAGGCATTCATCTTAGAAAACGTATCGGCGTTCGTTGTCCCAACTCTGTACGTAATTGGTTTATGATCGGCCTGGAAGACGGAAAGATAAATCACCTTCGAGAAGACCATAATAGAAAAATGTTTTTGGTCGGACAAGAATTCTCCTTGGAAAGTGGAATAATAACGTCTAATATAAGACAACTGCCAAATTCGTTATACAGTATTTTACCCTGATGAATTCGTGGTTGTCTTCGCAAATCAAATAAACTACATAAAATATATCTGAATGGTGAAGATACTGTGATGAATGCCCGCGGGTTGAGCAGAGTACTTATCAATTGGTCCCTGGTCGGAATTGGTTGTTAACACTTTCAGCACCAAACGTTGATAACATTTCCATAACTTTGCCTGTTATGCACCAATCGATAGTTTCTTTATGCTAACATTTATACGAATACAAGGCTCAAGAGACGCCCAAGTTAGAGGTTAACCGTCAAAATAGCGATGCTAAACGAAATATATGAAGCAGGTGGTAAATGAAGTTTATGAGGATAACATGGAAAATGGCGACTGACTCTTGAAGAGGTCAAGTTCTCAGGGAAGTGCCCACGAGGAGTCTCTTCCTCAAAATGGCAGATCTTGAAGGAAAAAGGTGAGTGAAATTTTATTCTTACATTTGTAATACGGAAGAAATTAAGATGATTCGACTCCATGAAAATAACAACGCGAGTTCGAATTACAAATATCTGAACGGACAGGACAAATAATTGTGGTCATCTAAAGCGTATAACGTCCCCTTTGTAAAATACGCGACTTGTATTCATTTTATTCTCGCACATCCCTTTGTCTACCACCGTCTTGTCATTGATACTCTTTAGTCGTTGAAGAATTCCTAATTTAATATTCATTGGTTACATCAGCAGCAGCAGCAACATCATCATCAAAATCATCATAAAAATAAATTCTTGTCTCTGAAGGTTTTAAAATCGTGTGTATATGTCCGTTTACTTTTTTACTCAAGGTTTCTTGAGAAATATTCATGATGTGCTAATCATGGTTCTTCACAACCTTTTATTTGCAGTTCTAAGAAATTCTTGATCCTTGAATCTCACTCTTTTCCTATTATCCAATAATCATTGATACTCGTTAAGCAGAGTATTTCTCACGGATATTCTTTTTTTTTTTTTAATCATTTCACCTCAAGCAAGGCGATAACGCAAGAGGTTAACATAGAGAGAAAGTGATTGGGAATACTTTAGAAAGAACAGGGAACCCAATCCTAAACAAGAAACAAGGAATAAAACTCTACTTGTGTTGCCTTGATTATATTATCTAGGCACTTATTTGGTGTTCATAATCTGAAGCTATCTCTTTCTTGTTATAAATATCAATTTTCTTGTAGTTTCATTCAGTTATGTACCATGCGTGATACATGCTTTGGCAATCATGTATCTTTCGATACATGACCGACGAGGCTGATTTTTTTCCGGTAGTAGGTTGCTATTTCTTTCTGCGGTAGACCAGTTGCCATCCAAAGCTACAGAACCCGGTCTGTCCTGCTATTTACCCATAGCTGGGAGGAGAAGAAG
>OZ010592.1:26953642-26993642 GCA_963932145.1 Acanthosepion lycidas | reverse complement strand
CCGATTTTATTCTTGCTGTACACAGCCTTGCGTTGTCATGGACTCGAACTAAAGCTAAAATATCGGCGCAATGCTTGAAGCTGCATATATGGTTTCATTGGTTGTCGAGATATAACCTTGTCCATCAACTAGCTTTTGAGTTAAATATTGTCATAGATTAATGTAAATTTATTCTTAGCTGACGGTTAGGATGAGACATTCGTTATTACGTGATCATAGAGGAGAAGTAGTTTTCATATTGACGAGGTTTGGGCGCTTTTCGAGCTGCACGTTTATGGACCCATTCCTTGTCTATCTCTGACCCCTTGCATTAAATCGTGAATTAAGTTAAATTTATTCTTACCTGTCAAATAGGACGAAACATTCATAGTTACAACTTATTTCTAAATTCCGGAAATTATTTATGACTCAACTTAATATTTGAATTCTTTCTGAATGTTAAATTGCGGTGCCAATGAACGAATTTTGGAGTCAATAAATTCCGGAAATTATTTATGACTCAACTTAATATTTGAATTCTTTCTGAATGTTAAATTGCGGTGCCAATGAACGAATTTTGGAGTCAATAAATTCCGGAAATTATTTATGACTCAAATTAACATTTGAATTCTTTCTGAATGTTAAATTGCGGTGCCAATGAACGAATTTTGGAGTCAATAAATTCCGGAAATTATTTATGACTCAAATTAACATTTTAATTCTTTCTGAATGTTAAATTGCGGTGCCAATGAACGAATTTTGGAGTCAATAAATTCCGGAAATTATTTATGACTCAAATTAACATTTGAATTCTTTCTGAATGTTAAATTGCGGTGCCAATGAACGAATTTTGGAGTCAATAAATTCCGGAAATTATTTATGGCTCAAATTAATATTTTAATTCTTTCTGAATGTTAAATTGCGGTGCCAATGAACGAATTTTGGAATCAATAAATTCCGGAAATTATTTATGACTCAAATTAACATTTTAATTCTTTCTGAATGTTAAATTGCGGTGCCAATGAACGAATTTTGGAGTCAATAAATTCCGGAAATTATTTATGACTCAAATTAACATTTTAATTCTTTCTGAATGTTAAATTGCGGTGCCAATGAACGAATTTTGGAGTCAATAAATTCCGGAAATTATTTATGACTCAACTTAATATTTGAATTCTTTCTGAATGTTAAATTGCGGTGCCAATGAACGAATTTTGGAGTCAATAAATTCCGGAAATTATTTATGACTCAAATTAACATTTGAATTCTTTCTGAATGTTAAATTGCGGTGCCAATGAACGAATTTTGGAGTCAATAAATTCCGGAAATTATTTATGACTCAAATTAACATTTTAATTCTTTCTGAATGTTAAATTGCGGTGCCAATGAACGAATTTTGGAGTCAATAAATTCCGGAAATTATTTATGACTCAAATTAACATTTTAATTCTTTCTGAATGTTAAATTGCGGTGCCAATGAACGAATTTTGGAGTCAATAAATTCCGGAAATTATTTATGGCTCAAATTAATATTTTAATTCTTTCTGAATGTTAAATTGCGGTGCCAATGAACGAATTTTGGAATCAATAAATTCCGGAAATTATTTATGACTCAAATTAACATTTTAATTCTTTCTGAATGTTAAATTGCGGTGCCAATGAACGAATTTTGGAGTCAATAAATTCCGGAAATTATTTATGACTCAAATTAACATTTTAATTCTTTCTGAATGTTAAATTGCGGTGCCAATGAACGAATTTTGGAATCAATAAATTCCGGAAATTATTTATGACTCAACTTAATATTTGAATTCTTTCTGAATGTTAAATTGCGGTGCCAATGAACGAATTTTGGAGTCAATAAATTCCGGAAATTATTTATGGCTCAAATTAACATTTTAATTCTTTCTGAATGTTAAATTGCGGTGCCAATGAACGAATTTTGGAATCAATAAATTCCGGAAATTATTTATGACTCAAATTAACATTTTAATTCTTTCGGAATGTTAAATTGCGGTGCCAATGAACGAATTTTGGAATCAATAAATTCCGGAAATTATTTATGACTCAAATTAACATTTTAATTCTTTCTGAATGTTAAATTGCGGTGCCAATGAACGAATTTTGGAATCAATAAATTCCGGAAATTATTTATGGCTCAAATTAACATTTTAATTCTTTCTGAATGTTAAATTGCGGTGCCAATGAACGAATTTTGGAATCAATAAATTCCGGAAATTATTTATGACTCAAATTAACATTTTAATTCTTTCTGAATGTTAAATTGCGGTGCCAATGAACGAATTTTGGAATCAATAAATTCCGGAAATTATTTATGACTCAACTTAATATTTGAATTCTTTCTGAATGTTAAATTGCGGTGCCAATGAACGAATTTTGGAGTCAATAAATTCCGGAAATTATTTATGACTCAAATTAACATTTTAATTCTTTCTGAATGTTAAATTGCGGTGCCAATGAACGAATTTTGGAGTCAATAAATTCCGGAAATTATTTATGACTCAAATTAACATTTTAATTCTTTCTGAATGTTAAATTGCGGTGCCAATGAACGAATTTTGGAGTCAATAAATTCCGGAAATTATTTATGACTCAAATTAACATTTTAATTCTTTCTGAATGTTAAATTGCGGTGCCAATGAACGAATTTTGGAGTCAATAAATTCCGGAAATTATTTATGGCTCAAATTAACATTTTAATTCATTCTGAATGTTAAATTGCGGTGCCAATGAACAAATTTTGGAGTCAATAAATTCCGGAAATTATTTATGACTCAACTTAATATTTGAATTCTTTCTGAATGTTAAATTGCGGTGCCAATGAACGAATTTTGGAGTCAATAAATTCCGGAAATTATTTATGACTCAAATTAACATTTTAATTCTTTCTGAATGTTAAATTGCGGTGCCAATGAACGAATTTTGGAATCAATAAATTCCGGAAATTATTTATGACTCAAATTAACATTTTAATTCTTTCTGAATGTTAAATTGCGGTGCCAATGAACGAATTTTGGAGTCAATAAATTCCGGAAATTATTTATGACTCAAATTAACATTTTAATTCTTTCTGAATGTTAAATTGCGGTGCCAATGAACGAATTTTGGAGTCAATAAATTCCGGAAATTATTTATGACTCAAATTAACATTTTAATTCTTTCTGAATGTTAAATTGCGGTGCCAATGAACGAATTTTGGAGACAATAAATTCCGGAAATTATTTATGGCTCAAATTAACATTTTAATTCTTTCTGAATGTTAAATTGCGGTGCCAATGAACGAATTTTGGAATCAATAAATTCCGGAAATTATTTATGACTCAACTTAATATTTGAATTCTTTCTGAATGTTAAATTGCGGTGCCAATGAACGAATTTTGGAGTCAATAAATTCCGGAAATTATTTATGACTCTACTTAATATTGGAATTCTTTCTGAATGTTAAATTGCGGTGCCAATGAACGTATTTTGGAGTCAATAAATTCCGGAAATTATTTATGGCTCAACTTAATATTGGAATTCTTTTTGAATGTTAAATTGCGGTGCCAATGAACGTATTTTGGAGTCAATATATTCCGGAAATTATTTATGGCTCAACTTAATATTGGAATTCTTTCTGAATGTTAAATTGCGGTGCCAATGAACGTATTTTAGAGTCAATATATTCCGGAAATTATTTATGGCTCAACTTAATATTGGAATTCTTTCTGAATGTTAAATTGCGGTGCCAATGAACGAATTTTGGAGTCAATAAATTCCGGAAATTATTTATGACTCAAATTAACATTTTAATTCTTTCTGAATGTTAAATTGCGGTGCCAATGAACGAATTTTGGAGTCAATAAATTCCGGAAATTATTTATGACTCAACTTAATATTGGAATTCTTTCTGAATGTTAAATTGCGGTGCCAATGAACGTATTTTGGAGTCAATATATTCCGGAAATTATTTATGGCTCAACTTAATATTGGAATTCTTTCTGAATGTTAAATTGCGGTGCCAATGAAAGTATTTTGGAGTCAATATATTCCGGAAATTATTTATGGCTCAACTTAATATTGGAATTCTTTCTGAATGTTAAATTGCGGTGCCAATGAACGTATTTTGGAGTCAATAAATTCCGGAAATTATTTATGACTCAAATTAACATTTTAATTCTTTCTGAATGTTAAATTGCGGTGCCAATGAACGAATTTTGGAGTCAATAAATTCTGGAAATAACTTATGACTCAAATTAACATTTTAATTCTTTCTGAATGTTAAATTGCGGTGCCAATGAACGAATTTTGGAGTCAATAAATTCTGGAAATTATTTATGGCTCAACTTAATATTTGAATTCTTTCTGAATGTTAAATTGCGGTGCCAATGAACGAATTTTGGAGTCAATAAATTCCGGAAATTATTTATGACTCAAATTAACATTTTAATTCTTTCTGAATGTTAAATTGCGCTGCCAATGAACGAATTTTGGAGTCAATAAATTCTGGAAATTATTCATGGCTCAACTTAATATTTGAATTCTTTCTGAATGTTAAATTGCGGTGCCAATGAACGAATTTTGGAGTCAATAAATTCTGGAAATTATTTATGGCTCAACTTAATATTTGAATTCTTTCTGAATGTTAAATTGCGGTGCCAATGAACGAAATTTGGAGTCAATAAATTCTGGAAATTAATTATGGCTCAACTTAATATTGGAATTCTTTCTGAATGTTAAATTGCGGTGCCAATGAACGAATTTTGGAGTCAATAAATTCTGGAAATTATTTATGGCTCAACTTAATATTTGAATTCTTTCTGAATGTTAAATTGCGGTGCCAATGAACGAATTTTGGAGTCAATAAATTCTGGAAATTATTTATGGCTCAACTTAATATTGGAATTCTTTCTGAATGTTAAATTGCGGTGCCAATGAACGAATTTTGGAGTCAATAAATTCTGGAAATTATTTATGGCTCAACTTAATATTGGAATTCTTTCTGAATGTTAAATTGCGGTGCCAATGAACGAATTTTGGAGTCAATAAATTCCGGAAATTATTTATGACTCAAATTAACATTTTAATTCTTTCTGAATGTTAAATTGCGGTGCCAATGAACGAATTTTGGAGTCAATAAATTCTGGAAATAATTTATGACTCAAATTAACATTTTAATTCTTTCTGAATGTTAAATTGCGGTGCCAATGAACGAATTTTGGAGTCAATAAATTCTGGAAATAATTTATGACTCAAATTAACATTTTAATTCTTTCTGAATATTAAATTGCGGTGCCAATGAACGAATTTTGGAGTCAATAAATTCTGGAAATAATTTATGACTCAAATTAACATTTTAATTCTTTCTGAATGTTAAATTGCGGTGCCAATGAACGAATTTTGGAGTCAATAAATTCTGGAAATAATTTATGACTCAAATTAACATTTTAATTCTTTCTGAATGTTAAATTGCGGTGCCAATGAACGAATTTTGGAGTCAATAAATTCTGGAAATTATTTATGGCTCAACTTAATATTTGAATTCTTTCTGAATGTTAAATTGCGGTGCCAATGAACGAATTTTGGAGTCAATAAATTCCGGAAATTATTTATGACTCAAATTAACATTTGAATTCTTTCTGAATGTTAAATTGCGGTGCCAATGAACGAATTTTGGAGTCAATAAATTCCGGAAATTATTTATGACTCAAATTAACATTTTAATTCTTTCTGAATGTTAAATTGCGGTGCCAATGAACGAATTTTGGAGTCAATAAATTCCGGAAATTATTTATGACTCAAATTAACATTTGAATTCTTTCTGAATGTTAAATTGCGGTGCCAATGAACGAATTTTGGAGTCAATAAATTCCGGAAATTATTTATGGCTCAAATTAATATTTTAATTCTTTCTGAATGTTAAATTGCGGTGCCAATGAACGAATTTTGGAATCAATAAATTCCGGAAATTATTTATGACTCAAATTAACATTTTAATTCTTTCTGAATGTTAAATTGCGGTGCCAATGAACGAATTTTGGAGTCAATAAATTCCGGAAATTATTTATGACTCAAATTAACATTTTAATTCTTTCTGAATGTTAAATTGCGGTGCCAATGAACGAATTTTGGAGTCAATAAATTCCGGAAATTATTTATGACTCAACTTAATATTTGAATTCTTTCTGAATGTTAAATTGCGGTGCCAATGAACGAATTTTGGAGTCAATAAATTCCGGAAATTATTTATGACTCAAATTAACATTTGAATTCTTTCTGAATGTTAAATTGCGGTGCCAATGAACGAATTTTGGAGTCAATAAATTCCGGAAATTATTTATGACTCAAATTAACATTTTAATTCTTTCTGAATGTTAAATTGCGGTGCCAATGAACGAATTTTGGAGTCAATAAATTCCGGAAATTATTTATGACTCAAATTAACATTTTAATTCTTTCTGAATGTTAAATTGCGGTGCCAATGAACGAATTTTGGAGTCAATAAATTCCGGAAATTATTTATGGCTCAAATTAATATTTTAATTCTTTCTGAATGTTAAATTGCGGTGCCAATGAACGAATTTTGGAATCAATAAATTCCGGAAATTATTTATGACTCAAATTAACATTTTAATTCTTTCTGAATGTTAAATTGCGGTGCCAATGAACGAATTTTGGAGTCAATAAATTCCGGAAATTATTTATGACTCAAATTAACATTTTAATTCTTTCTGAATGTTAAATTGCGGTGCCAATGAACGAATTTTGGAATCAATAAATTCCGGAAATTATTTATGGCTCAAATTAACATTTTAATTCTTTCTGAATGTTAAATTGCGGTGCCAATGAACGAATTTTGGAATCAATAAATTCCGTAAATTATTTATGACTCAACTTAATATTTGAATTCTTTCTGAATGTTAAATTGCGGTGCCAATGAACGAATTTTGGAGTCAATAAATTCCGGAAATTATTTATGACTCAAATTAACATTTTAATTCTTTCTGAATGTTAAATTGCGGTGCCAATGAACGAATTTTGGAGTCAATAAATTCCGGAAATTATTTATGACTCAAATTAACATTTTAATTCTTTCTGAATGTTAAATTGCGGTGCCAATGAACGAATTTTGGAGTCAATAAATTCCGGAAATTATTTATGGATCAAATTAACATTTTAATTCTTTCTGAATGTTAAATTGCGGTGCCAATGAACGAATTTTGGAATCAATAAATTCCGGAAATTATTTATGACTCAAATTAACATTTTAATTCTTTCGGAATGTTAAATTGCGGTGCAAATGAACGAATTTTGGAATCAATAAATTCCGGAAATTATTTATGACTCAAATTAACATTTTAATTCTTTCTGAATGTTAAATTGCGGTGCCAATGAACGAATTTTGGAATCAATAAATTCCGGAAATTATTTATGGCTCAAATTAACATTTTAATTCTTTCTGAATGTTAAATTGCGGTGCCAATGAACGAATTTTGGAATCAATAAATTCCGGAAATTATTTATGACTCAAATTAACATTTTAATTCTTTCTGAATGTTAAATTGCGGTGCCAATGAACGTATTTTGGAATCAATAAATTCCGGAAATTATTTATGACTCAACTTAATATTTGAATTCTTTCTGAATGTTAAATTGCGGTGCCAATGAACGAATTTTGGAGTCAATAAATTCCGGAAATTATTTATGACTCAAATTAACATTTTAATTCTTTCTGAATGTTAAATTGCGGTGCCAATGAACGAATTTTGGAGTCAATAAATTCCGGAAATTATTTATGACTCAAATTAACATTTTAATTCTTTCTGAATGTTAAATTGCGGTGCCAATGAACGAATTTTGGAGTCAATAAATTCCGGAAATTATTTATGACTCAAATTAACATTTGAATTCTTTCTGAATGTTAAATTGCGGTGCCAATGAACGAATTTTGGAGTCAATAAATTCCGGAAATTATTTATGGCTCAAATTAACATTTTAATTCATTCTGAATGTTAAATTGCGGTGCCAATGAACAAATTTTGGAGTCAATAAATTCCGGAAATTATTTATGACTCAACTTAATATTTGAATTCTTTGTGAATTTTAAATTGCGGTGCCAATGAACGAATTTTGGAGTCAATAAATTCCGGAAATTATTTATGACTTAAATTAACATTTTAATTCTTTCTGAATGTTAAATTGCGGTGCCAATGAACGAATTTTGGAATCAATAAATTCCGGAAATTATTTATGACTCAAATTAACATTTTAATTCTTTCTGAATGTTAAATTGCGGTGCCAATGAACGAATTTTGGAGTCAATAAATTCCGGAAATTATTTATGACTCAAATTAACATTTTAATTCTTTCTGAATGTTAAATTGCGGTGCCAATGAACGAATTTTGGAGTCAATAAATTCCGGAAATTATTTATGACTCAAATTAACATTTTAATTCTTTCTGAATGTTAAATTGCGGTGCCAATGAACGAATTTTGGAGACAATAAATTCCGGAAATTATTTATGGCTCAAATTAACATTTTAATTCTTTCTGAATGTTAAATTGCGGTGCCAATGAACGAATTTTGGAATCAATAAATTCCGGAAATTATTTATGACTCAACTTAATATTTGAATTCTTTCTGAATGTTAAATTGCGGTGCCAATGAACGAATTTTGGAGTCAATAAATTCCGGAAATTATTTATGACTCAACTTAATATTGGAATTCTTTCTGAATGTTAAATTGCGGTGCCAATGAACGTATTTTGGAGTCAATAAATTCCGGAAATTATTTATGGCTCAACTTAATATTGGAATTCTTTTTGAATGTTAAATTGCGGTGCCAATGAACGTATTTTGGAGTCAATATATTCCGGAAATTATTTATGGCTCAACTTAATATTGGAATTCTTTCTGAATGTTAAATTGCGGTGCCAATGAACGTATTTTGGAGTCAATATATTCCGGAAATTATTTATGGCTCAACTTAATATTGGAATTCTTTCTGAATGTTAAATTGCGGTGCCAATGAACGAATTTTGGAGTCAATAAATTCCGGAAATTATTTATGACTCAAATTAACATTTTAATTCTTTCTGAATGTTAAATTGCGGTGCCAATGAACGAATTTTGGAGTCAATAAATTCCGGAAATTATTTATGACTCAACTTAATATTGGAATTCTTTCTGAATGTTAAATTGCGGTGCCAATGAACGTATTTTGGAGTCAATATATTCCGGAAATTATTTATGGCTCAACTTAATATTGGAATTCTTTCTGAATGTTAAATTGCGGTGCCAATGAAAGTATTTTGGAGTCAATATATTCCGGAAATTATTTATGGCTCAACTTAATATTGGAATTCTTTCTGAATGTTAAATTGCGGTGCCAATGAACGTATTTTGGAGTCAATAAATTCCGGAAATTATTTATGACTCAAATTAACATTTTAATTCTTTCTGAATGTTAAATTGCGGTGCCAATGAACGAATTTTGGAGTCAATAAATTCTGGAAATAACTTATGACTCAAATTAACATTTTAATTCTTTCTGAATGTTAAATTGCGGTGCCAATGAACGAATTTTGGAGTCAATAAATTCTGGAAATTATTTATGGCTCAACTTAATATTTGAATTCTTTCTGAATGTTAAATTGCGGTGCCAATGAACGAATTTTGGAGTCAATAAATTCCGGAAATTATTTATGACTCAAATTAACATTTTAATTCTTTCTGAATGTTAAATTGCGGTGCCAATGAACGAATTTTGGAGTCAATAAATTCTGGAAATAATTTATGACTCAAATTAACATTTTAATTCTTTCTGAATGTTAAATTGCGCTGCCAATGAACGAATTTTGGAGTCAATAAATTCTGGAAATTATTCATGGCTCAACTTAATATTTGAATTCTTTCTGAATGTTAAATTGCGGTGCCAATGAACGAATTTTGGAGTCAATAAATTCTGGAAATTATTTATGGCTCAACTTAATATTTGAATTCTTTCTGAATGTTAAATTGCGGTGCCAATGAACGAAATTTGGAGTCAATAAATTCTGGAAATTAATTATGGCTCAACTTAATATTGGAATTCTTTCTGAATGTTAAATTGCGGTGCCAATAAACGAATTTTGGAGTCAATAAATTCTGGAAATTATTTATGGCTCAACTTAATATTTGAATTCTTTCTGAATGTTAAATTGCGGTGCCAATGAACGAATTTTGGAGTCAATAAATTCTGGAAATTATTTATGGCTCAACTTAATATTGGAATTCTTTCTGAATGTTAAATTGCGGTGCCAATGAACGAATTTTGGAGTCAATAAATTCTGGAAATTATTTATGGCTCAACTTAATATTGGAATTCTTTCTGAATGTTAAATTGCGGTGCCAATGAACGAATTTTGGAGTCAATAAATTCCGGAAATTATTTATGACTCAAATTAACATTTTAATTCTTTCTGAATGTTAAATTGCGGTGCCAATGAACGAATTTTGGAGTCAATAAATTCTGGAAATAATTTATGACTCAAATTAACATTTTAATTCTTTCTGAATGTTAAATTGCGGTGCCAATGAACGAATTTTAGAGTCAATAAATTCTGGAAATAATTTATGACTCAAATTAACATTTTAATTCTTTCTGAATGTTAAATTGCGGTGCCAATGAACGAATTTTGGAGTCAATAAATTCTGGAAATAATTTATGACTCAAATTAACATTTTAATTCTTTCTGAATGTTAAATTGCGGTGCCAATGAACGAATTTTGGAGTCAATAAATTCTGGAAATAATTTATGACTCAAATTAACATTTTAATTCTTTCTGAATGTTAAATTGCGGTGCCAATGAACGAATTTTGGAGTCAATAAATTCTGGAAATAATTTATGGCTCAACTTAATATTTGAATTCTTTCTGAATGTTAAATTGCGTTGCCAATGAACGAATTTTGGAGTCAATAAATTCTGGAAATTATTTATGACTCAACTTAATATTGGAATTCTTTCTGAATGTTAAATTGCGGTGCCAATGAACGAATTTTGGAGTCAATAAATTCTGGAAATTATTTATGACTCAAATTAACATTTTAATTCTTTCTGAATGTTAAATTGCGGTGCCAATGAACGAATTTTGGAGTCAATAAATTCTGGAAATTATTTATGACTCAACTTAATATTGGAATTCTTTCTGAATGTTAAATTGCGGTGCCAATGAACGAATTTTGGAGTCAATAAATTCCGGAAATTATTTATGACTCAAATTAACATTTTAATTCTTTCTGAATGTTAAATTGCGGTGCCAATGAACGAATTTTGGAGTCAATAAATTCTGGAAATAATTTATGACTCAAATTAATATTTTAATTCTTTCTGAATGTTAAATTGCGGTGCCAATGAACGAATTTTGGAGTCAATAAATTCCGGAAATTATTTATGACTCAAATTAACATTTTAATTCTTTCTGAATGTTAAATTGCGGTGACAATGAACGAATTTTGGAGTCAATAAATTCTGGAAATAATTTATGACTCAACTTAATATTTGAATTCTTTCTGAATGTTAAATTGCGTTGCCAATGAACGAATTTTGGAGTCAATAAATTCCGGAAATTATTTATGACTCAACTTAATATTGGAATTCTTTCTGAATGTTAAATTGCGGTGCCAATGAACGAATTTTGGAGTCAATAAATTCTGGAAATTATTTATGACTCAAATTAACATTTTAATTCTTTCTGAATGTTAAATTGCGGTGCCAATGAACGAATTTTGGAGTCAATAAATTCTGGAAATTATTTATGACTCAACTTAATATTGGAATTCTTTCTGAATGTTAAATTGCGGTGCCAATGAACGAATTTTGGAGTCAATAAATTCCGGAAATTATTTATGACTCAAATTAACATTTTAATTCTTTCTGAATGTTAAATTGCGGTGCCAATGAACGAATTTTGGAGTCAATAAATTCTGGAAATAATTTATGACACAAATTAATATTTTAATTCTTTCTGAATGTTAAATTGCGGTGCCAATGAACGAATTTTGGAGTCAATAAATTCTGGAAATTATTTATGGCTCAACTTAATATTTGAATTCTTTCTGAATGTTAAATTACGGTGCCAATGAACGAATTTTGGAGTCAATAAATTCCGGAAATTATTTATGACTCAAATTAACATTTTAATTCTTTCTGAATGTTAAATTGCGGTGCCAATGAACGAATTTTGGAGTCAATAAATTCTGGAAATAATTTATGACTCAACTTAATATTTGAATTCTTTCTGAATGTTAAATTGCGTTGCCAATGAACGAATTTTGGAGTCAATAAATTCCGGAAATTATTTATGACTCAACTTAATATTGGAATTCTTTCTGAATGTTAAATTGCGGTGCCAATGAACGAATTTTGGAGTCAATAAATTCCGTAAATTATTTATGACTCAACTTAATATTTGAATTCTTTCTGAATGTTAAATTGCGGTGCCAATGAACGAATTTTGGAGTCAATAAATTCTGGAAATAATTTATGACTCAAATTAACATTTTAATTCTTTCTGAATGTTAAATTGCGGTGCCAATGAACGAATTTTGGAGTCAATAAATTCTGGAAATTATTTATGACTAAACTTAATATTTGAATTCTTTCTGAATGTTAAATTGCGTTGCCAATGAACGAATTTTGGAGTCAATAAATTCTGGAAATAATTTATGACTAAACTTAATATTTGAATTCTTTCTGAATGTTAAATTGCGTTGCCAATGAACGAATTTTGGAGTCAATAAATTCCGGAATATATTTATGACTCAACCTAATATTTGAATTCTTTCTGAATGTTAAATTGCGGTGCCAATGAACGAATTTTGGAGTCAATAAATTCCGGAAATTATTTATGACTCAACTTAATATTTTAATTCTTTCTGAATGTTAAATTGCGGGGCCAATGAACGAATTTTGGTGTCAATAAATTCTGGAAATAATTTATGACTCAACTTAATATTTGAATTCTTTCTGAATGTTAAATTGCGTTACCAATGAACGAATTTTGGAGTCAATAAATTCCGTAAATTATTTATGACTCAACTTAATATTGGAATTCTTTCTGAATGTTAAATTGCGGTGCCAATGAACGAATTTTGGAGTCAATAAATTCCGTAAATTATTTATGACTCAACTTAATATTGGAATTCTTTCTGAATGTTAAATTGCGGTGCCAATGAACGAATTTTGGAGTCAATAAATTCCGTAAATTATTTATGACACAACTTAATATTGGAATTCTTTCTGAATGTTAAATTGCAGTGCCAATGAACGAATTTTAGAGTCAATAAATTCCGGAAATTATTTATGACTCAACTTAATATTTGAATTCTTTCTGATGTTAAATTGCGGTGCCAATGAACGAATTTTGGAGTCAATAAATTCCGTAAATTTTTTATGACTCAACTTAATATTGGAATTCTTTCTGAATGTTAAATTGCAGTGCCAATGAACGAATTTTGGAGTCAATAAATTCCGGAAATTATTTATGACTCAACTTAATATTTTAATTCTTTCTGAAGTTAAAATTGCGGTGCCAATGAACGAATTTTGGAGTCAATAAATTCCGGAAATTATTTATGACTCAACTTAATATTGGAATTCTTTCTGAATGTTAAATTGCGGTGCCAATGAACGATTTTTAGAGTCAATAAATTCCGGAAATTATTTATGACTCAACTTAATATTTGAATTCTTTCTGAATGTTAAATTGCGGTGCCAATGAACGAATTTTAGAGTCAATAAATTCCGGAAATTATTTATGACTCAACTTAATATTTGAATTCTTTCTGAATGTTAAATTGCGGTGCCAATGAACGAATTTTAGAGTCAATAAATTCCGGAAATTATTTATGACTCAACTTAATATTTGAATTCTTTCTGAATGTTAAATTGCTGTGCCAATGAACGAATTTTAGAGTCAATAAATTCCGGAAATTATTTATGACTCAACTTAATATTTGAATTCTTTCTGAATGTTAAATTGCGGTGCCAATGAACGAATTTTGGAGTCAATAAATTCCGTAAATTATTTATGACTCAACTTAATATTTGAATTCTTTCTGAATGTTAAATTGCGGTGCCAATGAACGAATTTTGGAGTCAATAAATTCCGGAAATTATTTATGACTCAACTTAATATTTGAATTTTTTCTTTATTTTCACTTTGCGGAGCAATCTCCGGAATGGACGCTTTTCGTAACGATAATCCAACATATCGTTATAACATAAAATTCTTGTTACGGGGCGCGTGGCCGAGCGGTTAGAACGTTTGTCTTCTAATCGTGACATACATGTTCGAATCTCACCACGGTTGATTTGTCAGGAAGAAGACTTCCTGACTTTATCTGTCTGGATGGGGAGAATCCCTGCATGCGTCACTTTTGGATAGTGTATGAACAGCATACTACGAGTTGACCTAAGCTTTGTGAGTGAGATCTGGAAGACGGAACACTTGGGTACCGTCGATAGCAGTGCTAGCACGAAGTCACAAGTCATTGTGACCGAGGGTTTGAGTGTGCTGGCCTTGTTGAGATTTTTGATCATGCTAGATAACACGCTATCTCCCAGAAACTGTAACTATGTGTCTATAATTGGTTCTGTGGGTGTTGAATAAACACAAATGTGCCTGAGCGAGCGACTGCAATAGGGATTAGCTAGCCGCCCTTGTAGACGGATATCCTCGAATACGAGTGGTCGGCTATTTAATATAAAATTCGTACTTCTTCTTACATATTGCAAACAACATCATTCAATGACCCTCTACATTGGATAGGTCTTCTATAGAATTGGTTTTCTGAAGGTTGGAAAAGATTCCTGAAAAGAAGATTTTTTTTCCGGTCACTACAATGTTAACCTTTTCAAATCTAGTGACAAGTGATATCTATCCTGCATAGCCTCATAATAAGCATATTTCAACCCTTCCTTGAACGCCATTACAAAAATCACATTCACTAGCCCTCTACCTTGAGTGGCTCTTAAGCTTAATTTTGAGTAGCAATAGCAAAAACCTACTAAATAATAATTGTCATATAGAAAAGCTCTCTAATAATCGCCTCATGCTGAGATGCCCTCCTCGATGATTGATTATTTTTCTACGGATTATCAACATTTTTGCAGGTTATTTAAAGCCAGAAATTTTTTTTATATTCTAAGGATTGTTTTTGAGATAATAATAGTTTATTGATACATATCTTACGAATAAACCTATAATTAGAGGAGAAGAGGTTGATTCACACCTTTCCTAAAAATTGCCCGTAACTGAATATAACAAACCTAACGGGGAGCAGAACTCAGCACTCCGATTTTCATATCCAAGCCCTTATCCATTACACCATCCACACATCCAGGTTTACAGCCCCTGGTATTCCAAAGCGGTCACCTGTCTCGGTACTGACCAAGTTTGATGTTGCTTAACTTCGGTGATCGCACAGAGACCGATCTCTCAATTCGATGTGTCCGTAAGCTCGCCCTCTTCAGTTAATAATTTTGTCAGAAGACCAAAGGTTTTGGAAACCAATGTGAATAGAAGTTATTATTAAGAGTCTGCGAATCAAAATTGCTAACAATTAAACCACAATTGAAGAATTTATAATTATTTGCAGATTTCTGGCTACTGGTCGTAAGTCAATAACACTCAGCACAATACTGGTTTGGTTTGGTTTGTTTTACGGCATATCAACCTTAATGGGCTTATTTAATGCCGACACAATTTTTAGGATAGATTCGTATGAATAGAATATGTATTCTTTGGTTTAGATTGGTTTGGTTTATTTTGTTTAACGGCATATCAACCTCACTTGGTTATTTAATGCCGACAACATTTTTAGGATAGATTCGTATGAATAGAGTATGTATTCTTTGGTTTAGATTGGTTTGGTTTATTTTGTTTTATGGCATATCAATCTCAATGGGTTATTTAATGCCGACAACATTTTTAGGATAGATTCGGATGAATAGAATATCTATTCTTTGGTTTAGATTGATTTGGTTTATTTTGTTTTACGGCATATCAACCTCAATGGGTTATTTAATGCCGACAACATTTTTAGGATAGATTCGTGTGAATAGAATATGTATTCTTCGGTTAAGATTGATTTGGTTTATTTTGTTTTAGGGCATATTAACCTCAATGAGTTATTTAATGCCGACAACATTTTTTTTCCTGGTAATATTTTTGTTTTGTCAAAAATCTATTTCCGGTAATTTTTTTCCCCCTCAAAATTGTATAGCTGGTAATATTATTTTCAAAAACGTAATGCTGGTAATAATTTTTTTTTTTTTTCAAAAATGTATTCCTGGTATTTTTTTTTTTCAAAATCGTATTGCTGCTGGTAATATTTTTTTTTCAAAAATTTAATTCTGATAATAATTTTTTTACAAAGTATTTCTGGTATTAAAACCTATTTTTACACTTTTCCGTTTATGGTTAACTATTTGTCCATAGCTGGGTCCCTAACAGGTGCTACCACCCCGGGTCAGGGTGGATCTGGGAACACCAGCAATTAAGAGGTGGTTCCACGCTCCTCAAAACCTCCTGATCAGAGGTCTTGCTGTCATACCCAGGACGCGAATGCAGTTTATCGTCATACCCAGGGCAGCAGCACAATACTGGTCAACACCTTAACAATTACCACGCGCTGATGTTTTGTTCGTAATTTTTGGTAATGTGTAAAATCCACTCAAACAGCTTCTTATCCAGAACCTTTACTTTGTGGGAGAGACTTCTGAGAGGATGATCCCATTAACACTACAATAATAAACTCTTCAAGTCCAGAGCTAATAATTATCTATCCTACATATTCTCATAATATGCACTTCTTGTTTTCCTCTCTCTCTCTTTCTCTCTCTGTGACAACAATTTAAATCAGTAAACTTCTACATTGAGTGAACCTTGATTGAACTAAATAAAAAAAAACGCATTGTTTGTTAAATGTCTGAGGCAGAGAAGAGGATGGAACTTATTATTCACTAGTAATACTCAATCAGAGAAGCTTACTAAGCAGTACCCCCAGCTGAGGTACCTACACGTTCTTATCGCTCGCGTCAGTGTGCTTCATTAAATTTCATTGTTCGCAACTTGCCTTCGTCTTTTGCGTAAGTCACAACGGAAGTCGGACTATCCTACATCGAAGAAATGTCTGCTTCGATAATAAAATAAAAGATTCTATTAGTTTCGTGGATGGATGTCCTTTCGACAAGGAAGGAGGTTAAGTCAGCACTGTGGTTCGTATTACTAATCAAGTTTTTCTTTCTAATATTGTTAACTACTTTTAATATTTCCTAATTTAAAAAAAAAAACAAAAAACAAAAAAAACAGATGAAGCAGTTCACAGTAATAGATTCACAATTAATGTTCAAAATATATCGACATGATGTGCATAAATTATAAATAATTGCATATAATATGTTAGATGTGGCGAAGTTTTTACGAATTTTACGAGCACATCGTTAAACGCGTTATTGAAACTTTAAGAAAAAATTCGTTTGAAATAAAGTTATAATAACAAAACCCGTGCAAAGTCTCCGAAGACAAATGTTATGAACACAAACTTAACGGTTTTAAATTAGTGTAACCCGGATATAAGAGAGTTGCCGGGACCGGATAAGAAGTCTCTTATATCCGGGTTTGGTCTAATTTATATACATTAACACAGGTTCTAATTTGGGACCAGAAAAAATCCCTCTTATATCCGGGTTTCTCTTATATCCGGGTTACATGTAATTCAATGACTTCTATGTGTCGCGTCCCGTCAAAATATAGACGATTATGACTCTCCATAATTTCTTATCCCTTCTAGCTCTTAGCAGTTTTCCTCTCTTTGCGAGAGCTCCCTCTCCCCAGTTCCACCATCCAGTCACAAAAAGAATTAATCATTTCACTTCCAAGCAAGGTAATAATGCCGCTAAGACGCTCGAGATTTCTAGGAGTAAAAGAGGAGAGGGCTTTAGTGAATAGAAAGAAAAATAAAATAACAGATTTCAGGATGACACAAAATGTCGATTTTCATTGCAAGAAAATGTTTGAAGATTTTATGTGACAGGGAAGCAAAATTTCGAAAACACCTCCACAGTGCGAAAAAATGAAAATTAGAATGTAACTTATCTTTACATCAATCTAATTCAACGGTAAAACAGTAAGACCCAAGCTTAAATTCACGCGGTCGTAATAACAAGAAGAATATCTGATTAGAAAGACAACTATCAGGTTTTTTTTTACTAGCACTATAAGTTATTCTTGTGTTCCCCAATGTTTCTTATACAAACCCTTTTAGCTATAAGGTTATATAACAGAAACACTAAGAGTATCAGGTTTGTGCAAAAGTAAGAATTATTTCTTGTAATGGAATGTTCCACTCTCCCTATTACCTATTGTGGACTGATTATATCAGTAATATATGTAGAGTGCCCAAGACATACCTGAGTCTGTCTGTCTGTCTATCTGACTGACTGACCTCGGGAAGTGTTAGTCTATTCCGTGTCTTTCAGTAATGTATCTTCTTTTAGGATAAACCTCTCTTTCTTCCATTTACGCTCGTGTTGTTGTTCCTTCCACTCGAGTACCACCTTTGTCTGTTTGTAAACTTTTTAAGGATACAACATGCATATATAAATCAAATAGCCCAGAGCCTATCCTGGAAATAAATCACCTGCATAGGGATAGAAACAGAATTCGGTAAAAAACACAAAAATAGAAGAGGGTGTAAGACAAGGATGCGTCTTGTTGTAATAGAATGTTCCGCTCTCCCTATTATCTTTTGTGGTCTGACTATATCAGTAATATATGTAATGTGCATAGGACATATCAGAGTCTGTCTATCTGTCTGACTGGCTTCAGGAAGTTTTAGTCGACTCCCTGTCTTTCAGTAGTGTATTCGCTTTTACAATAAACCTCTCTTTCTTCCATCTACGCTCGTGTTACTGTTCCTTCCACACGGGTACCACATTTGTCTGTCTGTAACCATTTTAAGGATACAACAATTTCAGACAGTATTTATGAAATTAGTGCTTCTCGCTAGAGTTAAGGAATATCACAATAAGTAATTTATAGCGTTCTCTTTCAGATTCTAAGAATATTTTTCATGATCTCCCGCAATATTCGCACACATGCTCGTCCCATCTAAAGAGCACATTCGATATATCTTACTGTATGAGTTTCATAAAGATGTTAATGCAAGTGCAGCAGAAAAGTTTATTCAGAGCTCTTATGGAAATGGTGCAGCAAATTAAAAAAGCTGTAGGAGATGGTTTTCTCGTTTCTGAAGTGGGGATTTCAGTTAGAAAGACGAACAAAAAGAGGGCCGCCCCAAAAACTTGATTCCTAAGAGTTGGAAGCTGTTGCCAAAGACAATCGCACCATTACCTCCGAGGAACTATCAGAACAATTTAACGTAGACCTTACAACCGTGTTACGCCAATTAAAAAGGATCAGAAAGGTTTACGTAGTTGGGAAATGGATCTCACACAAACTGTCTCCAGAGAATCTGCAACAGCGTATGGCTTGTTGTGAATCATTGCTTTCACAGCACCTTCAGACACCATTTTTTAAGGTAGGCTTGTTACATGTGATGAGAAGTTGATCCTTTTACCATAACGTTAAACACCGCTGATCTTGGATCAGTCGAGGAAGAAGATCAGCTCAGGAACCAAGAGAAGGACTTAATCCTAAGAAGATCATGTTGAGCGATATTGAAGGAATTGTCCCTTATGAACTGTTAACCAACAAGAAAAAAATTACGGCTAATCTGTACTGTGATCTATTCATCGTTTGAAAACAGCTTTGAATCAAAAGCGACATTCCTTATTGAACAGAAATGGGTGTCATCATCCATGACGATAATGATCGTCCTCACATAGCTCAGCTAACAATCTTTTGAAAGGGTTTGGTTGGGAAATATTGCTACATCCGCCATATTCTCTTGAGAAATGATCTTTCTGCTTATCATTTGTTTCAGTGACTACAGAATCATTTGGATTATCCTTGGTTGACAATCAAGAAAAGAGGTTGAAATTGACTTGGATGCATATTTCGTTTCAAAATTTAAGGGATTTTACAGGCGTAGCAGTTATAAGCTTGTTGGCAGATGGAATTATGTTCAAGAAAGCAAAAGAGGACATGTTGACGAATAAATAATTTCATAATCATAGGCTTTTTCATTTTTAATACAGACTTGGAAATCGGACATTACTTTTGCACCAATCAGATATGTTTATAGAAAAGACAGCGCGAAATCATGTCAGGGCGGTAGGGAAAAAAGACAATTAGAAATGCCAGGTAAGGACGGGTAAAATTACAACTCTTTCTCTGGATTTTGACTTATCGATAGCTATAGTATACAATCTATATCGTATGTTACGAAACTAGATTTTCGTTTCTTCTCAGACACCGGCCAGGCATCGGTTTGTGAGCATTATTCATTACTTTTCATCATATATATATAGTCATCCACAAACAAACTGTTTCGCTGTATCACAGGTCATCAGACATCCGATCGCTAGACATCCGATCGCATCAGGGTGTGACCGAGACCCGATCTATTTGGTATTAGTCGGAGATTCTAACCCGTAGGCTACCGACACCCGAAAGAGAGAAAGGCGAATTTTTGCGTATTTATTTGTTCATAAACACATCAGTCACTCAGAGAACTCAGTCGGTAGGATAGTCTTGCATTATCAGCAGTAATAGGTACTGTTTACAAATTCGTTCCGTACTCCCGACAGTGCTCGACCGATTACATTATTTTATTGAGAGCTAATATTGTCATCCACAGACACACTGTTTTGCTGTATCACAGCTCTCCAATATATATATATATATATATATATATATATGGTATATAATCCAAGTGAATCCTAATAATATAAAATATTAAAACAGATTCACAAAAAGAGCTCAATGTATTTATTAAAACAGAGCATATAAATTTCACAACAAAATCCCAAATTAACTCATATAAGTTTTTATATTGTAGGTTACGTATTTGTGATTTGGTGTATCGGAAAGATTGAGGCAGAAATTTGTTTTCATCGTAATCTTTTCACAAAGTCAACAATTTTATCCGTGAGAGACAATTTCAATGAGCGCAGAATAAAATATGAGATGTTTTTCACAGAATATTCCGGACAGAACCTATCCATAATGACAATTTGTAGAGGTATTTAAAATTTCCTGATGGATTAATCCAGAGAGAGCTCAACCATTCCTTATAGGAGCAGGTAATAAGTCCTTTGGTATATAATTCAAGTGAATCCTAGAAATATAAAATATTAAAACTGATCCACAAAAAGAGCTCAATGTATTTATTATAATATAGTATATAGAATAGAAATCCTAATTTACTTCATTCGAATAACTTTTTCATCCAACAAGTCCCATGTTGGCATTAGTCAACATAGGAGTTGTTTGTTGAAATATCTATTCGAATTAGGATTTCTATTAAATGCTATATATATATATATATATATATATATATAATTAAGTAATTTCTCGAGTCGTCTATATTTGGGACTCATCAGTAGTGCGAATCCGCTACCGAGAATCGAAACTGCGACAGTTACGTTATCAGGCCAACGACATACCAACTATACCAACGGCCCTCGGTGACGAAGAGGTAGCATTTTAGATTCTATATCGCCGCTCGATCGCATATTCCGTGGTGGAACTCATCCGAGTTTCCCTTTCCCATAGGACTGTGCCCCAACGAGCCACGACTACTACCCCCAATGCAGCTCTATCCAGAGCATTAGAAGCCGGTTCGAGCAAGGATATACATATGACAGAAATTATTAGGAGGATTTGAGATAATTATAATTAGGTAATTCATCGAGTCTAGAAGAAACGTCAACAGAATGCAAAAAGTACTGGACGGCCGTTTCGTCCTATATTTGGGACTCGTCAGCAGTGTGCATGCCCTAACGAAAATTGAAGCCCTGACTTTATACATACATATATATATATAGTAACGTTAAAGGCTGGGACGGCTAGGAAATCCCTATTGCTAACGTTTGCTCAGGCGCATTTTGTGTTTGTTCAACAGAGCGCGTACTTTATAGTTCATACTGCAACTCTGTGGAACAGACCTTAGTTGCAGTTTCTAGGGGAGAAGCATGATATCTATCGTGATTAACAATTTGAACAAGGTTAGCATGCTCAAACCCTCGGTCACGACGACTTGTGGCTTCGTGCTAGCACAGCCACTGACGGTCTCCAAAGGTTCCCTGTACGCAATTTCAACTCGTAGTATGGTTTTCAATCTGAGATCGCCATCTCCAGAACGATAATATCAAGAAGTCACCTTTCTGAAAAATCAAGCATGTGAGATTCTAACACAGAAAGCGTACGTTCTAACCATGTACTCCCATATATATATATCGATCACAAATTCCGTGGTAGAACTTCTCCGAGTTTCTCTTTTACCCATAGGACTGTGACCCCCCCCCTTCGAGCTACGACTACTACCCCCAGGCCGTATGGATTACTTAATTATGATTATTTCAAATCCTCCTAATTATTTCTCTCTGTATATCTTTGCTTGAACCGGCTTCTAATGCTGTGGAGTTCGGGTTTCAATTCTCGGTAGTGGATGCGCACTGCTCATGAGTCCCAAATATAGGACGAAACGACCGTCCAGTACTTTCTGCATTCTGTTGACGTTTCTTCTACACTCGATTAATTACTTAATTATGATTATATATATATATATATATATATATATATATATATATATATATATCAGTATGTGTGTACATAGTCAAATATCATTGGTCAATTTACATCCTCAAGAGACTCTTCCTCACTGGTCCATGCCAGCGAAGAGACTCTCGAGTTCATTAGCATTCGCCTCAGCTGTGACCAATGCAGTAATTGGTCAGGCTAAAATCCCTTTAGGAGCCAAATCTGAGGGATCAATATCGACGGAAAAAGTTATCTGCCTCATATATCAAGAATATATCGTAAAATCACATTAAAACGTATCCACACATCATTTGCCCAAAATAAAACTTCTACTTGTCCTTTATATATATAAAAAAAACTTTGTTTCTGGCATTTGTTGGATGGAAAATTTTAACTTGTCAACTTATTATCCATTTCCTTTTTACTGATCCAAACCCAAATATTCTCCAATTTCAAAGCGGTTTTGAATCATCCGGTCCAAAGTGAACGACCGATTTTCGATTTTTGGGGAAAAAATCAAAAAATCAAATTCGAAAATGAAACTAAACCTAATGATTATTGTTTTTATATCGTTGTAACGTTTTTGAATAGTTTCTGTATTGAATGGTATGAAATTGTAAAAAAAAAAAAAAAAAAAAAAAAATCAAAGGTTGTTACACGAATAGAATTCAAAGAATAAGTTGCAAGCGAGCGGGGCGTTTCCGTCTTCCGGGCAAGCGGGGCGGTTCCGTCTTCCAGGCGAGCGGGGCGGTTCCGTCTTCCGGGCGAGCGGGGTGGTTCCGTCTTCCGGGCGAGCGGGGCGGTTCCGTTTTGCGGGCAAGCGGGGCGGTTCCGTCTTCCAGCCGAGCGGGGCGGTTCCGTCTTCCGGGCGAGCGCGGCCTTTCCGTCTTCCGGGCGAGTGGGGCCGTTCCGTCTTCCGGGCGAGCGGGCGGTTCCGTTTTGCGGGCAAGCGGGGCGGTTCCGTTTTGCGGGCAAGCGGGGCGGTTCCGTTTTGCGTGCAAGCGGGGCGGTTCCGTCTTCCGGGCGAGCGGGGCGGTTCCGTCTTCCGGGCAAGCAAGGCGATTCCGTCTTCCAGGCGAGCGGGGCGGTTCCGTCTTCCAGGCGAGCGGGGCGGTTCCGTCTTCCGGGCGAGCGGGGAGGTTCCGTCTTCCGGCCAGCGGGGCGGTTCCGTCTTCCAGGCGAGCGGGGTGGTTCCGTCTTACGGAATATTTGAAGATTATAATTATCAGGGAAGCAAGTAAGAGGAATGGAGTTCTGCTGTCGGGAAGTGCGATAGAAGAAACAGTTGGAGTAGAAGCGACGTTTACATTTAACTTCGACAGTGAAAGGATGGGACCGACCTGCCAACCTAGTAGCACACTTAAATTCATGAGGTTGTGGCACCATTGAAAAGAGCTCATCAGAGCCTATGCCTTGAAAATATCTGTAGAAAAGACAGAGGGAAGCCACACCATGTCTGTGAGAAAATGACTGGCGTCGAGATGCTAGGCTAGGACTTAACATATAGCATATCCGTCTTTGTATTTTGTCGAGAAACTCGAAAAGAACAGTGGGGGCAACAGACCATATATGACAACGGTATTCAATGCGGGGCGAACGGTAGATTTGTAGATTTGATGGATGAGCTTAGACGAGAAAAAACTTCTGATGCGACACAGAGAACCAATTTTCCTTGCGGTAAATGAAGCCATTGATTCAATGTAGTTGTTCCACCTCAGGTCAGCAGAAAGCGTGAGACCGAGGAAGAGTAGAGAGACGCTTTCGTGAAGTTGAGCATCACCCATGGTGATAGGAGGCAGGGGGGTCTTTGTATGTTGGGTAAATGAGAGCAGTTTTGGAAGCGTTATATTTTAAAAGCCTTCCCCTGTCAACCCACAGACTGAAGGTCCTTTTCGAGACCAACGTCCAGGTTAACTTTGTCACCCAGGCTGGATTCACTATTGAAACAGGAGGAGTAAATGGTAGTCTCGTCTGCGTGGATGCTTACTTGAGAACTGATAATATCAGGGAGATCGTTGATGAAGATCAGAAACAATGCCCATGGAGAACACCAGCGTCCGCATGGAAGGAACTGGAGGAGAACCCATTTAGGACGACCTTCATTTCACGGTTTGACAGGAATGATTGGATTAAATCGTCCTGTAATACTATATCCCAGAAAGTTACGAAGAAGGCCGGCATGCCAAACCCTATCAAATGCCTAAGAGATATTTAGAGCGACAGCTCCAGCTTCGCCGTTATTATCAAGAGCTTGGTATACAAATTCAGTTATGACCGTAAGCACGTCAGTGGTAGACCGGGAAAGCGGAATCAATATTGTTTGTCAGAGAGTAGTCCATGTGGGGTCAGTTGGTTAACCTCTTTGGCATAGATTAAAGCCTCGAAGAATTTGGCGAAGAGTGGTAGGAGACTGATAGAACGGTTATTAGATGGGTCAGAAAGGTATCCGGAGTTTTTTAAAAAAGGGAAGAAAGATTCTGAATTGTGTTATTTAATAATGGCCACGGATTTTCTACTTTAATAAAGTCTTTGAATTGTCCGATGAAAATGGTCATAAATTGTTAATTTTATGAATGGATTTGATCTGTCCTGTTTTGAAAACGGCTTCTTATTGTCTAGTTTGAGAATGGTCTTGAATCAACCAGTTTAGAAAATTGTCTCAAATTATTCAATTTAAAAATGGTTCACGTTAAATACTCTTGAACTGTTCAGTTTAAGATGATCCTGTATTGATCTGTTTAAAAATGGTATTGAATCGTCCAATTTAATAATCTTTATTATGGTTATAATAGTTAATAATGGTATTGAATCGTCCAATTTAATAATGTGCTTCTATTACTAAGTTTAAGAATTATTCTGAATTCTCGCTTTTAGTAATAGTCCTGAATTGATCATTGCAGAAATTGTCCTATTTAAGAATGTTCCTTGGTATTTTTTCTTTGATCAGCTCCATGGTTTTGTTTTCTTGTATATTATCTTGATTTAATTTCCTCTTTAGGAATTTCCGCTTACTCTTGCACGTAAATACTCATTCAAGCTTCCGATATAAACATATTTGGAGTAAAATGTATTTTCCCGAAGTTGTTTTTTTCTGCTCTTCATGAAAATGATACTCATTTCTTAGGGCTCATTTTTTATTTTAAAAATATTTTACTTACAATCGAGTGTAGTAACGGTAAACTGGAAATCCCAGTCAAAATATAACTTTAATAATAAAATGTACCCTAAAATTTTGATGTTTGTGTGGACATTTTAGCAAAAAAAAAAAAAACGTCGGGAGGCATGATAAATCATACATTGCTTTCTTCTCCGTTGTTTAGACTCAATTCAGTATATATATATATATATATATATATATATATATATATATATATATATATATATATATATATATAATTCAATCATTTTCCCCAAAACAGGTTCAGCTGCAAATCACTAGATTAGCTCGTCTAAAAATGATACTGATTTATTAAACTTCATCCTCTCTGAATTTGTCGGTTCAATATATAAAAATAAATTCCGAGAGATGCGGAATTAACTACTATGATTATTTTTATGATTTGTGGTTGTTAATAATAACGAATCTTTGATATTTCATGAAATTTCCAAATGTTCGATGTGCAGTTTTTTTTTTTTTAACACAGTGAACAAAGCTAAACATCGTGTGAAGTGATATACGAGACTTTGCCAAATAGTCATGCCGATTCTAAATTTAATTTTAACATTATGACACAGCGTTCATTAACTCTTTCGTCTTTTTCCAGCTCCCTTAGTAGAAAAAAAAAAGACAAACATGAAATGGTAAAATAAATTTAAGAACAAATAAATCAAAACACTTCTAAAACAAAGTTAACAACTTATGCTGGAATATGAACCCAGAGAAAATATTCAGTTCTAAAACGAAAGAATTGACGTTCTAAAGAAGAGAATCTCCTGCTTATGAGGAAGATTTAGTCTCTTTTTATTTACTTTTTCTTTCTTTTTTCCACAACTTTAGTAGATAAAAAAGGAGTTGGAGACTTCACCAGGATTTAACATCGGTGGACGTAATCTTAAGAATAAAAGATACCCAGTAGACATTAGGTTGATTGAAGACACAAAGGAAACTACAAAAAAAACAAAAACAAACAAACAAAAAAACATAAACAAAAAAGCAACTCCTATACAAAGTAGTAAAAGAAAGCGAGTAAAAAAATAACTAAGCAGCAAGAATACAGAATGTATTGTTATCAGCAAGAAAGCCCCAAGATACGAACTACGAATTCTACATGTCAAAGTAAAAGAGGTAGAGAAATTTAAATATCTGTGAAGTGTTTTTTACAGAGGAGGATATAAAATGAGATACCGAAATTCGAACGCGCATTGTATTAGGCAAAGATACATTCTTACCTTTTAGTAAAGTACTAAGTAATATTTAAAAAATCATCAGACACAGAAAAGAGCGCTAAATTTCTATATGGTATCCATCCTCATGTATGTATATGTATGCCGATTCTAAGAATGTATGTATATATGTATGTATGTATATACATAAGGATGGATACCATATAGAAATTTAGCGCTCTTTTCTCTGTGTCTGATGATTTAGCGCTCTTTTCTCTGTGTCTGATGATTTTTTAAATATTTCTTAGTACTTTACTAAAATGTAAAAATACATCTTTGCCTAATACAATGCGCGTTCGAATTTCGGTATCTGACATACGAATTTCGTTGGCAATCTCCTCATAGAAGAAGAGAAAACTGTAGACACGAGAAATGTAGGACTACAGAAGGATATTGGGTATTCAATGATCAGATTCAGGAAATAAAGAGGAAACCCGAAAGAAAACTATAAGAAAAAAGAACATCTATACTCAGAATCAGTCTCTACTTTCCAGTTTCAAAAGCGAGTACTCGACCTTGTGGGTGATTATCTCCCACCTTACCACTCGTTTCCCTGAAACACTGCAAGCCTCTCGCTACTTTATCAATATTTCCATGGAAATCGTTCAGATGAACTATATTCCGCTATTTCTAACATTTATAGCTAACGCACTCCATGCCATGTACTTTGTAGCGAACCATCGTCATTGTTCTATTATTCCATTATGAGGGGTAAATTCTATTCGAACAGTTTTTACCGACACGCCTCTACTTTCTGGAACGGGCTCCTAAAAGAATGCTTCCCCAATTACTACAATCTTAACCTGCACAAGTCTAGGGTTAATCACATATCCTCATAAACATGTCCTCGTGTCACTTCCATCTTATTCTGTAACCCTCTACTTTGTGTGTATCTTGAGGCTTGTGCAGTGTGCATTCTATTTTGAACAAAGGAAACAGCTGAAAATTGTTGCACATATAATAAAGAAGGGGTACTTGGACAACTTAGCAAATCGACTGCAAGTGCGAGAGGGAAAGGCCACCGACATAACAATTTTAGTGAATTAGATGGCGTAACGGGAGTAGGGGAGCTTGGGAAAAGTAAACACTTCTAAAGGCCACAAAAGATAGGATGCTGTGAAGGGCTACGATCGCCCGCGTCCTGAAGGGATACAGCACATAGAAAATGAAGAATACTTGGATTTTTGTAATAAACCATAAATTGTTTAGGTCACTGCGGGAAAAGGCTTTGAAATTATATTTTCTTTTTCAACGTCTTATCCTCATTAAAAATTGGTGCACCTGTCGAAATATGTCGGTTGCAAAAATATTGTCTTATGACGGTGATTTTGAAGAAGGAGAAAGTAAGGCGAAATTTCGCTTGATGTTCTTCAGTTTTTACGGGCTACCACCCTTTTTGTGCTTTGTATCTCTCGGCAATGGTTGCTTTTTTTATTATCCATCCCATTTCTTGATATGACCCCCATTTACACATGTTTTTTTTTATACGACTCACTATTTTATTCCGTTCTTATTGCCTTCAATAAGACTTGCGAGTGTTATATTCTCCATGCCAACTCACTTTCAATCACTTTCTAATCATAAATTTTCTTTATAATTTCCGCGTCCATAGTTTTACCAGTATCCTTCTGTATAATCATTTCTTTGTTGCTTCGTCTCCTCTTCATACATTTTTGATTATTTTTTCTTTTCTTTTCCACAACTTTAGAAGATAAAAAAGGAGCTGGTGACTTCACCAGGATTTAATACCGGTGGGCGTAATCTTAACAATATAAGATACCCAGTAGACACTAGGTTGATGGCCAACGCAAAGAAAACTAAGGACACATGGCACAGTGGATAAAGGTGTTAGTTAAATCCAGTGAGATGACCCAAAGAATGTTAATTCAATACCTGCTTAAGGCGGTGGTGAACTTTGAGAGCGGAATTAACAGGACATCCATTAGACATGGCACGTGGAACTAGAACAGTCTACCGGAGTGAGCGAAATAAAGGGTTCAGTTCGACATTCCAACCACCTGAAGAAGGTCGGAGCGTACAGTGGCCGAAACGTTGTGATAAACATGGTGACAAAGATGAGGACAATATTCTGAATAATGTAAATAGTGTACATAATACCTCATCCCAGAAATATAGACAGATACTGAAAGGCCGAAACGTTGTAATAAATATGGCGACAAAGATGAGGACAATAGTCTGAATAATGTAAATAGTGTACATAATATCTCATCTCAGAAATATAGACAGATACTGAATAAACTATCAGAATAGAACTTACGGTTACATTTAGTTATTCCATAAGTACAACGATGGGACCTATTTGCCAATCAAGTAGTACGCTTAAATCCAAGTTGTAATAAATATGGCGACAAAGATGAGGACAATAGTCTGAATAATGTTAAATAGTGTACATAATATCTCATCTCAGAAATATAGACAGATACTGAAGAAACTATCAGAATAGAACTTACGGTTACATTTAGTTATTCCATAAGTACAACGATGGGACCTATTTGCCAATCAAGTAGTACGCTTAAATCCAAGCAGTGAAAGTACCAGCATTTTCCACAGTACAGGAGAATTGATATTACATAATTAACCACTCATTTTTTTTTTTTTTTTTTTTAAAGAAATCTTCTTGTATCTTCATACATTGTTTAGCTGTTTTTGCAATTCACACGAAGTTAGTGAATGTTTATGAAAAAGCTGTATTTTATGTAAGGTCAGCAGAGGTAATGGATATTCTAGTAAGAAAGAAGAAAATTACTGATAGGCTCCTCAGTGGCAGACCTACTGCTACTGTGAATGAAAATAAGGGCGACAGATTAATTATGTCCTTACCGCTAACAAATGAAGGATATTCTAAAATGCCTTCATGTGAGCCATTGTTTGTCTACATACAAGACTTTATTAGTTGGAAATTTAGCGCAACATAATAGACCCTCTTTCATTCCACTTGATATTGGAAGCGTAGCGGTTATCGGAGCCGAAAGTGGAATTGTTGTGTCGAGTCCAATTTCCAGAAGGAGCGCAAACATCCTTAGAAAAGGTGTGAATCCATCTATTCCGGCTAATCGTATGAAATGAAGGTAAAACTATTATATTGAGCTAAATTTTAATTAGGAAACGGTTGTATGAAGACATACTCACCTGTAGACGTTATCAGTTTTGTTGTAATGGTACTTTCAGTCAGTTATGTGCCATGAGTGATACACGCCATCCAAGGCTATAGAACCTGGTCTGTCCTGCTATTTACACATAGCTGGGGGGGAGGGACAAGGAGAGGATTCATACCTTTTCCGAGGGTCAGTCAGTTATGTGCCATGAGTGATACACGCCATCCAAGGCTATAGAACCTGGTCTGTCCTGCTATTTACACATAGCTGGGGGGGAGGGACAAGGAGAGGATTCATACCTTTTCCGAGGGTCAGTCAGTTATTTGTCATGCGTGATACACGCTTAAGCGATCATGTATCTTTCTAAACATGACTGACGCGGCATATTTTTTCCTGTAGTAGGTTGCCATTTCTTTATGCGGTAGACCAGTTGCCATTCAAGGCTAAAGAACCCGGTTTTCCCTGCTATTTACCCATAGCTGGGAGGAGAAGAAGAAGATTCATACCTTTCCCAAGTGTCAGTCATTTAGGTGCCACGCGTGATACACGCTTAGCCGATGATTTATCTTACGATACATGACTGACGAGGCAGATTTTTCCCGCAGTAGATTGTCATTTTTTTCCGCGGTAGACCAGTTGCCATCTAAGGCTATAGAACCCAGTCTGTCCTGCTATTTACCCATAGCTGGAGGGAGAAGAAGAGGATTCACACCTTTCCCAAGGGTAATAGCACGTAAGTGAATGCAATGGATTCGACTCGGCTCTCCGAATCTTCAACCTGAGTCGCTATCCATTACTCTACCCTCTCTAACGACAGCATCAGTATTTGTCCTTATTCAAATTAGCAGTGGGTTGTCCATTGTGGGACCTGTCAGTAAATTCATTGAATGTAACGAAACTCAACTGTAAATTGAATGTCGCTGTCTGAATTCTTCTTCCGAGTTGCTATTCAGTGCAACCCTCGCACTCGGCCTATTACTGTCATTTCGTTATTCTTGACAGAATCCAAAGTAGGTTTTGTATTTGTTCTGGCCTGTTTAGGGACCAGAAAGAAAGACACGGGTGACGAAGGTCGGTTGAAAAAAGTATATTGAAGATATATACAAAACAATAGTAGATTAACACTGCGTCTACTATTCTACTCCACTGCACACTCTGCGATCTCGTCCAACTCTCGCAGTTTGTATTTATGAGAGAAGGAAGAGTTCATTATACTGTAAGAGGGTTTACCACAACAGTATTGTCGGCCCTGGCTGATATTGAGTCACTTATCGCCGCCGTGACTTCACTGTGTGTGTTTTCTATAATCATTTTTTTGTTCTAATGAGCGTTTCTGCTTGGTATTTCGACCGCTTGGATTTAAGCGTACTACTAGACTGGCAAATAGATAAGTTATATTCTGATATTTTCCTTCGGAATTCTTGCTTTCCTATCATCTACGATCTTCCAAACTTTAAATACAATATCAATTGATATTTTCTTTCTTTCTGGTCGTTGTAATTTTATTGTTATTTCTATCAGAAAAGCCTTTCCATTTTCTTTCCTTCAGGGTATTTTCGTGTATCTTCGTGACATTATCGCTTTGACTAATGATTAAAAAATATATCAAATATGACTGACTAATGCAAACTGTTTTAAATTCATACCGTTTACACTATCCGTTTTATCACGTCTAATAATTAATTATATGCAATAAAATGTTCAGCTCCTGTATTTATTACATTATTCGGACTATTGTCCTCATTTTTGTCGTCATATTTATTACAACGTTTCGGTTGTTGTAAGCTCCGGCCTTCTTCAGGTGGTTGGAATGTCGAACTTAACCCTTTATTTCACTCACTAGGGTAGACTGTTCTAGTTCACGTGCCATATTTAATGGATGTAAGTTAGCAGTTATCTCCTGTTAATTTCCCTCTGAAAGTTCTCCACTGCCTTAACCGGGTATTGAACTCACACACTTTGGGTCCTGTCACTGGATCTAACTAACGCCTTTATCCACGGTGCCATGTGATACAGACAGATTCTGTATCTATTATACAGGGTAGTCACTGAAAGACTGAATGATATAAAACAAAATAACTTTTACACACGCATGAATATCTTGGCATAGTAAGATCTGGACTATTTGAATTTTGTATGGAAACATTTTAAAATCCAGTTTTAGAATTTTCTGAAGCGATGTTCTTGCGATGCCGAGTTGAGCCGGACGACGACGGGTAGAAGCTGATGGAATCTTAAGGACACTCTGCCTTACCGCCTCCACCGCTGCGTCAATGCGCTTAGGACCTCTTCCCGGGAGATACCCGACTGATCCAGTTCTTTCAAACCAAACGATTACATTCCGAATCATTTTCTCTAAGTTTGAATAATTGATCTTTCATTGGAATAGAAAAAAAAAACTTTTACTCTTTGTTGGACATAATACGTAGCCATTTTAATCTCCAAGGCATGCTATATAACCTGCGAGAGGCTGGCCAGCCTCCTCTGACGATCCGCTTAGGTAAAACCTTGGTATGTTTGTCTGGCTCTTTAGGTTTAACTAGGTCTGCTTTACTCATTGTATTGAGCATTTTATTTAGTTATTTTGCTTACTCGCATCTGGTGTTTTTTCTTTGGGCCTCGAACTCGTAAGCTGGACGATTATTTTCGGTTAACGTACATGTTCTTGGTTCTTTCTTTTTTTATATCTTTTTTTCCCTTTGGTATTGGCTTGTTTATTTGCAAATCAAGACACCGAAGGTTTTCCGAACGAGTATATATATATATATATACATATATATATATATATATATATATATATATATATATGTATACTGGTCACCCTGTATATACTGCAAAGATTTAGTCGATAGTATAACGGAAATAGAAAATCCTCGATCGAAGTTCATATATGTTAGTTCACTTCGTCCTAATGTCCGGGGGATGGGGTGGAGGACCAAATCCATCTGTAGCAGGATTATCAATATGAATACTACTGGAAACCATATTCATGAACTTAATAAACTTAATAAATTTGTACTTTTCACTTTCCATACTTTTGCAGCAGTAGAATTGAGCTTGAGCTATTGACCAAGTGCAAACAGACAGTCAATCAATTTTAAGTTCAGCAGAGTCAGTTGTCGTTCCTTTCCAGAGAGGGGATGATATTAGGTTGTTGCAAAAATAATGACGTAATAATGTCGTTTTTTGACGTATTTTTACGTCAAAAAACGACATTATTACGTCATTATTTTTGCACCAACCTAATAATAAAAAAATCCCCATTACCGCATATTCCTCCTCAGTTACTTGACAAGTGGGTACAAATATAATTTCTAACAAAATCTCGGTCTCTTCTATTCCAAATTGAGGATAACGAGAGAGAGAGACATCTGATTAATAAATCATAGTTACGTGGAATAAAAATACGTATTTTAAGCCTGCATATAAATCAACTGTTTATTTGTCACTGACAAAATACCTGACAGGAAATATTCCATCATTAGCCCAACCCAAACACAGCTTTTTCTTTTTCATTTCGGGAGATAAAATTATAGAATTTGAGGAAGCTAAAGAAACGTGCGAGAAGTTTCCGCTTAAGAAATCATACTGGAATGGAAATGAATTAATCCTAAATCTAAAATAAGCCCTAAGCCATCAGGCAGCCCTAATGCTTCCATAGCTTACAGGAAATGACAGTCATCGTCGGTAAGATTGGTTTGGATTGGTTTATTTAGTCTCACGGCATATCAACCTCAATGAGTTATTTAATGTCGACAATATTTTTAGGATAGATTCGTATGAATAGAATATGTATTCTTTGGTTTAGATTGATTCGTTTATTTTGTTTTACGACATATCAACCTCAATGGGTTATTTAATGCCGACAACATTTTTAGGAGAGATTCGTATGAATAGAATATGTATTCTTTGGTTTAGATTGATTTCGTTTATTTTGTTTTACGACATATCAACCTCAAAGGGTTATTTAATGCCGACAACATTTTTAGGAGAGATTCGTATGAATAGAATATGTATTCTTTGGTTTAGATTGGATTGGTTTATTTTGTTTTACGACATATCAACCTCAAATGGTTATTTAATGCCGACAACATTTTAGGATAGATTCGTATGAATAGAATATGTATTCTTTGGTTTAGATTGATTTCGTTTATTTTGTTTTACGACATATCAACCTCAAAGGGTTATTTAATGCCGACAACATTTTTAGGAGAGATTCGTATGAATAGAATATGTATTCTTTGGTTTAGATTGGTTTGGTTTATTTTGTTTTACGACATATCAACCTCAAAGGGTTATTTAATGCCGACAGCATTTTAGGATAGATTCGTATGAATAGAATATGTATTCTTTGGTTTAGATTGATTTCGTTTATTTTGTTTTACGACATATCAACCTCAAAGGGTTATTTAATGCCGACAACATTTTTAGGAGAGATTCGTATGAATAGAATATGTATTCTTTGGTTTAGATTGGTTTGGTTTATTTTGTTTTACGACATATCAACCTCAAATGGTTATTTAATGCCGACAACATTTTAGGATAGATTCGTATGAATAGAATATGTATTCTTTGGTTTAGATTGATTTCGTTTATTTTGTTTTACGACATATCAACCTCAAAGGGTTATTTAATGCCGACAGCATTTTAGGATAGATTCGTATGAATAGAATATGTATTCTTTGGTTTAGATTGATTTCGTTTATTTTGTTTTACGACATATCAACCTCAAAGGGTTATTTAATGCCGACAGCATTTTTAGGAGAGATTCGTATGAATAGAATATGTATTCTTTGGTTTAGATTGGTTTGGTTTATTTTGTTTTACGACATATCAACCTCAAAGGGTTATTTAATGCCGACAACATTTTTAGGAGAGATTCGTATGAATAGAATATGTATTCTTTGGTTTAGATTGGTTTGGTTTATTTTGTTTTACGACATATCAACCTCAAAGGGTTATTTAATGCCGACAACATTTTTAGGAGAGATTCGTATGAATAGAATATGTATTCTTTGGTTTAGATTGGTTTGGTTTATTTTGTTTTACGACATATCAACCTCAAAGGGTTATTTAATGCCGACAACATTTTTAGGAGAGATTCGTATGAATAGAATATGTATTCTTTGGTTTAGATTGGTTTGGTTTATTTTGTTTTACGACATATCAACCTCAAAGGGTTATTTAATGCCGACAACATTTTTAGGAGAGATTCGTATGAATAGAATATGTATTCTTTGGTTTAGATTGGTTTGGTTTATTTTGTTTTACGACATATCAACCTCAAAGGGTTATTTAATGCCGACAACATTTTTAGGAGAGATTCGTATGAGTAGAATATGTATTCTTTGGTTTAGATTGGTTTGGTTTATTTTGTTTTACGACATATCAACCTCAAAGGGTTATTTAATGCCGACAACATTTTTAGGAGAGATTCGTATGAATAGAATATGTATTCTTTGGTTTAGATTGGTTTGGTTTATTTTGTTTTACGACATATCAACCTCAAAGGGTTATTTAATGCCGACAACATTTTTAGGAGAGATTCGTATGAATAGAATATGTATTCTTTGGTTTAGATTGGTTTGGTTTATTTTGTTTTACGACATATCAACCTCAAAGGGTTATTTAATGCCGACAACATTTTTAGGAGAGATTCGTATGAATAGAATATGTATTCTTTGGTTTAGATTGGTTTGGTTTATTTTGTTTTACGACATATCAACCTCAAAGGGTTATTTAATGCCGACAACATTTTTAGGAGAGATTCGTATGAGTAGAATATGTATTCTTTGGTTTAGATTGGTTTGGTTTATTTTGTTTTACGACATATCAACCTCAAAGGGTTATTTAATGCCGACAACATTTTTAGGAGAGATTCGTATGAATAGAATATGTATTCTTTGGTTTAGATTGGTTTGGTTTATTTTGTTTTACGACATATCAACCTCAAAGGGTTATTTAATGCCGACAACATTTTTAGGAGAGATTCGTATGAGTAGAATATGTATTCTTTGGTTTAGATTGGTTTGGTTTATTTTGTTTTACGACATATCAACCTCAAAGGGTTATTTAATGCCGACAACATTTTTAGGAGAGATTCGTATGAATAGAATATGTATTCTTTGGTTTAGATTGGTTTGGTTTATTTTGTTTTACGACATATCAACCTCAAAGGGTTATTTAATGCCGACAACATTTTTAGGAGAGATTCGTATGAATAGAATATGTATTCTTTGGTTTAGATTGGTTTGGTTTATTTTGTTTTACGACATATCAACCTCAAAGGGTTATTTAATGCCGACAACATTTTTAGGAGAGATTCGTATGAATAGAATATGTATTCTTTGGTTTAGATTGGTTTGGTTTATTTTGTTTTACGACATATCAACCTCAAAGGGTTATTTAATGCCGACAACATTTTTAGGAGAGATTCGTATGAGTAGAATATGTATTCTTTGGTTTAGATTGGTTTGGTTTATTTTGTTTTACGACATATCAACCTCAAAGGGTTATTTAATGCCGACAACATTTTTAGGAGAGATTCGTATGAATAGAATATGTATTCTTTGGTTTAGATTGGTTTGGTTTATTTTGTTTTACGACATATCAACCTCAAAGGGTTATTTAATGCCGACAACATTTTTAGGAGAGATTCGTATGAGTAGAATATGTATTCTTTGGTTTAGATTGGTTTGGTTTATTTTGTTTTACGACATATCAACCTCAAAGGGTTATTTAATGCCGACAACATTTTTAGGAGAGATTCGTATGAATAGAATATGTATTCTTTGGTTTAGATTGGTTTGGTTTATTTTGTTTTACGACATATCAACCTCAAAGGGTTATTTAATGCCGACAACATTTTTAGGAGAGATTCGTATGAATAGAATATGTATTCTTTGGTTTAGATTGGTTTGGTTTATTTTGTTTTACGACATATCAACCTCAAAGGGTTATTTAATGCCGACAACATTTTTAGGAGAGATTCGTATGAATAGAATATGTATTCTTTGGTTTAGATTGGTTTGGTTTATTTTGTTTTACGACATATCAACCTCAAAGGGTTATTTAATGCCGACAACATTTTTAGGAGAGATTCGTATGAGTAGAATATGTATTCTTTGGTTTAGATTGGTTTGGTTTATTTTGTTTTACGACATATCAACCTCAAAGGGTTATTTAATGCCGACAACATTTTTAGGAGAGATTCGTATGAATAGAATATGTATTCTTTGGTTTAGATTGGTTTGGTTTATTTTGTTTTACGACATATCAACCTCAAAGGGTTATTTAATGCCGACAACATTTTTAGGAGAGATTCGTATGAGTAGAATATGTATTCTTTGGTTTAGATTGGTTTGGTTTATTTTGTTTTACGACATATCAACCTCAAAGGGTTATTTAATGCCGACAACATTTTTAGGAGAGATTCGTATGAATAGAATATGTATTCTTTGGTTTAGATTGGTTTGGTTTATTTTGTTTTACGACATATCAACCTCAAAGGGTTATTTAATGCCGACAACATTTTTAGGAGAGATTCGTATGAGTAGAATATGTATTCTTTGGTTTAGATTGGTTTGGTTTATTTTGTTTTACGACATATCAACCTCAAAGGGTTACTTAATGCCGACAACATTTTTAGGAGAGATTCGTATGAATAGAATATGTATTCTTTGGTTTAGATTGGTTTGGTTTATTTTGTTTTACGACATATCAACCTCAAAGGGTTATTTAATGCCGACAACATTTTTAGGAGAGATTCGTATGAATAGAATATGTATTCTTTGGTTTAGATTGGTTTGGTTTATTTTGTTTTACGACATATCAACCTCAAAGGGTTATTTAATGCCGACAACATTTTTAGGAGAGATTCGTATGAGTAGAATATGTATTCTTTGGTTTAGATTGGTTTGGTTTATTTTGTTTTACGACATATCAACCTCAAAGGGTTATTTAATGCCGACAACATTTTTAGGAGAGATTCGTATGAGTAAAATATGTATTCTTTGGTTTAGATTGGTTTGGTTTATTTTGTTTTACGACATATCAACCTCAAAGGGTTATTTAATGCCGACAACATTTTTAGGAGAGATTCGTATGAGTAGAATATGTATTCTTTGGTTTAGATTGGTTTGGTTTATTTTGTTTTACGACATATCAACCTCAAAGGGTTATTTAATGCCGACAACATTTTTAGGAGAGATTCGTATGAATAGAATATGTATTCTTTGGTTTAGATTGGTTTGGTTTATTTTGTTTTACGACATATCAACCTCAAAGGGTTATTTAATGCCGACAACATTTTTAGGAGAGATTCGTATGAGTAGAATATGTATTCTTTGGTTTAGATTGGTTTGGTTTATTTTGTTTTACGACATATCAACCTCAAAGGGTTATTTAATGCCGACAACATTTTTAGGAGAGATTCGTATGAGTAGAATATGTATTCTTTGGTTTAGATTGGTTTGGTTTATTTTGTTTTACGACATATCAACCTCAAAGGGTTATTTAATGCCGACAACATTTTTAGGAGAGATTCGTATGAATAGAATATGTATTCTTTGGTTTAGATTGGTTTGGTTTATTTTGTTTTACGACATATCAACCTCAAAGGGTTATTTAATGCCGACAACATTTTTAGGAGAGATTCGTATGAATAGAATATGTATTCTTTGGTTTAGATTGGTTTGGTTTATTTTGTTTTACGACATATCAACCTCAAAGGGTTATTTAATGCCGACAACATTTTTAGGAGAGATTCGTATGAGTAGAATATGTATTCTTTGGTTTAGATTGGTTTGGTTTATTTTGTTTTACGACATATCAACCTCAAAGGGTTATTTAATGCCGACAACATTTTTAGGAGAGATTCGTATGAGTAGAATATGTATTCTTTGGTTTAGATTGGTTTGGTTTATTTTGTTTTACGACATATCAACCTCAAAGGGTTATTTAATGCCGACAACATTTTTAGGAGAGATTCGTATGAGTAGAATATGTATTCTTTGGTTTAGATTGGTTTGGTTTATTTTGTTTTACGACATATCAACCTCAAAGGGTTATTTAATGCCGACAACATTTTTAGGAGAGATTCGTATGAGTAGAATATGTATTCTTTGGTTTAGATTGGTTTGGTTTATTTTGTTTTACGACATATCAACCTCAAAGGGTTATTTAATGCCGACAACATTTTTAGGAGAGATTCGTATGAGTAGAATATGTATTCTTTGGTTTAGATTGGTTTGGTTTATTTTGTTTTACGACATATCAACCTCAAAGGGTTATTTAATGCCGACAACATTTTTAGGAGAGATTCGTATGAGTAGAATATGTATTCTTTGGTTTAGATTGGTTTGGTTTATTTTGTTTTACGACATATCAACCTCAAAGGGTTATTTAATGCCGACAACATTTTTAGGAGAGATTCGTATGAGTAGAATATGTATTTTTTGGTTTAGATTGGTTTGGTTTATTTTGTTTTACGACATATCAACCTCAAAGGGTTATTTAATGCCGACAACATTTTTAGGAGAGATTCGTATGAGTAGAATATGTATTCTTTGGTTTAGATTGGTTTGGTTTATTTTGTTTTACGACATATCAACCTCAAAGGGTTATTTAATGCCGACAACATTTTTAGGAGAGATTCGTATGAGTAGAATATGTATTCTTTGGTTTAGATTGGTTTGGTTTATTTTGTTTTACGACATATCAACCTCAAAGGGTTATTTAATGCCGACAACATTTTTAGGAGAGATTCGTATGAGTAGAATATGTATTTTTTGGTTTAGATTGGTTTGGTT
>OZ010592.1:26916142-26948642 GCA_963932145.1 Acanthosepion lycidas | reverse complement strand
TCAAATTAGGTTCAAATTTAGGTCGTCAAAGGTCGCATGATGCACGAATATATACGATATTTTTTATTCCTCGTTATTGGTGCTTTTGGTGGAATCTCGAAGAGCTTTACCAAAAATACTACAAGAATTCAAAGTCAGAGGTCATTCAACCGACAATATTATCAGAATCAATGAGAATTTTGCCGATTTTCTGAGAGTTCTTCCTGGCACTTGATCCCCAGCATAAATAACTCATTAAGGAAAGCAGATATACTAATATCTATTAGGTTGGTGCAAAAATAATGTCGTTTTCTCACATATGTTACTATGTGAGAAAACGACATTATTTTTGCACTAACCTAATACATCGTTTCGTACCAAAGAAGCAATGAAATCCTTGGTGGCGTGGACAATAAAATTAATGATTGCACACAATGCTTTATATCCGTCATCTTGAGAGATTTTCTGCGTTTAAATGATTGAAAAGAACTCATCAATATGGAAGACTGTGTTAACAGACGTTAAAAAGCAATATATACAAAGGTATCGATAATGTATATACTTAAAAAAGTTGCAAAATTAGAGGCTTTATATCTGAGTTTGTTGCTAATTTCCCATTGGTACTAGATGTCGATGTTGGGGGTGCAAAAAAAAAGAAAAAGAAATACAAAAAACAATTTCGACAATGTATAACAACAACAACAGAAACCTCGTTTCTGAGTTAACCCCACTTTATCTCGTGTGAGGTTTGAACTTTCTGTAGAATTCAACCTAATGTAATATTAGGTTGGTGCAAAAATAATGACGTAATAATGTCGTTTTTTGACGTCAAAAAATACGTCAAAAACGACATTATTACGTCATTATTTTTGCACCAACCTAATACATACAACGTAGTCTCATATACGAGAGGGTCTTCGGAATTTCTTTATTTCTCGCGAAACTACAACAGATAGAATTCTCATGGTAACACGGTTGGACAGAGCAAGTATTTTTTCTAGAGTCTCACCACCAGTAAGGAAGTGATAAATCGTTTCATTACAGCAAACATTCGTCATTCATTGACCAAACAGTTAGCATTACTGCCTAGTAACATCTATAAAATCTTACTCTTAAAACAGCTTTTCAGGAAATTAGGATTTCGAAGCCCATTAACTGTTATCGGTCATTCTAGTATTGGTGAGCATTGCTTTCGTTGTTCTTCTTCTTTTAATAATTTCACCCATAAATCCACTAAGACGCTTACTGAGTTTTAGAGAATATGAAAAATAAAAACACTATTAAGGAGAGAGAATAGTAAAAGCACAGAAGATAACTGCAATTTTTGAAGATCAAAGTTAACTCAGAAGCGAGAAGCCGGTAGAGTGTTCCATAAGCGAGAAAACTGTTAACGTAGAACTTACGGTTACATCGAGACATTCCAACTGTAAACTGATGAGACCTTGCCGCCAATCTAATACTGTGCTTAAATTCATAAAGTCTAGGTACCATAGAGGAGAGTTCATCAGAACAATTACTACGAAAGTATTTATAGAAGAGTCACAGAAAAGCTACGATACGCCGGTGGGAAAGTGACTGAAGCCGAGATCTGAGAGCAGGACTGATAACACTGCTGATTCTCCTGTGGATTTTTTACAAGAATTTTAACATATATGGCAGAAGATTCATACCAGATTTCGCAGCACTATTCAAAGCTAGGTCGAACGATATGCTATCCTTTGGTTTCAGGTAACATAGAATGTCAACGTTTTGATATTGGGTTATTTTTCATTGTAGTTCTCTGTGTTATGCATTTTAGTTGTTGCTGCTGTTGGAAGTCTTCATACTATATTGGTTTTACTACTTGATATTGGATGAAAGATTGAGGATGTTTATATTAGGTTGGTTCAAAAATAATGTCGTTTTCTCACATAGTAACACATGTGAGAAAACGACATTATTTTTGCACCAACCTAATAGCATGTGAAGAATTAACTTGTAAAAATATAGAATATTGAAATAGGCTTCTATGGTTTTCGTTTTTTTATCTTTATTTAGACATAAAAGAGTTTATATCGCCCTTTGCATAGTAAACCGGCTACATTGAAAGATAATATTTCTAATTGATGCCCATCCAGCTCTCTACACTCTCTGAAGTACCCCTTGCCAACTCGAACAGGATTTCTTAAATGAGATAGATATAACCATTAAGAGATGCGCGGAGCTAATTTGCAACGTTAATTTCGTCGACACAGGCTGGAGGCAGGCAAAGCTCTCTTTGAGTTTCGGGGGCCTGGGCCTTCGATCAGCGGTAGATTTGACCCTTCGAGGATATCTTTCTTTACTTTCGTCCAGTCGCGAATTAATAGATGAGATATTCGGTGGATCGTCAAAATGTTTCTCAGGTAGTTCTTTCGAACAAGCTTGCAGAGTCTGGCCCCAAGAATTACTTTCTACCCCACTAGACACATCAAAACAAAAAAGTTGGGATAAAATAAAATGCGAAGCCAATTTTACTAATTTGAGGCTCTCTCTCTGGATCAGCATCGCCTAACCTTTTTACCATCCGCTTCACAACCGAGTAGGGGCACCTGGCTCAGTGCAGTGTCTTCTTCATCTACTCGGGTCTGAGTCACGATCCGTCTTGAACTCAAATTATGTGAGCATCACAGACGCAGATGTGAAGCTTCCACTGATGAATTTGCATCTTCTCTCATGTCGTCGTAGTGCCGGCCGTTTTCCACAGCATGCAGCAATAAACGACATCATCAGAAGAGGTTTGGATGCAGCCGGGTTCCCTACCCGACCGTGGTGATGGAAAGCGGCCGGATGGTATTACCATTTTCCCTTTTAAAATGGGGAAGTCGTTGATTTGGGATGCGACCTGTGCGGGTACATTTTCGGTCGGTAATTTAATCAAGTCCACGGTTGAGCTGGGGTCTGTCGCCTGGGACGCAGAGATAAAAAAAATAAAAAGTAGTTAAATATTCTTCTCTTGCTGATCGATTTTTTTTTTTTACTCATTTGTATCTATAAAAGTAACGTATAAACAATATATATATATATATATATATATATATATATATATATATATATATATATATATATATATATATGCGCCTTAAGATACGAGCGTACAGACATACGAGTAATTTTGACATATAAGCCAGAGTTCGGCCGATCTTTTTCCTTGGGATACAATTTGGATTTTGAGATACGAGCAAGTTTCAGTTAAGCATCCGTTTGCTGGTGCAGTAAACGCCAAGCCACACGAGTATGTTTATTCGCAGTGTTCACCACTGTTCTTGAAAGATCTCTGTAGTGTTGTGTTGTTTCTTTTTTGCCATTATTTTGCAAAATTCCTTTAGTGACACCAATGGTCCTAAGAAAGTATGTGTAAAGAGCAGTGATGGAAGCCGAAACGTATGATTTCTCTTGAGTTAAAGCGGGTAATTATATAAAAAAAAATGATGAAGACGTATGAATAATGGTTGTCGCAAGACAGTATGCACTTTCTACATGGATAATAAATTAAAAAATATACAATTTTAAATTAAAAAAAAATCGTTACAGTAATGATAAAATATAAATGTTTTTCATTTTTTAAAAATTAAGTGATAAAGTTAATTTTCAGTATCCATGACAGAGGTCAGTACGTGCGACACTGAGATCCGTAGACATATTCGGATGCGTAAGGACACATTCCAAAAACTGGGCAGAGTATTGCGAGACAAGAGGATTTCTTTGCTAACAAAGAATACTGAGCTGTTACGTGATAGCTATCCTTCTTTATGGCAGCGAATGTTGGACGATTTCCTCAAAGGAGAAGAGACTCGAGGTGACAGAGATATGGTTATATCGAAGGATTCTAAGGATATCATCGACCGAGCGTGTGAGCAACGGTCAGATCTTAGAGAGGTTGCAAACAAAGAGGTGGCTTACATTTAACATCAGGAAGAATCAGCTGAAGTTTCAGGGACATATAATAAGAAAAGAGGGCCTGGAGAATCTGAGTAGAGGGAAAGAGAGACAAGGGAAAACAATGCGTGAAATAGCTGGCGGGTTTAAGTAAGTGGATGACAGAACGTGGTCTGGGGGAGGTGGCGCATGGAAGGAACTTGTTGAGAGCTGCAAGGGATAGAAGGAGGTGGAGAGCCATGATCGCCTACGCCCTTAAAGGACATGGCACATAAAAAGAAACGAAGACTAGCCTAGACGTTGCTAGGATAGGTTAGTGATTGCTATGCTAGTTGTAGAGGCTTGGATTGAGGAATCGAAGAGCGGAGTTCGAATTCCAGTCGAATCCATTGCATTCAATTACGTGCTAATACACTTGTGAGAGGTATGATATTTCTTCTTCTCCCAACCCCAGCTATGGAGAAATAGCAGGATAGACCAGGTTCTATAGGCTTGGATGGCAACTGGTCTACCGCAGAAAAAAATGGCAACCTACTGCGAGAAAAAAAAAACTGATTTGTCAATCATATCGAAAGATACATGAGCGTCTAAGCGTGTATCATGCATGGCACCTAAATGAGTGGCCCTTGGGAAAGGTATGTATCCTCTTCTTTTCCTCCCAGCTATTGGTAAATAACAGGACAGGCCGGGTTCTATAGCTTTGGATGGCAACTGGTCTAGCGCAGAAATAAATGGCATCCTACTGCGGGAAAAAAAATCTGCCTTGTCAGTCATGTATCGAAAGATACATGAGCGTCTAAGAGTGTATTACGCATGGCACCTAACTGACTGGCCCTTGGGAAGGGTATGAATCCTCCTCTTCTCCTCCCAGCTATGGGTAAAGAGCAGGACAGGCCGGGTTCTATAGCTTTGGATGAAAGAAAATTCTTCCTACTACGGAAAAAAAAATCTGCCTCGTCAGTCATGTATCGGAAGATACATGATCGCCTAAGCGTGTATCACGTATGGTACAGAACTGACCTGACTGATATGCTAATTGTTATTGTCCTCTTCTCTCCCTAACGTCCACCTGTTAGCCTGTGACTCGTCTAAAATCGCCCGCATATATTTCATAAACACAAATAACTATCGGCCTACCTGCCATTGAGAACTCAAGATACGAGCAGAATTTTGAGATACGAGCGAATTGCAGTTAAGCCTCCGCTAATTGGCGCAGCAAGTGCCAAGCTTCGAGAGTATTTTCACTCGCAGTCCATGTGTTCACCTCTGCTCTGGAAGGATCGCTGTTATGTTATTTTGTGTCTTTTTTAGTTGTTATTTTGCGAAATTCTTTTAGTGACACCATTGGTCTGAAGAAAATAAATGTAAAGATCAATGGTGAAAAGCCGAAACGTATGATTTCACTTGCGGTAAAGAGGGAAATTATATATATATATATATTAAAAAAACTTGAGGAAGACGTACGAGTAATGAATTTGGCGAGACAGTATGAGCGTTCTACATCGACGATAAATAAAAAATTATAGAATTTAAAAAATTTTAAAAAAATTAGTTACAGTAATGGATAAAATGTAAATGTTTTAAAATAATTCAAAATTAAGTGATAAAGTTAATTTTCGATATCGTACACTAGCCCAGCCGTTGTTAGATTAGGTTATCGGTTGCTATGCTGGCTGTTGTCCCCCCCCATCTGTCTCACCCCCCCCAGCAGTTGGACTATGACTCGTCCGAACTTCATTGTTTAGTACAGTTTATTTCTTTACAAATTGTTTTTTTTTCTTATAGTTTTATTTTTTGTAAACTACATGTTTTTTGTTTATTCACACGTCTTCGCTTGTAAGAAACCGACAAATACAAAAATAGGGGTGAGATTCAGGAACACATGGGTGGTTTTTAGGGGTAGGGAAAGGACTGGAAATATTCCTATAAATTCAATGGAGAAAATTGATTTGAGATACGAGTCTTTTGAGTTACGAGCTTGGTCTTGGAACGAATGAAACTCGTATCCCAAGATAGTGATTTTCTAAGCACAGCATAGATGTGGCACAAGGCCGAAAGTATGGGGCACCCAGTGAAGTTCGAACTCAGTAATCAGTCGTACTTGATCTAGCAAGACAAGCTTTCTAACCATTATACGACATCGAGGTGCCCAACTCGTATCTTAAAATACTGCATATTCTTTATCTCTTCCGTCTTTTATTTATTCTTTACTTTCTTTTATATCACGTTGAAACATTGGTTCCCGTACCAAGGTTAAGCAACATCAAACCTAGTCAGTAATTGGTCGCTTGGGAATACCAGGGGCGTCCTCCTTGGTTGTGCGGGTGTCGTAATGAATACTTCCGTTATATTCACTTGCGCTCAAATAACCTAAATGAAAGGTATGAATCCAGCTCTTCACTCTCCAGGTATGGGTTAATTAGTAAGGCTTGGATCAGTAAATCATAATTATCTAAACAATTTTACATTCTAAAAAGATTTTCCGGCTTTAAATAACCATGAAAGCGTCGATAAACCTCCCATTGTTTTTAATCTTTTTATACATGTGGATAAGGTTATTATGCCTGTATTTTCTACTAGTATGTTTTGGATGGAGTTTAGTAAGTTTGTGCGATGTGTTTAAATGGGTTCTAATAGAGCTGTAGTCGGGATACGTGTAACATAAGTCGTCTGGATAGACAAGGCGATGAATTCTATCTATCACAGTATATTCAAATCTATCTATCTATCTATCTATCTATCTATCTATCTGTCTGTCAATTCCAATGTATCTATCTACTGTAGTATGTTCAAATATATCTCTATATATCTGTCAATTCAAATCTATCTTGCTGCATTAAAATCTATCACTCAATTCAAATGTATCTATCTCGCGCAGTGCATTAAAATCTATCTATCTATCTATCTATCTATCTATCTATCTATCTATCTATTTGCCTGTCTGAGTGTCAATTCCGATGTATCTATCGTTTGCAGTATGTTCAAATATATCTCTATATATCTGTCAATTCAAATCTATCTTACTATACTAAAATCTATCACTCAATTCAAATGTATGTATTTCGCGCAGTAAATCTATCTATCTATCTATCTATCTATCTATCTATCTATCTATCCAAATGTTAAACTAAGTAATTTTGCCATTCGATATCTCATTTATTGTACATTTTTATATTTTTCTTTGTTTGTTTTCGCTCGGAGCCATGAGCATAATCTTGGCTAATCGTACTTCCATTTCACCCAAGAATGTTTCAGATTTCTAACTGCATCGCAGAGATTTTTAGCCTGAGGCAGAAAATTCACATGTGTGAACTCAAAAAGAAACCTTTCTAACTTTTTCTATTAGGAAGGTCATGATGACTATGTCGCGTTATTGCCTGATAATGACCACGTTCTTCAATAGGAGTTATATTCATTAAAACCTTATAAAAGTATATATATATGAATTCCTTTTTAATCTAAATATTTCCTATTGCTGTAAACGTTACATTTAGTGTGCACACGCCTTTAGGTAGATACACAATTTAAAAAAAATATCTACAGTCAAGTCACGATATTAAGCGTTCTTCGTTTCGTAATTATAACAAATGCACACACACACACACACACACACACACACACACACACACACACACATATATATATATATATATATATATATAACAATGCACATCTTTATATAAAAACTTATACCAATGAGCAACATATAGTTTTGTACTACTTAGACTACTGAAGATGATCTTGGAAGAAGATCGAAAGTACTTTGAAATAAAAATGAAAGAAATTTAAGCATCTATAGCCCATTTCTCTCATCCTTTAACATCGATACACAGAAGACTATTCGTGAGTATCAACAGATGTGGTTAAAAATTAGCAGACATAATGTCTGTAATGCATTCAATCAGATATTTCTAAAAGAGAATTTGTTGCCTATATATATATATATATATATATATATATATATATATATATAAGGAAAGAACAGTAAGATATATAATCCGGTGTTCTTATAGATATTTTTATTTTTACAAAATAGTGCTCAATGTAAATTTACAGAGCATTAATATTATAAATATGGTTTTTTCGCTACACAGTTCTAACCAATTTTCAAACATGGAAGCCAAAAGCCCAGAATTTAATTTTCTAATTAAATTAAAAACATTACTTCCATTTCATTCTCAAGCGAATTTTGGAGTAACTTTTAAAATTACTGGGTTTTAAAGACACAGCTAAAATCATAATTCATGTTTCCAAGGTTACATATAAATCCACTATCACTAGACAAGGGGTGTCTCCGTGTTCATTATGTCTGTATTTTAATGTATCAGTTATTAGCTACATTTTGGTAGGGGGTAGGGATGTATTTTTCAATGAAATCTGACATCCGTTAAAAGCGTGCCGTCTGGATTTTTTAAAATTTTATTGTTAACGGCAAAAATTCTTACGGCATTTTTTTTCTAGTTGTATATTTAAAGATTTTTGGTGGGTGTTTAGGTTAGAATACTTTTTATTTAACTACGATTTGAAATATTTTCACTTTTAATTTTTAATTTTTAATATACTATATTTCTTTTAAGAACAATTAAATGTAATTAGAATCCCTTACAGTATGTAGAATTATTATCACGTCAAGTATAAATATGTAAATTATTAGGCTACAATTTTTTTTATATTTAAGTATTATTTAAGTAAAATTTATGACAATGACGGCAAAATTAGCTACTTAATTTCACTGATTTAGTAAACTTTTTTTTTTTTTATATAAACCTATATATATATATATATATATATATATATATATATATATAGGATTAATGGAAATATGAAATTTGTCATTTAGCCGATTGATGTTGCTATCAGCATCTTGACTGTAGAATTTCGTAGACAGACCCTCTTGCAATCGCTCCGACCACTCGTCAGAAGATACCAGCAATAGATTTGTTTATTTTCTCTTTTTTTCATTTTTTTATTTAAATATAATTTTCATTGGGGAAACGTTGGTGTTTTCTTCTTTCATTCTGTGTATATGTGTGAGTCTGTGTGTGTGTGTGTGTGTGTGCGCACGCACGCGCGTGTGTATGCTGTTATTTAAGCAGCATAAATTCATCCAAAGAAATTTTATTAAATTCAACGACAAGCTCCTTTTTTTCAACTTTTAATTTTTTCAATTATTGCTCATGCAGGATATATTCTAGTCCTTTCGACTATCACGGTCATTTTCAAGAACTGGGTATTACCAGTATCGATCGCAAGATTTATCCGACTAAATTTGGCTGTTTTTAAATAGATTGATTTATCTTTGGAATTTGTAAGGGTTTAACAGAAAATCACGTACTGAATATATATATATATATATATATATATATATATATATATATATATATATATATATGTATTGATGCATGTTTCATTGCAAGAAGAAAACCACAATATTGATACATTTTTTTTTAATCCTATTTAAGCTTTCGGCTTACATAAGCCATTATCAAAGATGACAATTAAATTACAATATATTAAACAATACACGGACAAAACAATGATGCTGACCCGTTTTTGTTTACATGGAAGATTTCCAAGCAATGACAAACTCGTGCATACGAGACGCTGGAAGCGAAAATCGCACAGAAGCTCACGTTTTGTTCAGTTTAGGTTTCAACTGTTTTATGTATATAGCTTCGAGAATTTTAATTTTTCTTTATTGTTTTCATTTTTTAGTATAGTTGTTTTCAACGAGGATTTTCTGGAATTGTGTACGCGGCCAGGCATGTTGTTTAAATGCCTAATATATACGTGGGTTGGACAAAATAATTGGAACACTTGTTAAATTCAAAGAAAATTTATTTAATATGGAGTTGGTCCTCCTTTAGCCACACATACAGCTTTAATACGTCTAAGAATTGAATCATACAGCTTCCTGGCTTCATCCCGAGGAATTTTCAGTAATTCTTCCATTAAAACCATCTCCAGCTCTTTACGACACGACGGTGGCTCCTAACTTGTTGCTCCAAAATGCACCACAAATGTTCAATAATATTGATATCTTGAGATTGGCGAGGCCACTCCATGTGTTCTAGCTCACTTTCATGCTCTTCATACCAATTCTTAACCACTCGAGTGGTATGTATTGGAGCATTATCATCTTGGAAGATGCAGTCACCATCAGGGAATAAAGTCTTGGACATTGGATGAACATGATCTCCCAAAATGTTCAGGTAATCTTTGCTGTTGATTCTACCATGCAGGGCAACTATTGGACTGAGACATTTCCATGATATGGCGGCCCAAACTATCACTGATCCACCTCCATGCTTCACTGTCGGAAGAAGGCAGTCAGAGTTGTCAGCTTCTTTGGGCTGCTTCCACATATAAACTCGCCCGGAAGTTGGGAAAAGAGAAAAACTGGACTTGTTTGAGAATGTGACTTGCTTCCATTGGTCTACAGACCAGGCATTGTGATCTCTGCACCACTTCAACCTCTTTTGAATGTTGCGAGTGGAGAGAAGAAGTTTCCTCACAGTGGCCCTTCCATGATATTCAGCCTTATGGAGCTCACGGTGAACAGTTTTAGTATAAATTGAACTATTCAGATGATTATTCAACTCAGCAGTCGCTTTGGCCACAGTTTTCCGATCATTTTTTGCCACTTGTCAGGCAATTTTTTGCGTTTCAATGTACGTCAGTCCCTGTCAATAAGTTTGCAAGTCCGGCCCGAATTGCTACGGTTGCTAGGGGTCTTGCCCTGTTTCTCGAATTGCATCAGTGTTCTTGATATTGTAGCGCTTGAGTTCAGCAACCTTAGTGATACGAAGTTTTAGTTAAAGTTCTTAATATAATAGGTCTTTGAAATATAGGAGTGGATTTTGCAACTGTTACAATTATTTTGTCCAACCCCTGTATATATATATATATACATACATACATACATATATATATATATATATATATATATATATATATATATATATATATATATATATATATACATATATATATATAAATAATGTGAATCTTTTTAAAATCGGTGAATGAAAAAACCTAGAAAAAAACTAAATTTTAAAACAAATTGGCATCCGATGAAAACATTTGGAAAGAAAGAGCCAGAAAACACCGAACAGGGCGAAAAAATCGTCCAGTACAATAAATATCTGATACAAAGAAAAAAAAGAAGCTCAGCGAGTAATAATTTGAAACGAAGACTGTTCAATACGCTAAGTAGAGCAAAAGTAAAATAAATAAATACTAATGAGCCAGTTACTACCTATCTAGGTTTCACCACATAGGATCATGAGGGGGAACTGGTACATTAGGATTTATTATATATATTTATATATATATATATATATATATGTATATATACATTTAGTTTGAATTTGTTATACAAATCTCACAATTTGGTTTGAAAAACTTTTGTCAAATTTAAACGATTAGTTTAGAAGTCAGAACAAACCTTTTAGCTAAATTTTTAGTTCGTTCTCATTCTGAAGAGGCATGATATCTAAGAAGATCTATATTTGTTTAGATCTTGAAGGAATATGGTTTTTAAGAAGACCTATGTACTTCACGTATTGAAGAGACATGATATTGAAGATGAGCTATATTCGTTCATATCTTGAAGGGACATAGAATTTTAGAAGAATCATTCTTATTCACATCTGGAAGGTACATGGTATTTAAGAATAGCCATATTCGTCCTTATCTTGAAAGAACATGGTATTTAAGAAGAGTTACGATCGTTCGTATCTTGAAGTGTCACGATATTTAAGAAGAATATTTCGTATGATCTTTGTTACATTTAAGAAAGAAAGACTCAGAAAAAGAAATTCTTCTTTGATAAGATCGAGATCACGCTGACAGAATTACAAAAAAAAAAAAAAACACGAATACGCAAGATCTGCTTATTCCAGTGAAAATCGTAATGTCCTCATTTATCAATCGTGAAGGCCTACGGAGAGTAAACTCGTTACGTTGATTTTCTCTTTTAAGCAATAAAACGACCATTTACAGGGGCTTTAGCCCTTACTCTAAACATTTTCTTGCTAACCATTTACCAAAGTTAGTTAGGTAGGTTATTTCCTCATTAGCTATGGCCCCCTCGCCTTCCATATGATCTGTGAGTTTCAAATTTCACAAGCTCTCATTATTTGCCTGAGAAATTTCAACTGTTTCTTATTCTAAGTATGTGACTTTCCACATAGCTTAGTCTACACCATTGTGCTAGATGACCGTTTACCCTAGAAGAATGTTAATCTGCCCTTTGACAAGTTTTGATTATAATCCTGCTTGGTGTCAAGTCACTCTTCAATAGAAATAGACTTGCTGTAGACTCATTGAAGGAATCCCCGTTTATAACTTAAAGAAATACAAAAAAATGCATTTTCGAATAAACACACCCAGATAAAAATGTCTTTCCACGGTACAATCGATGTCATGGCGACAGCATTACAAAGAATACGAATACGCAGGGACTATTCATTCCACTAAAAAATCGTAATGTCCTCATTTATCAAGCCTGAAGGCCTACTGCCAGGAAATCCTAACTCGTTACCTGGGATTTTCTCTTTTAAGCAATAGACATATCACTTGGAACGGCCTTTGAATATTTTTAATGTTTTATGTTTTTTTCTTGTCAAGGTGGATCCAGCTAACCACATTTGGCTACTCAAACTGGAATAGAAATTTTGAATGACATTGCCAAATCGTTTCGTTTCAGAACGTAAGTGATCATGGTGTTCCATAACTTCCTATTCTTTGTATATCTAGGTAATTATTAGCTTTTTCTTAAGTGTTAACTTTTCTGGTAACCATTTGTTGTCAGCTAGGTTATTTCCTGCTTTGCTATAGCTCTCTTACCTTCCATGTGACCTGTGAGTTTCAAATTTTTTTTGCAAGCTCTCATTATTTGCCTGTAAAAATTTAAACTCTTTCTGATTTTACCTATGTGACCTATCCACTGCGTTCATAGCTTAGTCGACACCATTGGGCTAGATGACCGTTACCCTTAAAGAATATTAATCTGCTCTTTGACGGATCTTGTTTTTAATCCGGATTGGTGTCAAGGCACTCTCCTCACTAGAAAAACCTGGTGAAGTAACAGGTTTAGACACTAATGACACTGCCATGCGGCATGCAGTACTGTTTTTACACGGTAACCTTAGGAATCGCAGAGTGACATGAAAGGTACTTGTTAATTGAATCTCAAAAGAAAGAAAATCTTAGGTGTTTTTTTAAATCTTCGAAATTTCAATATAAATTCAAGCCCTGCAGCCTTGTATGTCTTCCAGTCTAGGAAAAGGACAAATAAAAATTGAAGAAGCATGGAGAAAGCAAAAAGGTCATGGCTATTCGAGAAAAGGAATTTTTAGAGAGGTACGGTCGCCTACATTCTGAAGTGACAGCGGTGACATTAAAACATAAATACTCCGTCTATGGGTTAAATAATTTGGGTTTTCAACGTTTGTGTGATAGCTAGTATCCGGGAAAGGAAACGCTTTAATTCAAAACCATGGAGAAGACAACAAGAAACCACTGCTCTATCAATCCGAAGAATAATAATTGTCTTATAATTATATCACATTGAAACATCAAAGAAATACAATAACGTGGAGCCTGCTCAGCTCCTATTGTTGACCAGCTACTGTAAGCCTGTAACTACTGGTTATGTGATATATATATATATATATATATATATATATATATATATATATATATAGCTAGCAGAGAGTGTGCGGCCAAATTTTAGTATATATATATATATATATATATATATATATATATATATATATAGAGAGAGAGAGAGAGAGAGAGAGAGAGAGAGAGCAGAGATAACAGAGAGTGTGCGACCAAATTTAGTGCTGACTGGTTCACCGTGTTGTCCCAGTCTCACTCCTTATTTCATCTAAAGGTTCTCGAGGCACTTTACATCGGGTCCCGCAATCCTTCTTTGTGTAAACAACGTGAGTGTTTGCTGGGGCTCGCTGACATTTGTCTCTAGTTCCTTTTGCTCATTTTTTTCTCCACAGCATCCTTTTTATTGTGCATTTTCTGTTGTTTTAATTTAAATTAAATCTCCCGTTGAAGCCTGAAGAGCGGGAGCGGAACGGGTTGCTTCGCCCGTTTTTAATATATATATACATGTATATATATATATATATATATATATATATATATATATATATATATATATATATATATATATATACATACATATATATATATATATATATATATATATATATATATATATATATATACATACATATATATATATATATATATATATATATATATATATATATATATATATATATATATACATATATATATATTAAAGAAAAACAGACCACGTTAAGGCGCCATTGAATATCTCTCTCTCTCTCTATCTCTTTATATATATATATATATATATATATATATATATATATATATATATATATATATATATTATGCCTTTACGTTCCTTGCGGAACATAATAGGCCGATGCTGTTTCTACAAAAAAACACTTTTAAAGTGAGTAGGTTGTTATCCTACTTCACAAATACTCAGCCTGGAGGATCAGATTTTGATTTCAGAGTTGTCCTTCTCCTACACCAGTTGCCATCCAAGGCTATAGAACCCGGTCTCTTCTGCTCTTTATCCATAGGCGGAGAGAGAAGAGGATTCATACCTTTCCCAAGGTTATTAGCACTTAAGTGAATATAATGGATTCGGCTGGAATTTCAACTCGGGTCTCCAATTCCTCAATCCGAGCCGCTATCTATTATTCCCCCGTGTCTCTTCAGGATATAATGGATAACAGCTCGGAATTGGCTATCTGAGTGTCGAGTTCGAATTCCTCTCGGGTTCGTTTATTCAGTTACGTCCAAGTACCATTCTCCCCCAGATACAAGGTTATTAGGACGTGTCAATAAATCGTTATTGCACTAATTACATTATTCACAAGGTCAGTGGATAAAGGCGTTGGTTAGATCCGAGTGACAGGACCCAAAGAGTGTGAGTTCAATACCCAGTTAAGTTCAAAGAGTTTGAGTTCAATACCCGGTTAAGGCAGTGGAGAACTTTCAGAGGGGAATTAACATGATAATTGATAACTGACATTCATTAAACTTGGCACGTGGAACTAGAACAGTCTGCCCCAGTGAGCGAAATAAAGGGTTTAATTCGATATTCCAACCACCTGAAGAAGGCCGGAGCGTACAACGGCCGAAACGTTGTAATAAATATGGTGACAAAGATAAGAACAATAGTCCGAATAATGTAAATAGTGTATATAATACCTCATCTCAGAAATATAGACAGATACTGAAAGGCCGAAACGTTGTAATAAATATGGCGACAAGGATGAGGACAATAGTCCGAATAATGTAAATAGTGTATATAATACCTCATCTCAGAAATATAGACAGATACTGAAAGGCCGAAACGTTGTAATAAATATGGTGACAAAGATGAGAACAATAGTCCGAATAATGTAAATAGTGTATATAATACTTCATCTCAGAAATATAGACAGATACTGAAAGGGCGAAACGTTGTAATAAATATGGCGACAAAGATGAGAACAATAGTCCAAATAATGTAAATAGTGTATATAATACCTCATCTCAGAAATATAGACAGAAATCATTATCTCCAAAGCATTCTTATTATTTAATTTTTTCTGGCTTTAAATAACCTTCAAACAAGCTGCAAAACGGTTGATAAGACGTAAAAAAAACAAATTCATCAAACACAGTTAATAAATAAGATTTAACATAAAGTAACCTACCAGAAGAGGTGGTGTAAATTGATAGCAAAACAGAGATTGGAAGAGATATTACGGAAACAAACATTAGAAGCATAAAGTATAGGATATTGTGGAAAGGTATGATCGGCTACGTCCTGAAGAGACATGGCGTACCAGAATAGTAACCTTAAGATATGAAATCTTAGTATAATAAATAAGGAATGGTTAAAAGCAGGTTGAAATTAAATGCAATAAAAACTAATTAAAATAAACCAAAATTTATTAATTAGTACGCTTTAAGTTCTTTATTTTACATTCATTGTGATATGCTAATGACAATGACAATATTAGCTGTTTCATTATAAGGAAACATCTAGAATAAACTGACTGAGCAGCCGTTGCTACTTTCACTTGAAATTTATAAACATTTTCTGTTAAAACAATGTATTGAAGAAAATAGATTTTGCAATGCCAGTCGCTGTTATTGCTGTTACCAAAAGTAATGGGGGTTTCATTTCTAACCTTTTGCTTGAAGTAGAAGTCAACATCTTGATCATAATACTAATTTCTCTCAGAGTTTCAGCTGCTAACCATTTTAATTGTTTCTGTTTTTGAAAGTCCTACGGTTACGCGCTTTCTGTAAATCGGTGTATTTCTTCGGGATTCTCTAACACCAGTCCATGGTGTTCGATGAAGCATTCTCCTCTGTGAGACCTACAGGCTTCATATTTATTTGTATTATGTGTTCTTAGCCTCGCGAAACGGTTCAATTGGCCTGTCAAGTTTCAAGTCCAGCCGAGGGCGTTGCACTTGCTTTCGCAAAGAATACCCTTCGACTGAAATCAATCTATCTCATATCACCCCATGTACGAAAGACTAGGATCCCTAACTGATGTCGGTGCCAAAGTTGGGACCACAGAAGTAAAACACGGAACACGGATTAGAAGTAAGAAAGATATATTAACAACAAGTTACAGAGATAGTGTAAGCAGAGTTTACTATAAGTTAGTGTCCAACACTGGTAGTCGTACTAGACTCGTTCTGTGTCACTCTCTCTAGAGTGCTATGTCGCCTACTTAATATAGGCCTGGAAAAGTCTATTGTGTAGGTAGTTTCCGGTTTCACAATACTAACTTTAGCTGGAAACCAATCTAGAAAAAGGAGAGCAATGAATAAAAAACCGTGTGTAAAGCGAGCAATTTTTCTCAGTAAAAATCTACGTGCTCAGGAAACCATAGGAGTACAGAAGCGTTATGTGGCTGTAGCCCGAAACTCAATTGGGTTATTATTATTATTATTATTATTATTATTATTATTATTACTATTATTATTATTATTAGTAGTAGTAGTAGTAATAATAATAATAATAATAATAATAATAATAATAATAATAAAAATAATAATAATAAACGGAATGTGCTTTCTTATTGAGATGGAAATTCTCGAGGATTGTAATGTATCTTTGAAGATCTTAAGAAAGTTATCAATATACAACAATGTTGAAGTTGAAGTCTTAAAATGTGTCACATGAAGACATAAAAAATTCCAGTTGTAATTGATTGGAAAAGGTTCCGATAGACTCATTGAATGAATTCCTGGTAGCACATGCCTTAAGGAAATACGAAAAAAAAAATGCATTTTCGAATCACAAACTCAGAAAAGTATCTTTTCACGGTACAATCGGTATCATGGTGACAGCATTACAAAAAAAACATGAACACACAGCAACTGCTTATTCCACTGAAAATCGTAATGTCCTCATTTATCAAGCCTGAAGGCCCACGGCGAGGAAATCCTAACTCGTTACCTGGGATTTTCTCTTTTAAGCAATAGAACGACCACTTAAAAGGGCCTTTGAATATTTCTAATTTTTTTATGTTTTCTGTTGCCAAGGTGAATTCCAGCTAACTACATTTGGTAACTCAAACTGGTATAAAAATTTTGAATCACATTGCCAAATCGTTTCGTTTCAGAACGTAAGTGATCATGGCACTCCATAACTTCCTATTTTTGTAGCTCTAAGTAATTTTTGTCTTTTTCCTAAATGTCCTTATCCCTTTTCTGGTAACTATTTACATAAGTTCGTCAGGTAGCCTATTTCCTGCTTTGCTATGCCTCTCTGGCCTATATGATCTGTGAGTTTCAAATTTCACAAGCTCTCATTATTTGCCTGAGAAATTTCAACTGTTTCTTATTTTAAGTATGTGACTTTGCACATAGCTTAGTCTACACCATTGTGCTAGATGACCGTTTAACCTAGAAGAATGTTAATCTGCCCCTTGACAAGTTTTGATTTTAATCCTGCTTGGTGTCAAGTCACTCTTCAATAGAAATAGACTTCCTGTAGACTCACTGAAGGAATCCCTGTTTATAACTTAAAGAAATACTAAAAAATGCATTTTCGAATGACACACCCAGAAAAAAATATCTTTCCACGGTACAATCGATGTCATGGTGACAGCATTACAAAGAATACGAATACGCAGGAACTGTTCATTCCACTAAAAAATCGTAATGTCCTCATTTATCAAGCCTGACGGCCAACTGCCAGGAAATCCTAACTCGTTACCTGGGATTTTCTCTTTTAAGCAATAGACATATCACTTGGAAGGGCCTTTGAATATTTTTAATTTTTTATGTTTTCTCTTGTCAAGGTGAATTCCAGCTAACCACATTTGGCTACTCAAACTGGAATAGAAATTTTGAATCACATTGCCAAATCGTTTCGTTTCAGAACGTAAGTGATCATGGTGCTCCATAACTTCCTATTCTTTGTATATCTAGGTAATTATTAGCTTTTTGCTAAGTGTTAAATTTTCTGGTAACCATTTGTCGTCAAGTAGGTTATTTCCTGCTTTGCTATAGCCCTCTTACCTTCCATGTGAACTGTGAGTTTCAAATTACTTTTGCAAGCTCTCGTTATTTGCTTGTAAAAATTTCAACTCGTTCTGATTCTAACTATGTGACCTTTTTTTGTTTTGTTTTTAATCCTGCCAGTTTCCAACAGACTTCTGATAGAGTCTTTGAATGAATATCTGGTAGCCCATTCCTTAAAGAAATACAAAGTTAGTACTGATCTATGTAAAATGTGTTTGATCTTATTTATTTATTATTTGCTAAAATGCTCAGTGAAAAAATGATATGTAGCCATTTCTGACCCTATGTCTCTGGTTGAGTCTCGTGGAGGAAATGGGTATGCAACAGAATTCAAAGGAAGAAATAATTAAAAAAAATGTTATCACGAGTACAGCTCACACATTACGAAGGGATTTATCTATAGAAAATATTTTTTTTTAATTAATACTGTTAAAATATTTGTTTAGTTAATACTGTTTATTATAAACAGAGCATTTACTTAAATATTTTTATCTATAAAAACAACGTATAAACACAAAAAAATGTCATAAAAATAATTGTGTGACTTTCTCCATTTCATATATATATATATATATATATATATATATATATATATATATATATATATATATAATTTTGAACGCGTAACAGAAAATATGAGCACTTATATATACATAGTATTTAGAACGCGTAACAGAAAATGTGTCTGAAATATATTGTTTGTATTGATATGTTTTTATGTACTGTGTATAACAAACTTTACAATATGAAGAAAACTTGATTGGCAATTAGAACCCATTTTTTACTGTTGAAATAGCTAGAGGTAACTGTGTAAGTTCTATTCTAATAGTTTCTATTCTCACACACTTCTCGCCTGTGGAATTCTCTTCCAGGTTTCTTAACCCTCTTCTTTAACTTTCCTTTCTTTTCAATAAGGTTTGCTCATTTTAATCTCAGTATCATCTTGATTGTTAGTGGTTTTATCGACTTTTTGTTGTTAATAGTTTCACGCCAATCAAGTCATTAGAATGCAGAGATTGAAATTGAAAGTGAAAGTGAAAGTGAAAAAGAATGAGTATAAGAATCGGGAGGATTGAGGGAATGACAAAATATGAACAGGGTTCAATAAGATAGAAGATGTTGATTGGATTTAAGTTTTTGAAGATTGTAGTTATCAAGGAAACAAGGAAGCGGACGGGAGTTCCACCGGTGGGAAGTGCGAGAAAAAAACTGTTAGAGTAGAAGTAGTGGTTGGACTTAGATGAAAATCTAGTAGCACGATTACATTCATGAAGTCGGAGCACTAGGGAAAAAGTGCGTCATAGCAGTTGCCATGAAAATATATGTAGAAGAGACAGGGGAAGTCATGACAGGTCGGTGAGAAAGTCACTGAAGTCGAGATACATGGTCAGGATCGATTACATTACAGATCCTTCTTTGGATTTTGTCAAGAATCTCGAGATGTACAGCAGGAGTAAAAGACCAGATATGACAACGCAATTCAATGCACGAACGAATGGTTGATTTGTAAATATGAAAGTAAATGTAAATGCACAATTACAAGTCAACCATTCGTCTGTGCATTGAATTGTGTTGCCATATCTGGTTTTTTACTCCTGCTGTACATCCAACAAAGGATCGGTAATGCAATCGATTCTGACCATGTATCACGGCTTTAGTCAAATTCTCACCGCCGTGACATGTCTTCCCCTGTCCCTTCTACATATATTTTCATGGCACGAAAAAATTCTCTGGCATTGATTCGATATAGTTACTCGAGTGCATATCAGTGAGAAACGTGAGGCCACCAAATAATAGCGTCTTTCGTTGTGTTTAGCATCAGCAAGCAGAAAAGGTTCTCTGTGGTGATTATTTTGAAAGCATTTTCATTTGGAGGCGTCAGAATTTACAAGCCATTACTTGCCTCACTGATTGGAGGTCCGTTTCAAGAGTAGTAACCAAGTGACTTACTTGGGGTGAAGTAATTAAAAAAGATATATGGATAACAGACAACAGACTTTTATGTGTACATGTTTATATCTTTAACAAACACATAAGTGCTTTGATTCGCAAATGTCCCTTAAAATCAGTAAACCAAGTCGAGCTGTCGTTCTCATGTTCTACGATTTTTCTCAATTACTATTTGCCAATAAGCTTCTTATGTTTTGCTCAATGTTCATGTCGGATAATTTACTCGCGCCACGTTTTATATAAGTTCTGCGGTATTGTAACTATTTACATTGTTCGGACTCGTGTCCTCCATCTTCATCGTCATATTTACGACGTTTCAGCCGTTGTAGGATCCGGTGTTCTTCACGTGATATTATTGAAATTTTCAACCGAACTCTTTATTTCGTCCAGCGGATAAAAGTGTTGGTCGATTGATCCGAAAAGTGACTTAACCCAAAGAGAACGAGAAAACATTAGTGAGCAGAAAAGACAATAAAAAGAATAAGGTTCCCAAAGACAGAAGATTGCGATTGACGTTGCGTTTACATTTTTGAACATTGTAATTGACAGGGGCGCAAGAAAACAGATGGTAGTTCCACACGTGAGAAGTGCCAGAAAATAAACTATTAGTATTATAAGTTACAGCTATATATATCTATTTTAACAGTAGAAAGATGGGATCTAATAGCCAATCTAGTAATCTGATTATAAGCATGCGTTCAAGTTACCAAGGAAGAAAGTTGATTTGAACAATTGTCATGATTTTTTCACCATAAACAAATCATCTGTGTGCGTCGACTAGTCACGTTATAAATTGAATAGTTTAAACTTTATACGTCGAATCTAAAGTTATAGGGATTTATGCGCTCAGCAAAAAAATATGACCATTGAACCCGTATAAACGGGTGCAGTGCCGGTCTACCTCCACGAAAGAGACTCCTCCCCTTCGGCGTAGGCTCCTTCTGGTTCCTTCCGTCCGTAGGAAGAGAGTATTACCGAACAGTCGCTCAGAAAGTATTGAGTCGACTGAGGATATTCAGTCACCCCCCACCCCACGAGAGTGTCATGTGGCACAAGGCCTTTTTAACGTGGGCACTCCAAGCCCGTGGGCTCGGCCAAAAATATTCCCATTGAACCCGTATAAACAAGTTCAGTGCCGGTCTACATCCCCGAAGTAGACTCCGTCCTTCGTCGTAGCCTACTTCGGGTTCCTCCCGTCCGTAGGAAGAGAGTACAACCCTACAGTCTCACAGAAAGTACTGCATCGACTGACGATATTCAGTCACCCCACACGAGGGTGTCATGTGGCACAAGTTTTTGGTTTTAACGTGGGCACTCCGAGCACGTGGTCTCGGCCAAAGAGACTCCTCCTTTCGGCGTAGCCTCCTTCGGGTTCCTACCGTCCGTAGGAATAGAGTACAACTGTACAGTCTCGCAGAAACTACTGAGTCGACTGACGATATTCAGTCACCCCCACACGAGAGCATCATGTGGCACAAGACCTTTTTAACGTGGACACTCCGAGCCCGTGGGCTCGGCCAAAAATATGCCCATTGAACCCGTAAAAACGGGTTCAGTGCCGGTCTACCTCCCCGAAGGAGACTACACCCTTCGGCGTAGCCTCCTTCGTGTTCCTCCCGTCCGTAGGAAGAGAGTACAACCGAACAGTCGCTCAGAAAGTACTGACTCGACTGACGTATTCAGTCAAACAAGGGTGTCAAGTGGCACAAGGCATTTTTAACGTGGGATCTCCGAGCCCGTGATCTCGGCCAAAAATCTACCCATTGAACCCGTATAAACAGGTTCAGGGTCGGTTTATCTACCCGAAGGATACTCCGCCTTTCGGCGTAGCCTACTTCGGGTTCCTCCCCGCCCGAAGGCAACAGTTCAACCGAACAGCCAGTCGACTGACTGACTGACGATATTTAGTTACGCCCCACGAGGGTTTCATGTGGCTCACGGCATTTTTAACGTGGGTACTCTGAGCCCGTAGGCTCGGCACAAAATATGCCCATTGAATCCGTAAAAAACGGTTCAGGGCAGGTCTACCTCTCCGAAAGTGTTTCCACCCTTCGGCGTAGCTTCCTTCGGGTTCCTCACGTCCGTAGGAAGACTATAACCGAACAGTCGCTCAGAAAGTGTTGAGTCGACACAACGATATTCATTCACCCCCACCAACGAGGGTGTGATGTGGATCAAGGCCTTTTTAACGTGGGAACTCCCAGCCCGTGGGCTCGGCCAAAAATGTGCCTATTGAACCCGTATAAACGGGTACGGGGTGGTTTACCACCCTGAAAGAGTCTACACCCTTTGGCGTAGCCTCCTTCTGGTTCCTCCCGTCCGTAATAATATAATATAATATATTTATATATAATAATATAACCGAACAGTAGTTCAGAAAGTATTGAGTCGACTCACGATATTCAGTCACCCCACAACGAGGGTGTCATGTGGCACAAGGCCTTTTTAACGTGGGCATTCCGAGCCCGTTTCCTCGGCCAAAAAAATGCACAATGAACCCGTATAAACGGGTTCAGGTCCGGTCTCCCTCCCCGAAGGAGACTTCGCCCTTCGGCGTAGCCTCCTTCGGGTTCCTCCCGTCCGTAGGAAGAGAGTATAAACGAGCAGTCACTCAGAAAGTACTGGGTCGACTGACGATATTCAGTCACCCCTCCCCCCAACGAGTGTGTCATGTGGCACAAGGCTTTTTTTAACGTGGGAACTCTGAGCCCGTGTGCTCGTCCAAAAATATGCCCATTGAACACGTATAAACGGGTTCAGGGCGGTCTACCTCCCTGAAGGAGACTCCACCCTTCGGCGTAGCCTCCTTCGGATTCCTCTCGTGCGTAGGATGAGAGTATAACCGAGCAGTCATTCACAAAGTACTGGGTCGACTGACGATATTCAATCACCCCCCCCCACGAGGGCGTTCAGAGTGTCATGTGGCACAAGGTCTTTTTAACGTGGGCATTCCGAGTCCGTGGGATCAGTCAAAAAATAGCCCATTGAACCCGCATAAACGTCCGTAGAGTATAACCGAACAGTCGGTCAGAAGACTGACTAAAAAAACTGGGTCGACTGACTCCCGCCTACTGACTGAAAGCATTTATTAATTATGGAATAGTCCTTTATTTTTATTAGGGGTAAGAATCCATAACATATACAAAAGGCGATTATTTCTTTATTCGTTGAGATAAAGTCTGGAGGGACAAGGGATAGAATGACGAAGGGCAGTTCCTATGTAAATTACTTGGATTGGTATGTCTTGCAAATTGTTGATAAGCCGTATAAGAACGTATTAATTAATCAAACATCTGTTTTATACCACCAAGAAAATGGGAGATTTTTTCTCCTTGTGCAAGTTTTTCCTTCCAACAAACTTGTTGCATTTTTGTCTGAATCCTACTGCATTTCAGTCAGTCTGTTATGTGCTATGCATGTTAAAGGTTTAGCCGATCATGTATATTTCGATACATGACTGACGCAGCAGATTTTTTTCCCGTAGTAGTTTGCCATTTCTTTCTGCTGTAAAAATATAAAACCCGGTTTGTCTTGCTATTTACCCATAGCTTGGGGAAGAAGATTCACACCTTTCCCATGGGTATTAGCATGTAAGTGAATGTAATACTGGAATTCGAACTCGGTTCTATGATTTCTCAATCCGAGTCGCTATCCGTTACTCCACAGTACCCCCCACTATGCGTTTCAATACATAATATAAACTATACAATTTTTTATTATACTCAGTACGAACCGTATACTATTTTTAACGAATATTACATTTAGGTTAAAATTATCTTCTACAAATTATAAAAGTGAGTGCGTATTATACACGTGCCATGTTTCCGTATTTACTGTATTATACATGAATAATTACGTTAGGCGCTATAGTTAAACCTCGAGAGAGAAAAGCATCGACATCCAATTCCACCAGGTCACAAATGCTTGCCTCTCATCTCTCCTTGCTGCACGTAACACGTTTAATTCGATGACACATTACCTGTCGCCACAATGTAACCATAAATTCAAATTAGATCTGGACTATTGGGATTTACCACGATTGGGTATTAATCTCTACACAGATAATGAAGCCACAGCTTTTTGTCATGCTTCCAATATTTTAATCGATTGCAAGATTAATCAAATCAGTGCTTAAGTTAATTAACTGACCGAAAGCTGACCCGATCCTCAGGAAGCAATTTTATATTACGTTAGAAAGAAAGCTCTGTCGTTTTTTTTATTAACATGATCCATTTAAGGGTACTTTTCCAATATTTACGGTAAAAACATTCATTTTTTTTACGTTGTAATGTTTCTTCTTTAGCAAATTTCTTAATATCAGAACCCGTCCTGGATAAGACGATAAACTACATCCACGTCCTGAATAAAAAGATAAACTACATCAGACAGCAAGGGCTTTGATCAAGAGGTTTTGGGGTGCATGAAACCACCTCTTATTTGTTGATTTTCCCTGACTCGGGGTGGTAGCACCTGTCAGGGTCCTCGCCATGGGCAAATAGTTACCCCCCCCCCAAAAAAAGGGGTCAACACTATGAAAGTATAAAAAGTAGTTTTTAATACCAGCAATACATTTTCTGCAAAAAATATGACCAGCAATAAATTTTTGAAAAAATATTACCAACAATACATTGTTGGAAAAAAAATATTACCAGTAATAAAAATCTTGTCGACATTAAATAACCCATTGAGGTTGATAAGCCGTAAAACAAACCAAACCAAACCAAGATAGATAGATAAAAAATATTACCAGCAATAAAAATCTTGCCGACATTCAATAACCTATTGTGGTTGATATACCGTAAAGCAAAACAAATCAAACCAAACTCGATATCAGAATGAATACGTTTCGTATTGATTTTATCCTTTTAAAATGACTTTATATCAGACCTATATCAGACATTTTCTGTTGCTATTAATTCAAAAAAGGCTCTTTAGCAACGGAAGCAGGAAGAACTATTTGTTCTGTCGTTGGAAATTGATCTTTAAATGTTCGAAAACGCCAGAGATGGTTTGGCCTATTTCGATCAGGAAATGTTTTCTGTCGAAGATTTCCCTCGATCTGTTAATACTGAACTTCTTTAAAGTGTAGCTGTGGGAATGCCTGGGAAAATTACACGAGAATTATCAAATCAAGTTACACTTCGAAAATAAAACATTCATGAACTCGGTAAAGTGTCTAAATTTGACCAATTAAGACCCTCAGCATCTAACAAATTCTCAGCTTATTCACAGATTTTCCCTCTTCTCGTCATCCAAGAGGAGACTTGCTATTGGATCTTTCCTTGGTAGAATAATAATAATTATATCAAATTTGAAAGATAATACTAAAAAAGCAAATAACTAAAAAAGTAGAATCGATACCCAAACCAGGAATACATACTACTAATTGATTTATTGATTGGTCGATTCATTTTTTTACGGCTTATGAAATCTTTTGTGGGTTATTTAAAGCCAGAAACTATTTTTAAATTATAAGAATATTTTTTCAGCTAACAATGATTTAGTGATGCAAGTCATACAAATTAACCCATGGATAGTGGAAATAAGAAGTGGATTAATATCTTTCTCAACGGTTTTTACGTGAAAGTCAGTATAACGAACCCGATGGGAATTAGAACTCGGCTCACCGATTAATAATTTCGATCCATTATCTATTTTACCACCCACCCATTCAAGCTCACAGCACCTGGTATTACCAAAAGGTCACCTATCTAGATACTGACGAGGTTTGCTGTTACTTAACTTCGGTTTGGTTTGGTTTGGTTTGGTTTACGAACCACACGTGGTTATTTAAGGCGGACCAGATTTTTATTCATGGTAATATTTTTTCCAAAAATATATTGCTAGTAATTTTTTCTCTTCAAAAATGTATTGCTGGTAATTTTTTTTTCCCAAAAAACGTATTGATGGTCACTATACTTTCATTATATTTTGAGCCCAGTTTGGGTCTGTCTATATTTCTGACATGACTTATTATGTACATTATTTACATTATTCGGACTGTTGTCCTCATCTTTTTCGCCATATTTATCACAACGTTTCGGCCGTTGTACGCTCCGGTCTTCTTCAGGTGGTTGGAATGTCGAACTGAACCCTTTATTTCGCTCACTGGGGTAGACTGTTCTAGTTCCACGTGCCATGGATGTCAGTTATCAGTTACCTCCTGTTAATTTCCCTCTGAAAGTTCTCCACTGCCTTAACCGGGTATTGAACTCACACTCTTTGGGGCCTGTCACTGGATCTAACCAACGCCTTTATCCACTATGCCATGTGTCCTTGAGGACATCTGGGTATGAATTTCGGAAGAAGGCCGGAGCGTACAACGGCCGAAACGTTGTGATAAATATGGCGAAAAAGATGAGGACAACAGTCCGAATAATGTAAATAATGCCCCGTTTGGGTCTTTACTATTTGCCCATGGCTGGAACCCAAACAGATGCTAACAGCCCGGGACAGGGTGGACCTGGGAACACCAGCAATTAAGACCTGGTTCCACGCTACTTAAAACCTCCTGATCAGAGGCCTTGGTTTTGGACGTAGCTTATCGTCTTACTCAGGACTCGGACGTTCTTTATTGTCATACCGAGAAGTGTTTAACTTCGGTGATCTTACGGAAATCGGCGTTTTCAATGTGATGTGACCGTAAGCTAGGATTGTACCCGCAAACACGTTATGTTCTCTGTGTAGTAGGATAAAAACGGTATTTGATACAAAACGAATAATTCCGTTATATATTTATTTTTCTTTCGTATATTTTCTAAAGAAGCATGACCCAGTGCACATGTTAGAATTTCGTATGTCCATTCCACGAAGTCGTTCTTTGCAGATTGACCACAGATTCTCGATTGAATTTAAATCAGGCGAGTTTCAAGCCAGTCTATAGTACTTTTATTTACTCACTGATAAGGCTTGCCAGTGTGTTCGTGAAGCGTATCAATTTTTTTACGTTTAGCGTTGGAGTAACGTCCATGGCAGACAATGGTCATAGAACAACTAATCGACAGTCAAGAGAATAATGTCTGGGCATGATAAAAAACTGATGCAAGGCCACACTAACTTAATCATACACCCTGAAAATAGATTCATATTACTGTACACCACTGCAAATGACCTAATCTGAGGAAAATTAAAAAAAATTAAATTTTCATTTAAAGTAGTTTATGAACGACTTGCTCTTTTTTTTTTAAGAAATAATGACTGATTTAAACCCCCTGAAAAAAAAAGAAAAAAGATTATCCACTGTTTCTTAAAGATTAGGCATCCAATTTAAAATATTAAATATTAAAATATTAAATATTTTCAAAAATGTATTGCTAGTATTGAAACCTATTTTTACACTTTCATAGTATTGTGACCCCAGATTGGGGGCCAACTATTTGCTCGCAGTTGGGACTCCAACTGTCAAACCCAGGACTGTAAATTACCTGGACACTCATTAAACACATCTATAAATAAGCATACGAGAAAGAAATATATATACTTCACTTATTCTTTATTATATCCTTCAATTGGATTCAAATCCATATTTAATCTACATTTGATCCCAGACTCACAAATTTATTCTTTATTACTGTCTCTCGCGTCTTCAACACGACATAACAACCAGATAATAAATTATATTCGTTTTCTTGTTTTCACATTTTGTTGTTTCCCAATTTTACGACTATTTTTATATATAAATATTAGGTGGGGGGTTATAATTATTTACTCCAAGTAATAACTTCCCTATATTTCCAGATATTTTACAAGCAATTTTTATTTCATTTTCTGTTCTACTGTAAAATCAAAATCCATCATTTCACGTATTTTATCTTTGTATCAGTTAATGCGTGATATACACTTTGGCGATCATGCAGGGCTATAGAACTAGATCTGTTCTGCTATTTAACCAGAGCTGCGGGGAAGAAGAAGTAGGATTCATACCTTTCTCAAGTGTATTAACATGTAAGTAAATGTAATGTTATCTTTGTATACGATGACTTTATAGATTTTTTTCTGTTTTAGATGAATGATAGGTTTCAATTAGACAGTTTTCATGTTTCAAGTGTTCTCTGTTCAGCCATAACCATGACAGTTCCCTTGTTATTATTTCTACTCATCTGTTGAATTTTTTCTTTCTGCCTTTGACTAATTTCGAGTTTTCTTGAATCTCTGATCACGTTGCTTCTTATCGTTTAGTTTTTTTTTTTTATTGTTCTTGTTTTCATTATTACTTTGTCCTTTGTCCGTTCTACATCTATCTTCAGGTGTATCTTTTTTTTTCTTTTGGCAAATTTTAATTTCTTTTTCTTTATATGCCCCCCCCCACACCAGAACGTAGACAATCCTGTCCTTTGTTAATCTTAATAAATTGTTTTTTTTTATTTTTCCTAAACTTCGTTCCGCCATACATTTACACAAACTCACTAAATATGTTAAAGCGTTGTTTTCTCCTGCCCCTCTTGCCTTTGAGTATCATACTTTCCAAGCCAAGCCATATTTCCTTATTATGTATTCTGGCCTTGAAAGAGCTAATTACTGTACGCTGTATATTTAAATACATGGATATGTCTTTACGGAGAGACGATTTGCCTTATCCGCGCTTATCCATTCCGAACAAACGAGAAAATTACCTGGTAACAGCCATAGTGAGTATGAAACAAATGTTTTTGGGAATATACAAAAGTAATCTTTTAATGATAGATCTGGATAAACATAATAGACAGCTATGCGAGAAGAGCTTTCAAAGAGAGTCTTCTGGCACTCACAGTGCATACAAACATCGACAGCATGGCGTCGAGTGCCTTCAAGCGGACAGATCATAAAATCTGGACCATGAGCAATAACATATCCAAGCTGATTTTTTTTTTTAATCTCAAGGAGTGAAGAGTTCTATCGCGGAAAAGGAAATACTAAAACATTAATAAAAAATGAAAGTCTTTGTTAAACACTTCTTTATGTGCGCCCAGCACGTAGGCGATCACGGCTCTCCACAAGTTCCATTCACTTGCAGCTCTTAATAAATTTTCTCTTTTTGTTATTTCTCCTAAATCCTGTTTCGCCATCCATTTACTCAAGCTCACTAAGTATACTATTTACATTATTTATCAACGCCTTTACCCTTGAGGACACATGGCACAGTGGATAAAGGCGTTGGTTAGATCCAGTGACAGGACCCAAAGTGTATGAGTTCAATACCCGGTTAAGACAGTGGAGATCTTGGAGAGGGGAATTAACAGGAGATAACTGATATCCATTAAACATGGCACGTGGAACTAGAACAGTCTACCCAAATGAGCGAAATAAAGGGTTCAGTTCAACATTCCAACCACCTGAAGAAGGCCGGAGCGTACAACGGCCGAAACGTTGTAATAAATATGGCGATAAAGATCAGTACAATAGTCGGAATAATGTAAATAGTGTACATAATATCTCAGAAATAGATACTCACTAAGTATGTTATGCGTTGTTTTCCTCTGTCCCTCTTGCCCTCAATCTTCCTTGAGTGTATGAGATTTCCCACGCCTTCTTTCCTCATTATGTACCCTAAAAACCTCAACTGTCTTTTCCTGATATTAAGCATGAGTTTCTTTTTGGCTTCCATTTTCTCTAAAACATCGTCGTGGATTACATGTTCGGTCCATAATATCATCAATATTCACCAGAACAACATTCCTTTTGCTTCAAGTTTCCTCTTCATCTTTATGGAATCTATCTATCTATCTATCTATCTATCTATCTATCTATCTCTCTATCTCTCTCTCTATATATATATATATAGAAACCCGATTTGGTGTCAGGTAGAAACTACTAAATAGTTTTAGGATTCAGCTCCGTGTTTTCTTTTCATAGAGAACGTCGGCGCGATCTTTAGAATGTAAAACTCGTGGTTATTTATTGTCTCATTTCTGTAAAAGCGACAGTTCTAGTATTTCAGATTTTGAGCACGTATTAATTTTCTGTCAAAATGAAAAATGAATTATCTCATAAAAAAAACCCCTATTTTTTAAGTTTTAATATTCCCTGCTAATTTCATTTTCTCTTTAATCACTTCAGGGTTTGTTGGCTTTAGCGGCTCATTGTCACCTAGTCTACGTAATGTCTATGAAGTTGTTTAGAGTACGCAAGAGTTAATGTAGCGTTGAGCTGAATTCGATGGTTCATTAAGTTCTGATTAGATTAAAAACGATTTTTCGATTTTTGCGCATGAGATGCACAATGCAAGGTAGACTAGACAGAGAGAATAGAGCTGACAAAATTAAGAGGCACTCACAAAAGGTAGACGTTCCTGTTAATGGATGAACCATGAAAGAAATTCTATTTCAGTCCTTATGGTCTTTATAATAATATAGTATAGCTGGCCACTCGTATTCGAGGATACCCGTCTACTACGGTGGCTAGCCAATCCCTATTGAAGAAGCTTGCTCAGCCACAGTTGTGTTTATTCAACACACACAGAGCCCACCTCTTATTTATACTGCAACTATGCTGAGTAGACCTTAGTTACAGTTTCTGGGAGAGATCGTGTTTTCTGGTGTGATCAACAATTTGAACAAGGCCAGCACACTCAAACCCTCAGTCCTGATGTGACTTTGTACTAGCACAGCTATCGACGCTCCCACGGTTTCCGTCTACCCAATTTCACACACAAGGTTTGGGTTAAGCCGGGGTGTTGTTTTCAGGTACTTTCCAAATGTGCCACACGCTGGGATCTACCTCTCCAATCCGATCAGGAAGTCTCCTTACTGACAAATCGACCATGGTGAGATTTGAACCCAGGTCTCACGCGACCCAATGCCCAGTGTGAATTATAATATCCCTGACACAATATCGTATTTCATAGGCGGGTCGGACTAGCTGAAAGTCAAATGTATGATAAACATGCTTTTAATTTTACAAGAGAGTTTTATAATATTAAATCCTACAGAAAATTATACATAAATATTTACACGTGTCCCACACAGAGAAACTGTATTACATGTCAACAAGTGTGTAAAAAGGAGAGGTTTACCTGCAATATTTCCCGAAGGGAAAACTAGAGTTACTGTGATTTCTCTGCAAACCTGGTGAGGCCACGTGTTTTTTTTTTTTCTTTTAAGATCAACCGCTGTTGTCTAGGGACATCCTTCTTTTCCGATTTTTCAATCGCAACTGCGCTTCGTCACTCTATCCTCTGAAGCCACTCACCGGCTGTCACGTGACCCTGGAAACTTTATATCGACAAAAAGGAGATAATTGCCTTTTGCATCCCTATACCTTTAAGGTTCAACTTAAAAAGTATAAAAATATTCAATTTATAACGTCACTAGTCGACCCTAACAGATGATTTCATTATAGTGGAAAAAGATTGGCAATTCTTCTAATGAGCTTTCCTCCTTTGTAACTCGAACACATGATTATAATCAAATTACTAGATTGGCTATTAGGTCCCATCTTTCTGTTGTTAAAATAGATATATGTAGCTGTAATTTATAATACTAATAGTTTCTTTTCTCGCGTTTCTCACGAATGGAACTTCCATCCGATTTGCTGATAGATTTTCTTTTTACTTCTGTTGCAGTGGAGACTTCTGTGGTTATTGGCCCTCGTTCGATGGCGTTCCTTCAGAGTGTTGGCGGGATGATGTCTCCATTAAGGGATGAGCTACGCGAAACAAAGTGGCTCTTGCAGCGTGTCTCATTGGCGATGGTGCAAGGTGAAAATCTGATGCAATCACGGATGACGCAATATTTTTCAAGGCTATACAAATTTAATCATACACCCCGAAAATAGATTCACATTATTGCACACTACCTAATCTGAGGAATAAATAGAAATTGATTACACTCTGTCACACCAGTAGGTCTAAAATTAAAATGTATAATGAAAGAAAGGAAACTAAACAGATTGTTTCAATTAATTTGCACAAGGGCGTAGTTTACATACTGCTTTCCTCTGTTTCACTTGCCTTGAATTTGTCATATGAGTGTCAAATTCTCCGTACACTCTTTTCTCATTATATGCTCTCGATTTTTATTCTTTCTTTACTTAAAGTCAGAACACTACAATCACTTGCCTGTATCGATTACACCCTGTCACTCCAGCAGGTCGAAAAC
>OZ010592.1:26901142-26911142 GCA_963932145.1 Acanthosepion lycidas | reverse complement strand
TGTATTATAGTTTCACAGCGCATTGTTTTTGTTAGGGAATTTAGTATTTTCCCATAGCTGGGACCCTAACCGGTGCTACTACGCAGGGTCTGGCTGGACTTGACAACAACAGCAATTAAGAGGTGGTTACATGCGCCTCAAAACCTATAATCTCCCGATCAGAGCCCTTGTTATCGGATGCGGTTTATCGTCAAATCCAATACTAACGGCCGAAACGTCGTGAATGTGACGGTAAACATGAGGTCAAAAGTCCGAACAATGTTAATAGTGTAAATAGTTACAATACCTCATCTCAGAAATTTAGACAGCTCCTGAAGAATGCCGAAGCGTACAACGGCCGAAACGTCGTGAATGTGACAATAAAGATGAGGACAACAGTCTGAACATTGTAAATACTATAGACAGCTACAATGTCTTTTCTCAGAAACAGACAGATGTTAATTTACTTTGTTTTGATTTCTATCTGAACTTTAGGATTAAATGTCATTACTTATCTTATTTACGTTAATTAAAAACAAGGGAACCAACTTCTAATTTATACCACGATCAAATCATATAACTGATTACGTTTGTGAATTTGCCGTGATAACAATTGCGAGTTCAGTATCTGGTACGGGTAGCATAGACGAATATAACGTAGAAACAGGACTAGCAATCAGGTGTAAAAAAGAAAAAAAAAGAAAAAAAAGCTGAGATATCTCTATACATAAACATAGTGGAACGTAAACAATCTACATCCGTCATTGTTGATGGGGATTGAAAGAGAAACGGCGGCGAAACGAGTCAAGTTTAGTAACAACAAGATTACGGCGGAATCAGAGACGGTTTAAGCCTCGAATTTATAAATTCAGGACAAGGACCTAGAAAATTAAGAGGCCCATTGGTTAATGTAGTGACAAGACAGTACAGTTTTTTTCGGCGAGCTGCTTCACGTTGAAACAACAGTTCTCGTACGATAACATAAGCAACGTATAGCCTGTCAGTACCTAGATGGGTGGCCGCTGGTATTAGAAGTTGCTGTAAGTTGGATTTGCGGCTAGTTTAATGGATAACGGAATTGGACATCGGAGAACCGAATTCCAATCCTAGCCGGTTTCCTTATATTTACTTACGGGCTAATAAACTTGCGAAAGGTATTAAGCAACTCCCTCTCCCGAAGCTATGGGTTAAATAGTAGTAAATTATTATTAACTTCAACAAATTTTTAGAATTGAACAATACTTTCTGTCTTTAAAATAATCCGCAAAAGTCGTAAAACAAAAATCCAGTCGATCAATCCTGCGGTAGAAACTGGACGAATGGTCGAACAATAAGTGACCGATTAACCGAAAGATACACGAAGCATATAGACGGGAATTAGACCAATCGACTCCCTAGACTGAGTAAAGTGCTCAGTTCGAAATTAGCTGAAAATTAATTTTCTGTTCCAAGATTAACACAACGCTTTTCAGGAATCAATGACTGCTTGTGGATTAATGTTTCGATAACGTGAAGAAGATGGACGACACGAGTACTCTGGATACAGTCTCTTTGGAGGACTACAAGAGAGCCTTCAAGAATCAACTGGATCGCTAAACACGCACATTGAAGTTATAGGGCTAGTTGTATTATTTTGAAAATTAACAAATCTCTCTCTCTCTCTCTACACACACGGGCAAACACAAGTTGGCACATACGAACAAACAAGCAATCACTACAAAGATGCATATTCGTTTCGATATCTAAACAAAAGCATCTCATCGGGTGGTGAAGCCATCTTTGTTCACTATATATATATATATATATATATATATATATATATATATATATATATATATATGTATATATATATGTGGCCTGACGATTGCATATAGCATGAAACAGACTGTCGCCTCTAAGTGTTGACTTCTATGTTCACTTTTATATATATATATATATATATATATATATATATGTTGAGGTAATTTTTGTTTGTTTTAATCCCACCCGGATTATATATTAGGTTGGTGCAAAAATAATGACGTAATAATGACATTATTTTTGCACCAACCTAATACCAACGGATCAATTACGTATACTATATATATATATATATATATATATATATATATATATATATATATATATATATATATATGGACTAAATCCTAAAGAGCCAGGAACAACCTACGTGGGTTTCACCTAAACGGTAAGCTGGCTAAAAAGGAAATGGCATGAAACAGTATTTATTGATAAAACCACTAAAATCTAAAAAAAACAATTAGCATAAAACTTCGTGACAGAAGACAACAGAAAAACAAAACATAATCTCTATACCAATGACCAGGATGTCCTAGGCTTGCACATATTTAGAATCTCAGATCTTTGATTTAATAAATTATTAGGTTCATCGGACGTGACTATTACTAATTTTTCCTCCATACATAATAAGCAATACTTGTCCCATATTTTTTAGTATTTTCCATTTAAATACGGGGTCAATACCATCTTCACTTTGATATTCCATATGTATGTATACAGGCTAGTACTGTCTTTTAGAATTTTCATGCTTAAAGCTATTTAAATGATTGTAGTAACGCTTATTTCAAATTGCCTTGGATAAAATATTATGAAAAAATTTAACGTTTTTATTACTACTATTAGGATTATTTCTGTGTATTTAAACTTTATTAACCACACATTCTTGTTGGCACCTGCCCTTAACTGGACAAGCATCCAACACACACGCACACACACACACACACACACACACACACAGACACACACACATACACACACACATATATATATATTGCTTTTATTTTGACAACCAAATAAACATTTAACTATTAAAGGAATTTTATACAGCAACATCATATTTTCTTCGTCAATAGAACAACTACGTAACTAAATTACTGCTTTAAAAATTCTTTCCAGCAATTTCGAAAAAAAAAAAAAAATTCGTAAGTGTTCTTCCAGCACTGTAAAATCTCACGCTCACTCTTTGGTTATTCATTGGAGAGATGTCAGAAGATTAAGGCGGCCAAGTAATAATTTCTAAAAAATTTTCATTTTCTTTTTGACTCATGCTAATTTTAACATGACATAGTTGTTTTGCATCTTCTTGTTGAATAGTGAGTTTCTCCCAATTATGCATAAATCAGATGGTATGCCATGTCTTTACAATATCGAATGATATTGTTCTTTTCATGTTTCACTTGACCTGACTCAAATCTCCAACTCTTTCCTCTCCCCAAACATTCTCAGCTCATAAGACCCACCCCACCATGCTTAAATGTTAGAAGCCCACATTCAACATTCAGTCTCTGTCCTGGCTTTCTTCTCACATATACATTCTTCTTACTACGACTTATAAATTTTGGTAGTAAGAAGAACAGCCTGGACAAATACCGAAAAATAAAAGCAACTACACTGTAGGTACTAAAATTGTATCCATTGTTTAAACTAAAATATAAAAAAAACGACTATTTAATGTGTCTTTTTTAGAAATGCAGGGTAGCCCCAGACATTTTACGATAGATAGATAGATAGATAGATAGATAGATAGATAGATAGATAGATAGATAGATAGATATGAATAGACTGCTATAAATACATAGAGATAGATATGAATAGACTAGGAAAGATAGATATGAATAGACTGCTATGAATAGATAGAGATATATATGAATAGACTAACATAGATAGATAGATAGATAGATAGATAGATAGATAGATAGATATGAAAAGACTGTGATAGATAGATAGATAGATAGATAGATAGATAGATAGATATGAATAGACTGCGATAAATAGATAGAGCGAAAGATAGGAATAGATTGTGATTGATACATTAATAGATACAAATAGACCGAGATAGATAGATATGAACAGACTGAGACGAATAAATAGATATTAGCATAACACTGAGATAGATAGATAGATAGATAGATAGAAAGAAATGCAGTTAGAGAGCTAGATAGCTGAAAATAGAATTAGATAGATAGATAGATAGAAATGCAGTTAGAGAGCTAGATAGCTGAAAATAGAATTAGATAGATAGATAGATAGATAGATAGATAGATGTATAGATAGATAGATAGAAATGCAGTTAGAGAGCTAGATAGCTGAAAATAGAATTACATAGATAGATAGATAGATAGATAGATAGATAGAAATGCAGTTAGAGAGCTAGATAGCTGGAAATAGAATTAGATAGATAGATAGATAAATAAAAACGCAGTTAGAGAGCTAGATAGCTGAAAATAGAATTATATAGATAGATAGATAGATAGAAATGCAGTTATAGAGCTAGATAGCTGAAAATAGAATTACATAGATAGATAGAAATGCAGTTAGAGAGCTAGATAGCTGAAAATAGAATTAGATAGATAGATAGATAGATAAAAATGCAGTTAGAGAGCTAGATAGCTGAAAATAGAATTATATAGATAGATAGATAGAAATGCAGTTATAGAGCTAGATAGCTGAAAATAGAATTACATAGATAGATAGATAGAAATGCAGTTAGAGAGCTAGATAGCTCAAAATAGAATTAGATAGATCGATAGAAATGCAGTTAGAGAGCTAGATAGCTGAAAATAGAATTAGATAGATAGATAGATAGATAGATAGATATAAATGCAGTTAGAGAGCTAGATAGCTGAAAATAGAATTAGATAGATAGATAGATAGATAGATAGATAGATAGATAGATCGGTAGATAGAAATGCAGTTAGAGAGCTAGATAGCTGAAAATAGAATTAGATAGATAGATAGATAGATAGATGTATAGATAGATAGATAGAAATGCAGTTAGAGAGCTAGATAACTGAAAATAGAATTATATAGATAGATAGATAGAAATGCAGTTATAGAGCTAGATAGCTGAAAATAGAATTACATAGATAGATAGATAGAAATGCAGTTAGAGAGCTAGATAGCTCAAAATAGAATTAGATAGATCGATAGAAATGCAGTTAGAGAGCTAGATAGCTGAAAATAGAATTAGATAGATAGATAGATAGATAGATAGATATAAATGCAGTTAGAGAGCTAGATAGCTGAAAATAGAATTAGATAGATAGATAGATAGATAGATAGATAGATAGATATAAATGCAGTTAGAGAGCTAGATAGCTGAAAATAGAATTAGATAGATAAATAGATAGATAGATAGATAGAAATGCTGTTAGAGAGCGAGATAGCTGAAAATAGAATTAGATAGATAGATAGATAGATAGATAGATAGATAGAAATGCAGTTAGAGAGCTAGATCGCTGAAAATAGAATTAGATAGATAGATAGATAGATAGATAGATAGATAGAAATGCAGTTATAGAGCTAGATAGCTGAAAATAGAATTACATAGATAGATAGAAATGCAGTTATAGAGCTAGATAGCTGAAAATAGAATTAGATAGATAGATAGATAGAAAGATAAAAATGCAGTTAGAGAGCTAGATAGCTGAAAATAGAATTATATAGATAGATAGAAATGCAGTTATAGAGCTAGATAGCTGAAAATAGAATTACATAGATAGATAGATAGAAATGCAGTTAGAGAGATAGATAGCTCAAAATAGAATTAGATAGATCGATAGAAATGCAGTTAGAGAGCTAGATAGCTGAAAATAGAATTAGATAGATAGATAGATAGATAGATAGATAGATAGATAGATAGAAATGCAGTTAGAGAGCTAGATAGCTGAAAATAGAATTAGATAGATAGATAGATAGATAGAAATGCAGTTAGAGAGCTAGATAGCTGAAAATAGAATTACATAGATAGATAGATAGAAATGCAGTTAGAGAGCTAGATAGCTGAAAATAGAATTAGATAGATAGATAGATAGATAGATAGATAGATAGATAGAAATGTTGTTAGAGAGATAGATAGCTGAAAATAGAATTAGATAGATAGATAGATAGATAGATAGATAGATAGATAGAAATACAGTTAGAGAGCTAGATCGCTGAAAATAGAATTAGATAGATAGATAGATAGATAGATAGTCCTCTCCACCCCGGAAATCATTAATCCGTTTCAAATCCTTAATCCAGTACTAATTATCATACCACTACATTTTATTGACGCCAACTACTGTATCAGCTGTTTTTGAGTGATTTTAATCCCAAGTAAGCCATTTCTTACTTCTCTTTTGGGCATTCTATCATAACCTGCTGACGTTTAAATCCAACCATGGCTCTAATGAATGCATGAAATGCTTCTGGTGGTGTGAAGTGCTAACACCCCGCGTTGTCCATGTCACATGATGTAGAACTTCTGAAACAAAACAAAATAGCAAAAAAACCTTAGAAGCAGTGTTTTGTGCCAAGCGTGCATGATTTATATAGAATTGGCTTATCAACAATTTATAACATAAAGTAAGTGCGAGAAAAATAATATTAACCATTGGAAATCCAACACCTTACAGTGTCAAGTGATGATGGATTAAGAATGTATATAGTGCGTGAGCGTGTTTGTATCTTTATGTGAAGAGGTTTGAGCAGATGAACAAATACCTATACAATGAGATGCGAGGACTGGGAAGTATGAGGAATGGTGCTATAATGAGAAAACTAAGACACATATCAATTCTGCATTTAATCTCCTTCAAAGTAGTCCATTTCTAAAGTCACGCAATTTCACAAGAGTCGTTCGCAGTCCTGTAAGAATTTCTGGAAATGTTTTTGTGGGGGATTGAGGGCAAAGGTCTCGTCGTGTCCTCTATATCGAAATCTTAATGCTTTCAAGTGGGATTTGATTTTTTAAAGGAAAAAATCGAAAGGGTCAAGATTTGGGGATATATGGACCTGGGCAATGTTGTCTTTGGACAGATGTCACTGATCGAACCTTTGTGGTGTGGTGAAACGATAACACTCTACACACCAAGTTCTGCTATAAACAACAGAAGTGAGTGAGAAGGTTTTAACTTAGTGTGCATGCGCGACAGAGTTCAAGGTCAATCTGAGCCAAGCTGCTTCACTCTGTGTACTTTAGCCCCGTTACCATAGAAACAGACTAGATAACTTTTTATCAGATCTCGTATCGAAATTATTGCGTTTTAGATGTTTATCTATGTTTTAAATCTAAGTGTCTACATTTATATTTGAAGTTCGAACTGTGGCTTAAATATTTATTACTGAATTAAGAAGATGATTACATTGGAGTTTACAATAAATGAGTTTTCATCACATAGCTACAGACAGACTTACAAATATATATACAGTGTGCGATGGGTAAGTTGTCGCTATTTTATATTTTTAATTTCGCGCATGCGCATTTTTTCTTTTGATTTTGTTGACTGCAGAGTATAGTAGAGTTAATTAGGTACCCTCTGTGAGGAAAATACCACCATGGCGCAAATTTATCCGCCAGAAATTTGAAAAAAGCATGCTGTTCTGCTTAGAATTCGCACCGGAAGCTGCAGTACGGACATTTCAGAGTTTTGGTGTGTCAATCTGAGAACAGGATTCGGGAAGTTTTGGATGAATCTAATGGTGATTACGAAGGTGTTTGAAGTGATCACTAGTGATGACGACTTTATGCCTCTATTTCTCTTCCTATCGGGCATCAAATTCAACACGGAGGCCGACATCATATGCCTTGAGGAGGTAGTGCTATTTGGCTCAAGGGGGTTTCTGCTGGAAGAGTCTATGTTTGGGAACACGACTCTGCACCATGCTACAGAAGCAGGAGAACTCAGGGATGGCTGTCAGACAGTTTCTGTGACCACATTACCCCTTACATCTGTCCACCTAAATCCCCAGACTGTAACCCCCTTGATTATAATATGTGGGACACAGATGAACGAGAGACCAACAAAACTCCTTTAGCACCAAAGATGATCTGAAGGCAAAGATTATGGCAGCATTCACCAACTTAAACAAGGAGACCGTCCAGAAGAGTTGCAGGAGATTCCAAAGTCATCTAGAGGCAGTGGCTGACACCAATGGCGATTTTATTGAATAAATTTACTCTTTAGTATTTCAAGATATTATTGCGTAATTTTGTTAAATATATTTGTTAAAATGTGATGTCAATATTATGTTCATTTTTTGCGTAATTTAGACGATAATTTATCCATCGCAACCTATATATATATATATATATATATATATATATATATATATATATATATGAAATTGATTGCATGTATATATATATATATATATATATATATATATGTATATGTATATGTATATGTGTGTGTGCGTGTGGAAATAGTGCTCAGTTTTATGTATACCAATAAGCATCTTCTAAAATCATTAAATATCCGAGCTGTTGCACTATTGAACAAACTTGGTTACTCATGGGAAGTGTGCCGTGCTGAGAACCCTTAAGTTTCTCCTTTTAAATACCAATAGAAAGCGGACATTAGATTTTGAAACTCCTAAAATATATAGATTGAAATAGAAAGGTCATAGACCTTCACCTTTGCGGATGAAGAGGCCGACATAAAAATCTTTATTCAAAACCTTGACATTTTTTTTCTTCATACAGACACACATGGCTACGTGGACATTACTGCACACGTATAAAGACAAAGATAAAATAGCGTCTCGTTTTTTTTTCTTATTCCCAATTTACTGTAATTCTGTTTTTTCTTTTTGCTGCCGCCATTTAACTATCTCGTTTTGATCTTTCTGTTTTATTCTTTCTCATTAAGATGGTGCGTGAAGTGCAATGGTTAGCAACTCGCAAATTAGAAATCGGAGCGCCGAGTTCGAATTCTAGTCGAGGTCATTATATTCACTTATGTGTAAATACTCTTGGCAAAGGTATGAAACTATTTCCTTCCCAGCTATCGGTTGAATAGTAGGATTTGTATGTGGAAAAAATAATTTTTATTCTCACAAAAAATTCTTCACTTTCCAAAATAATGGATTATTCTTACAGTGTAAAGAAATGTAAATAACCCACAAAGAGGTGATAAACCGAATAAATGAACCTCTCTCTGTCTCTATTATTCGATTTTGTTTTACTTGCTATTTTTACGTGCGGCTTACGCCACAATCACGTTGAAAGACCGTTTACCCTACAATCATCGAAGTTAAGCAAAGCCGAAACTGGTCAATACCTAGATGGGTGACGGATTGGGAATACCAAGGACAGTAAGCTTGAATGTGCGCTTGGTGTAACTGATAATGGCTCGAAATTGTTAATTGGAGTGCCAAGTTCCAATTCTACACCATTTCGTTATATTGACTTACTCGAATTTCCTCCCAGCTTTGGGTTAATTAGTAATATTTGTATCACTAAACCGCCCAAGATAGCCCTTTACGGCGTACTCTCCACTGGCTACCGTGAGAGAGGGGCCCCAAAGAATCGTTATAAGGACTCCCTGAAAAAGTCCCTCGGAACCTGCCACATTGACCATTGCCAGTGGTCGAAATTTGCTGGTCACTGTCAAGCCTGTCTCCGCACGGTCCACCAGGCCGTCCCCAACTTTAAGGACTCTCGCAGGGCCAACCTGAAGGAGAAACACCGCTGGAAGAAAGACCGAGAAGCCTCAGCAGCTAAACCAGACCAGACCTTTAATTGCAGTTGCTGCGGCCGGACTTGCCTGTCCCGCAATCGGCCTAGATAGCCATCAGCGTGTCTGCCGTTGACGTAGGCAGCTCACTTCATAAATCTTCATTAGCCAAGCGAGGCCTTTAAATACAGTAAATTCAACTTTGCTAACCGAAAGATCCTCTGTGGCCAAATCGGTAAAGGCACGTCAAGCTAAATGACGGTTCCGTATAGGATACAGGTTCGAATTTCTCGGGAATTCAGGACGGTAAATGTTGTTTAATACTGTTTATTCTAAACAGCATTTACTTAAATATTTGTATCGAAAAAAATCATACCCGCTCGGCCCGGTGGCTAGGATCAATGTGTAGTATCTGTGCTTTGTGAGCTGCCGGGTCGGGTGTCTGTAGAACTCTCTGCTTGAAGAGAGGAACTCTGACGAAGATCTGCCGAAGGGTAGAGTTTCGTTGGGGGAGGTTGACGGAACTGGCCCCCCTCGGGGGGGTTGGATGGTTATTTATTTTT
>OZ010592.1:26886142-26896142 GCA_963932145.1 Acanthosepion lycidas | reverse complement strand
GTTTCCATTTTGACTTTTTTCTTTCTCTAAGACTGGTTACCCATTTTGCCCTGCTATTTTACACTTAGCCGGAGAAAAATAAGAGATAGCCTTTCTTTTTTTTTAACAATTCCTTTAATGGGCTATGCTATGGAAGCGGTCAACAGAAGTACAGCTTCTAAAAACTAAAAAATCAATAAAACGAATACGAGTCTCTAAGTCCATAGTCTCACCAAGATACTCTTAAGGAATATGACCAAAAGAAATTTAATTTTTAACAAACTCCCTTTTGCTGTCCACAGATTTGTTCCATCGATGTTGCTGTACTTGGATCCCATTTGTGACAGAGCTTTCATCTTATTGGTTAAAAAAACAAAAACAAAAGTAGCATATAGGACGTCATCAACACAGCGATAATGGTTCCCAGTCAAGTGTTTTCATGTTGGGGAACAGATGATAGTCAGTTGGGGCTAAAACTAGGACAGATAGAGCGATGAGCCAGTTCTTATCCACAGTCACGCATAATCAGTCTTTGAGAGCTAAGAACTTGTGTGCGGGGACATTGTCTTGATTAAACATGACTTCTTTCATCAGTTTTCCTGTGCGTGCGTTCTTGATAGCCTTTCGTAATTGCCTCAGCAATGTGAGATAGTAATCTCCATTGATGGTGTGGCCCTTTTAAGGATAGTCAATAAATTCAAGGGCTTTTGCATCTCAAAAATATTTGACCATCAGCTTCCCTGTATTGGCCTTCTTTGCAACAGGTGAAGAGAGATGTTTACACTGCATGGATTGTCTCTTTGTATCAGGCTTAAAGTGATGAACCCAACACTTATCCTGGGTTGGTAAACGTTCAAGAAAACCAGTTGGATCTACCTCATAAAATTTCAAATTGTCCAGTGATGTGATCAGCCTGGTGTGGTTTTGATCAGGTGTCAGAAGACGTGGCACTAGCCGTGTAGAAACCTTTGTAATGGCAAGTTCATTTTTCAGAATATTCTAAACTATCTAACGGGATATGCTAATAACATTGGTTATTTGATTTATAGTCAATCCCCTTTCTTCCATTACCATATGATGAAGATCATCAGTATTTTCCTCGGTCGTAGCCGGTGAAGGACGTCCAGACTTGGGGTTATCTTCAAGACTCCTAAATATAGCTACCCACATTTGCACGTTATAACGTTAATGCGCTTATTAAGAGTTGAAATGAATCCATGCAAGATTCACATAGTAATCTAGGCAATTTGAACATACAAAAGATATCCGCTTTCCATAAAAAAATCTTGAAATTTCAATTTTAAATTTCAAATTTTCTCATTTGGCTTTCTCAGGAATCAGTTATTTTTAGTACATTAACTAATTCGCATAGCGTATCAACACTTGTATACCTTTATTAATTATATAAATTTATCGTCAACATTTATATAGCTTCATAAATTATATAGATTTATCTTCAACATTTATATAGCTTCATAAATTATATAGATTTATCGTCAACATATATATAGCTTCATAAATTATATAGATTTATCGTCAACATTTATATAGCTTCATAAATTATATAGCTTTATCGTCAATAAGCTTTATAAATTATTCAACTTTTTCGCCAGGACTTACACACCTTATTATATAGGATTATTGTCAACACTTATGTAGCATTATAAATTATATATCTTTATCATCAACGCTTATATAGCTTTATAAATTAGATAGCTTTATTGTCAACAATATTAGCATGGATGTCCTTGGGGACTAAAACACTTTTTTCAGTAGAAATGCCAAATTTGCCTGTTTTCAATAGAAGTCGCAAAGAATTACTTTTGGAGGCTCCTTCAGATTGTCAGGATGTCAGTTTACCTGAACAAAAAAGTGGGCAAAGCAAAAACAATGGGCTTAGTAAGAAAAGTTGAAATTAATACAAACAAGTTTTCACAGCTCTAACATTAAACCTTCATATTAAGCCTATGAAATTTCACTCCACCCACGTATGTGGAAAGAAACAATGCGCTTATTAAGATTTGAACTTGATTAATGCAAGTTTCCAGAGCACTTGCAACACAACTTCATAGTCACGTTATGAACTTTTCAGCCGACCCTTGTGCCTGGAAATAAACAATGCGATTATTAAGATTTGAAATTAACCGATGCAAGGTTCCACAACTCTTGCATCACACCTTCATAGTCAGCCTGTAAACTTGTCATCACACACTTGTACCTGGAAATAAACAATGCGCACATTAAGATTTGAAATTAATCCATGCAAGATTCCACAGTTCTTGATCACACCTTCATAATCAGCTTATGAACTTTTCAGCCCACCATTGTACCTGGAAATAAACAATGTGCTTATCAAGATTTGAAATTAATCCATGCAAGACTCCACAGCTCTTGCATCACACCTTTATAGTCAGCCTATTAACTTTTCAGCCCACCCGTACACAAGGAAATAAACAATGTGCTTATTCAGATTTAAAATTAATGCTTGCAATATTCCACAGCTCTTGCATCACACCTTCATAGTCAGCCTATGAACTTTTCAGCCAACCATTGTACCTGCAAATAAACAATGCGCTTATTAAGCTTTGAAATTCACCCATGGAAGATTCCACAGCTCTTGCATCACACCTTCATATTAAAACTATGAAATTTCAGTCCGCCTACGTACGTGGAAAGAAACTATGCGCTTATTAAGATTTGAACTTAATCGATGCAATTATCCAGAGCACTAGCATCACACCTTGATGTTCACCTCATGAACTTTTCAGCCGACCCTTCTACCTGGAAATAAACAATGCGCTTATGAAGATTTGAAATTAATCCATATAAGATTCCACAGCTCTTGCATCACACTTCATTATCAGCCTATGAACTTTTCAGTCCACCCTTATACTTGGAAATAAAGAATTCGCTTATTAAGATTTGAAATTAACCGATGCAGGATTCCACAGCTCTTGCATCACACCTTCATAGTCTCCCTATGAACTTTTCAGCCCACCATTGTACCTGGAAAAAAACAATGCGCTTATTAAGTTTTGAAATTAACCAATACAAGATTCCACAGCTCTTCCATCACACCTCCATAGTCAGCCTATAAATTTTCAGCCCACCCTTGTACCTGGAAATAAACAATGCTCTTACTAAGATTTGATATTAATCTATGCAAGCTTCCGCTGCTCTTGCATCACACTTTCATAGCCAGCTTATGAACTATTCAGCCCACCTCCCTATGTAGATAATTTTGCTGAAAATATCATCGCGTAGTAGTCCAGTCAATTTGAACATAGAAAAGATACCCGCTTTCCACAAACAAATCTTTAAATGGTTAATGCTATGAAATGTTTCAATGGAATGAAAGATTCCGAGAACTATAAAATTAATAAAACCTATTTGTGTACCGAACTAGAAGAATGAAAATAACTCTTTCAAAATGACAGTATTTATATTTGTTCATATAAAAATGACCTTACAATGTATCGGCTGATTTTCTTACCAACAACAAAATTAAAACAATCCATGATTAGATTAGTCAAAACAGTCGTTGGTCTGATACAGATACATCTCAGAATGACAGAATATATCTTTACACAGTTGAGAATAATCACTGACTGAATCAGCAATATTAATGAGTCTATTCAAAATTTTAGAAGGTATTCCAGTACATCTAAGAATGATCATCTAAGACGTTGCACTATCAACAAAAAGAGTATAAGAACACATTCGATTTTTTAGTAATTAGGTTTCGTTTTAAAATTGCAGAAATGTTACTTTTAGTTTATTTTTCAAATTTAAACTTTTCTCATTTGGTTTTCACACGAATCAGTTATTTTTAGTACATTAACTAATTCACATAGCATATCAACACTTGTATAGCTTTATTAATTATATAACTTTATCGTCAACACTTATATAGCTTTATAAATTACATAGATTTATCGTCGACACTTTTATAGCTTCATAAATTATATAGATTTATCGTCAACATTTACATAGCTTCATAAATTATATAGATTTATCGTCAACATTTATATAGCTTCATAAATTATATAGCTTTATCGTCAATAAACTTTATAAATTATTCAACTTTTTCGTCAAGACTTTGACACATTATTATATAGGTTTGTTGTTAACATTTATATAGCTTTATAAATTAGATACCTTTATCGTAAAAACTTATATAGCCTTAAACATTAGATAGCTTTATCGACAACTCTTATATATCTTTATAAATTAGATAGCTTTATCAACATTTATATAGTTTCTTAAATAGGATTATTGTCAGCACTTATATAGCTTTATAAATTTTATATCTTTATCATCAACATTTATATAGCTTTATAACTTAGCTTTATCGTAAAAAAAATTATCGTTTTATAAATAAGATACCTTTATCGTCAATACTTATATAGCTTTATAAATTAGATAGCTTTATCAACATTTATATAGATTCTTAAATAGGATTATTGTCAATACTTATATAGCTTTATAAATTATATATCTTTATCATCAACATTTATATAGATTCTTAAATAGGAGTATTGTCTACACTTATATAGCTTTATAAATTATCTTTATCATCAACACGTATATAGCTTTATAAATTAGATAGCTTTATTGTCAACACTTATATAACTTTATAAAGTAGATAGCTTTATCAACACTTATATAGCTTCATAAAATATATAGTTTTATTGTCAACATTTATATAACTTTATAAATTAGATAGCTTTATCAAGACTTATATAGCATCATAAATTATATAGCTTTATTGTCAAAACTTAGCTTTATAAACTATATAAATTTATCATCAACCCTTATATAACATTTTAGATTATATAGTATAATCGTCAATAGTTCAAGAATAGTCAATAATCTAAGCTGTTTGGTTAGTTGTAGTTTTATTTCTTACTTTCTATTCTTGCAATTGTCGCTAAATATTGATTCAGATTTCTAAATACCTATTAATTTAAATTTCGTGGTTACTGACGCTTTCGTTAATTTTTTCACCGTGTCATCTATATCATAAAGCCGTTCTTACAGAGATTTGATGTATCACTTAAATTCGATTTTAGGTAAATATGACAAATTACAGAATCTCAATAATGCCAAAAAATTTAGAACGTTGCAAATGCTTTTTATGAACGATTGCAATATTTTCTTTTGTGTCTAACCAATATTTCAATTATTTTTTTATATCTCTTCATGTACCTGTTTGCGTATGTGTGTGTGTGTATTTGTTTTCGAGTGGGTTCTGGTGCATTTCTCGGTTCGTTGGACCGCGATCTTCCCAAACAAATTATGATCTACACAAAAATTGATTTTCGAAGCACAGACGGGAAAAATTTGCCATTCGAGCATTTAGATTTAGTGGTCAGAATGAAAATGAGAACACCTAATTGAATGAGCGAAAAATAATTGTGAGAAGGCTTCATTATTACATAAAATACTAGTTTACGTACCTGTCTGAAACAAAAATTAGATTAATCTCTTTAAACTAGTGACCCTATGGGTGGATGCCACAAAGTATTTGTTCTATCACCGGACTAACAGCTTAGATAGGGTCCCCTTGGAAATACCGACTATTGTAACCATTAGAGACGTACATCATGAAAATAAAACCCCGCAACTGGAATGAGTGAGGTGGTAAAAAGATCGGAGTGCTTACAACGATAGTTTGTTCTTTCAGATGACATTGTACATATACCAGGCGGACCAGGAACTTTATTTTCAACGACATGGATATATCGTCTTTAAAAATAAGACCTTGCAAACTTCACTAGGAGTTTCAAGCGCTAATTTTACAAAAGTTCTCTTGGATTGCATCTAAAAACCGATTTCAATCGTTGAATCTAATCTTTAACAATAACACGTTAACTGCTCACCTAAGATCAGAATAAGGTCATATAGAGTTAATATTTTTGTTTTAAGTTTTAAAGAGATACTTTGTAAAATATGTTAGGCATCAATTAAATTTTTAGTGCTAATATCGTTTAAGAAAATACCCTCAAAGTGTTTTCTTAACTTCACAAGCCATGTAAGCAACTAGTGGTGACGGTTGCTTTTTTTGTGTGTATAAAATTATTTTTCGAATTTTCAGATTTATATATATATATATATATATATATATATATATATATATATATATATATATATATATAGATAACTATACTCGTTTCGAAAAACCCTACAATTTTTGATTTGCAAATAAGCAAATCAATCTCGAGGGTAGGTTTGTCTGGCTGATTAAGTTTATCTATCTATCTATCTATCTATCTATCTATCTATCTATCTATATATATATATATATATATATATATAAAGATATGTTTGGTGGTACAAAATTTTATCACAGTCATGAACAGACAAAAAATAGTGTTATTATTACCACTCATGAGAATAAAAAGTAAAAATGAAAACGGGCTAGCTAACCGGTTTCGTACCTCGCTCAACAGAGCTAAATCGAGGTAAATAGAGTAAGTTATACAATATCAAAAAAATGTACAAAATTTATTATTGGTGGGAAGAAGAAAAAATATTTAAATGGTAATTAGTTGGAGGCCTAATATAAATTCCTTGTTTACAAAGAGAAGGCTTTAAAGATAGAATATAGATGGCCTCCGACACTTTTAGGTGGTAATTTGAGTGGGACTTGCTAAGGATGGTAAAAGCTTCCTCTCTAAAACTAACAGCATAATTATGGTTATTTATAAGGTGTTCTGCGATGGAAGACTCATATGTATTGGTCAAAATGTCTGAGGGAGTGTATTTCCGGTTTCGGATTTTCGCTGGAACGTGTTGTTTTATTCTAACATCTAGCCTTTGCGTCGTTCTCCCTATGTAGTGCGAACCGCAACTACATTTAAATGAATAAATTAATGAACTGTTATGATGTGGTGGGAGAACATCCTTATGTATAGACGAAAATACAGCCCTGGCAGAGAAAACAACACGAGTGTTAGCGGCAAAGTAACAATGTCGAACTGCGGTAGAAACCTGCTTAGCAAACCTATCACTGATACTACCTAGCCAAGGAAGGCGTAGGTACACATGACATCTTTTTTAATATAGCAAGTTTCACTTTGGTAACTTCAGCAACTTTGTTCTTAATAATTGCTTGAACAATGCCTAATGGGTAGACATTGTTGCACAGAGTAGAAGCAATAAACCTGAGTTCATCATCCGACTTGATGTCCGAACAGATCATGACAGCCCTATGGGTAAGTGTCTTAATTAAATTAATTTTGCGTTTCCTGGGACAAAAAGAATCCCAACGGATATACAAACAGAAGTAATAAAACCTGACGATGATCTGCTGACGAATACATCAAGAAAGGGGAGAGATGAATCAACCTCCTTTTCCTGTGTAAATTTCAAGGACGGATGTAAGGGACGCAAGAAATTGGTCCGCTTTAATCTCGTTATCAAAGAGACAAAAGGTGTCATCAACGTAACGGAAATAAACGTCAGGTTTATCAGATTTGAGTAGTACACACTCTTCCTGGAACCCAACAAAGATATTTGCTAAGATGGGCCCCAAAGAGGAACCCATCGAAACACCATGAATCTGCTTGTACATGATGCCGTCGAAACTGAACTCAACTGACATCGTGGCAAATTTCATCAGTTCATCAAACATGTCCACCGGAATAACAGGCTGAGACACTTGACTACGATGTAGGGCATCAGCACATATATCGATAGTCTCAGCAAGTGGAACGCAAATAAATAAACTGGCGATATCATATGAACACATAAATTTATCTGTAGACGAATAACGCGGCATAAAACAGGAGAATTGAAATTAATCATACTTATTATAAAAACCAGGTTGTGTATGTGTGTGTGTCTGTACGTTTATATATTGGATCGGATTTTCTACATTTTCAACCGATTTCAACAAAACTTCACAGGACTCCGTAAAATTACCTTGCGGTGGTTCTGACAGCACCAAAAATTGGAAAAACAAAATTGTTTTTGCACAAATCAATTTGAAAACACAATTAAGAGGCATCGCGAGAATGAAAGGGGGGCAACTCATATCGAGTTATACTTATTATAAAACCCAGGTTGTTTGTGAGTGTGTGTGTTCGTTTATATATAGGATCGGATTTCCTACATTTTTTAACTGATTTCAACAAAACTTCACTTTTTTTTTGGCAGGTAGTGTTTCTTGCACACTTTTTTCTTTATTTTTACATTCAGAACGCTTTAAAAATTCCATGTACAAGACAATTGTTTATAATAAAATTCTATTCAATTGGTAGACTCATAACGATTGAAAGCAATGTTTTTGTTTGAGTTTGGGTTTGACCAATTCGTAAAAAAAAAAAAACTAATTAAGACATGCGTGTCCGTCACCCTTAAACAATAATCTTTGTCAATTTTATTTTTCAGTCTTTATCAGGGTCGATACTTGATCTATCTCTTACTGTTACATCCCCGGGCAACGCCGGGCTCTACTGGTAGTTTTAATACAAGCAGAGTTATATTGCTCCGGTATTATAAAACCGGTTGCAGTATAGTGGAAAGCCATTTAGCTACACCGTGTTGAGAAGATCCAATCATACATAGAATAGGTCTCAATGGTGTCCAAACTTTATGAGATTTGGGTAAGCCATAGAGACGAGGACGAATGGAGCCCGAGGGTCTAATTAAATTTGAAATATCATTGGGCAATTTTCCACTTTTTATCCACTTAACCAGACGTTTTGGGAACTTGGCTTCAATAGATAATGTAGAATCAAATTTATCTATTGGGCCTAACCGGACAAATTTAGAGGAATCCCCAAGAATTGTCATCATCTTGTTAGCATAATCCTCATGGTCAAGGATAACGACACCAGTACCTATATATATATATATATATATATATATATATATATATATATATATATATATATATATATGTATGTATATATGTATGTATGTATGTATGCGTGTGTGTAAAAAATGTTAGAAAGATTCCGTACAAAAACTTGTATAGACTAAAATGAGAATTGGAAAAAAGGCACATAATATTTAATATTTAAATATTTATTTATAGAGAAGATTTAAAATTGAAACTTTGTTACTGAAAATTGGATTTTCAATACTTTTCATCTTAGAAAAATGACTTGTTGTTTTCCTTTACTTCTTTTAAATTTAACCGGTTTCGCTTAGACATTTAAATCTTTCTATCTCCACGTGTTGATGCTTATGTTTTGCACAAATGAAAATCAAGGGGCGTAATTAGCTATATATGTCGTATATTGTATGGGGAATTTGGTAGAATCGATTTATGCAGTGAATTAAGTATTTGTTTGAACTATATATATATATATATATATATATATATATATATATATATATATATATATATATATATATATAGATAGATAGATAGATAGATCTATGTATGTAGATGTAGATGTAGATGTAGATGTAGATGTTGATGTTGATGTTCTTCTTGTAACATTTATTGACTAATTGATTGATTCGTTTTCTACGGTTCATCCGCCCTTTGCAAGTTATCTAAACGCAGAAAATATGTTTAAGTAAGTTTCTTTAGAGATAATAATGAATTTAATGATAGTTACTAATTAACCTCTAGCTGAAGGGAGAAAGTGTGGGTTCAAACCATTCCCAAGTTAGTTTGGTTTGGTTTAGTTTACGACCTATCAACCTCAATGGGTCATTTAATCCCGACAAAATCTTTATTGCTGGTAAAATTTTGTTTTGTCAAAAATCTATTTCCATTAATATTTTTCCTTCAAAAATGTATTAATATACATATTACATGGTAATATTTATTTTTTAAGAACATTGTTGATAGTATTTTTCAAAAATGTATTGCTGGTAATAGACTTTTTTCATCAAAAGTTTATTGCTGGTAATTATTTTTTACCAAGTATTTCTGGTATTAAAACATATATTACACTCTCATAGTGTTTTTACCCCAGTTTAGGGGTTAACTATTTGCCCATAGCTGGGACCCTAACAGGTGCTACCACCTCGGGTCAGGGTGGACCTGGGAACATCAGCA
>OZ010592.1:26791142-26878642 GCA_963932145.1 Acanthosepion lycidas | reverse complement strand
GGTCGATATGCCGTAAAATAAAATAAACGAAACCATTTTTTAAGAAATATATTCTATTTGAACAGCATCAATGTGGAGTAGGCTCCCAAGAGGATGCCTCAACGATAACAAGAATTTTAACTTCTTCGAGACTAGTGTCAACTGTCATCTATTTTAACAACCTCATACAGCGCTTGGTTTCTACAAGTTTCTTTTTGTAAACCTTACTTAGATTGCATTGAAAATAATAGAATTCAAGAGCATGAATATATTAATAAACAAAAGGAAGAGAGTATTAAAAAGGTTGAGACTCTAACGCATTCCTTTTGCTAAAAGGGGAAAGTAATGCAGGTAGATTTGGACCATCCAAGCCAATGAAATGCCTATTTAGAAAATGGCACCGGTGTATTGTAATGTTTAACGAATCAAGAACTGCTAACTTTATTTGTACTAAAAAGCCTTTTTTTTAAAGTAGTTAAAATACCGTAGATGAGACCAATGGAAAACTTGCCAAAACTTAAAACTCTTATCCAGATACAGTCTCGAATAAAAACTACAAGACTGAAAAGAAAGAGGCCTAAAGTCAAATTTCTCAGTAAATTGCTCGAAGCCTAGATTCCATAGACCGAGTGAAAATAAAGAAATGAGGAGAGATATAATAAAAACATTTTACATCGCTACACAAAAGACTTCATGTTTCAATACTATGAGTGTACTTCCTCAGGCGATGGATTTTTTTTATCACAAGTTACCAAACCATCGTAACCCGAGGAAGTACAATCCCAGTATGAAAGCTTTTGTGTAGCGATGTAAAATCTTTTTATTTTCTTTGTTATGATAAAAAAATATTATAATATTCTGCTCTACTTTGTATTGAGCACGTTTTTAAAAAGTAAATGCTACGAACTTTTATGTTTACTCCATTTGTTCTTTCTCTTTTTTGCATATATATATATATCTATTTGCATATATATATATATATATATATATATATATATGCATATATATTTATATATATTTCGTTTCATCATTTGGAAGTAGTATCTGATGATCCAGAGTCCTTTAAAAGGGCTCTGGTGAAATAAATTATTGTAATGGAACCTTAAAGTGGTCTGTTTTTCTTTAAAATATATATATATATATATATATATATATATATATATATATATATAGTTTACATATATGTATATATTAAACTTTTATTATATATATATATATATATATATATATATATATATATATATATATTTTATATAAATATATATATTTTAAAACTCAGCCTTCCCTCTCTAAACTTGACCATGTCTCTCAAACTATTCCCCACCACCCTCTATGTCACCTTATATAAGGATAATACTGCCCTACAAATGTGTAAATTTTACATTCATTTTTTCACCTATGATAAGGAAGTCTGAAGATTCAGAGAAAATAAAATTCTATGGTGAAATAAATTATTACTAATAGAATCTTAAAGTAGTGTGTTTTTTCTTTAAATTATATATATATATATATATATATATATATATATATATATATATATATATATATATATATATATAATAATAATAATAATAATAATTACCGAATAGCCTGTCCGTCGGTTTCGACGTATGGGGATCTGACAGATTATTGAAAGTTTATGCGATAATCTTAAGTAGCATTTAAGACCCGCTAGTGATTTATATAGGAGGCCTCATATGGAGCAAGTATGAGGATTGTTAGATGAGATCACTGTTAGATTGGCTGACCTTTTAGATCTTGCTCTCGCTTCTTGAAGATGATTCAGACAAGCAGATTGAAAATTGCTGAGTCCACTAAAACACGTTGATCTCCATTCTAACCGGTCCAAAGCTAAGCGATCAAAGGTGTTATGTGGTATATTGACCGCTGACAAGTTGCTTTTCAGCTTGTCTTTATATCTTAGCCATGGGTGTCCTATATATATATATATATATATATATATATATATATATATATATATATAAATTTCTAATTATTTTGCGAATAGGTTAATTTACTCTCTTCTTGTTTAATAGATATGGAATAAACATTTTGCATCTGATGAAGCATTGGCGATTTTGTTCAATTGAAGGACATGATTTCAAAATGTAATCTTTAAGCCAGTCTCTTATCCCGTCGTTGATTAGCGCAGCGCACTTATTTTTCTATTGCTGCCTAGTTATGTCCCTTTGATTAGCTAGTATATTTCTTTTTAGATAATATGATAATTTAATATTTACACGGATGACTTACTAAGAAGAGTCATTTTTATTATATAAATCGATACGTTTAGTAGCCGCAAATTTTCTTCATTGCATGCGATGTAGGGATATTGTGTTTTTCCGAATAGAGCAATGAGCACTAATGCTAATGAAGGGTCTGGGCTGAGTTGAGAAATCTGTTTGTTTTTTTATTAAGTGACTAACTGTAGCATTCAATACAGAGATTTATTGAAAGGGATGGACAATCGGTGACTTCGTGTGGGTGTATGTGGGTGCTTTTTTTTCTTTCTAAACTGGAGATCATTCTTTTAAATGAATGAGCAAAAAACAGGATGAGATGGACACAAAACCGAAATTATATGTCTGCTCATAATTTAGAACTGGCGGCGCAGCTAAGGAGTTCAACCGTTTACAAAATGAAAATAATCAAAAAATTGGTAAGAAGAAGAAGAAGAAGAAGAAGAAGAAGAAGAAGAAGAAGAAAGTTTTTGATGATGACGGCCATGATGATCATACAAAAAAAAATAAAAGATCACGGGACAGACCTTAAAAGCATTACGAAAAAAGTTATAAAAATATGTAACCGCTAAATAAAAAAGAGGAAGAGAAAGTAGATGAAGATGGTGAGGAGGGAGAAAAGATCAATGGCGAAGATCATTTGAGGAATAAAACAGATGTGAAAGAATAAGAAGAAGAAGAAGAAGAAGAAGGAAAATGAAGAAAGAAGAAGAAAAAGAAGAAGGAAAATAAGTGGAAAAAGAAGAAGAAGGAAAAGAAGAAGAACTACAAGAAGAAGAAGGAAAAGAAGAAGAAGGAAAAGAAGATGAAGAAGAAGAAGAAGGAAAAGAAGAGGAAGAAGAAGAAGAAAAAGAAGAAGGTAAAAAGAAGAAGAAGGAAAATGAGATGAAGAAGAAGAAGAAGAAGAAGAAGAAGAAGAAGGAAAATAAGTGGAAGAAGAGAAGAAGGAAAATAAGTGGAAGAAAAAGAAGAAAAAGAAGAAGGACAAGAAGAAATAAGTAGAAGGTAAAGAAGAAGGAAAGAGAAAGGAAGATAATAAAACCTCAAATATAAAAACAGCATCTCGTTCGACAACTGAAATGGATATGAAGGATAAAAATAAAAAGATTTATTAATAAGCGTTCTTAATGTTTCGAAATTCCTAAAAACTAACGACATTTTAACTTCTGCTTAGAAAACACTAGTTGTAAAATATGATCTTGATAAAGTCCATTAGAGGAGAAAACGCGACACTAAAGAAAAGTTTTCATTATGCTTTTATTTATATTGTCCTTTGACATAAATCTTTTAATATTATCTGAATGTTTTTGCACATCTATCTATCTATCTATCTATCTATCTATCTATCTATCTATCTAATTATTTTTCTAGTTATCCGGCTATACATTAGGTTGGTGCAAAAATTATGACGTAATAATGTCGTTTTTTGACGTTAAAAATACGTCAAAAAACGACATTATTACGTCATTATTTTTGCACCAACCTAATAATTGTCAATCTATCTATCTCAGTTTGGATTCTATCTATCTATCTATCTATTTATCTATCTATCTATCTATCTATCTATCTATCTATCTATCTATCTAATTCTTTTTCTAGTTATCCGGCTATATATTAGGTTGGTGCAAAAATTATGACGTAATAATGTCGTTTTTTGACGTTAAAAATACGTCAAAAAACGACATTATTACGTCATTATTTTTGCACCAACCTAGTAATTGTCAATCTATCTATCTATCTATCTCAGTTTGGATTCTATCTATCTATCTATCTATCTATCTATCTATCTATCTATCTATCTATCTATCTATCTAATTCTTTTTCTAGTTATCCGGCTATATATTAGGTTGGTGCAAAAATTATGACGTAATAATGTCGTTTTTTGACGTTAAAAATACGTCAAAAAACGACATTATTACGTCATTATTTTTGCACCAACCTAATAATTGTCAATCTATCTATCTATCTAATTCTTTTTTCAGCTATCCAGCTCTCTAATTCCATTTCTATCTATCTATCTATCTATCTATCTATCTATCTATCTATCTATCTATGATAAAATATATTTTTTTATGTATGTCATACCCATGGTTAAAAGAGATAGGGCATATGTAAGTATAAATAATATAAAAGTTGTGACTCAGCCGAAAACGAAGCGGCGAAATATATGACAACAACAAATAATACAAAAACAAAAGCAAACAAACAAAAACACAGCGGCCGGGAAATGTATGGCGATTAGAAACAAATTTTTGAAGCTAAATACCACAAAAGTGTTAGGATCTTTAAGTTTACAGGAAGAGAATATACATTAGAGGAAATTTGATACCAGCGAAATAACGTGAGTAAATGTATAAATGCGAGAATGCAAGCGAGTAGATAAATATTTAAACTGATTTAACAATGTAAAAATAAAAAACAAAACAAGACAAGCAAAAAAAAAAAAAAAACATGTTGAATATGAAGATATGTTTAGTGTTGAAATATGAAAGCTCAGTTGTGATTTTCAACATGTTTTTGTTTTAATTCCATATAATAAATCACAAATAATATCTATATCTCTCTCTCTCTCTCTATATATATATATATATATGTATTATATATATATATATATATGTGTGTGTGTATGTGTGAGTGTGTGTAACTGAGATGTATTTCGGCAACGAGAATTCTCTCAAACATGTTTTATTGGTAAATTTGACAAAATTCATATTAACATTTATTTTATATCATTTTTTCCCGAGTACTTTCGAATGTTACTTCATTCGTTTTCAAGATTTGTCCTGTGAGTAGTTACGCAACAGTTTTTTTTTTTTTAATTCTATTTCTCACGTTTGATAGAAACAATTTTAAACCACAGAAAAAAAAATTGTAATGTTTATGTGTTTTTTGGTTATTAAAAACACTTCTATATACGGAAGCCTATGGAGAAAAACACTTAATTTAATGTTAGCTGCTTGTCTTTTATTACGGGAATCTCCAGAATTCGTATATATATATATATATATATATATATATATATATATATATAAAGAAATATAGTCTTAAGGTGTGCTATATTTATGGAATAAAGTGCTCAATATCAGAGATAGTGCGTGTGTAAATATAAAAGTGAATATAGAAGTCAACACTTAGAGGCGACAGTCTGTTTCATGCTATATGCAATCGTCAGGCCACATGTCGCCTCTAAGTGTTGACTTCTATGTTCACTTTTATAGTTATATATATATATATATATATATATATATATATGTTTATAGGATCAAAAGCCGAAGTCATCAGTCGTTTGGCGAAACGCGTCGGCTATATATTTTCGACTTGTTTTAGCTTATTGTTTTGTATTGTCTAATTCTTTTATTGTTTTGGATGTGATATTACTTTTCCGTTGAGTTTAGTTTTTTTTCGATTGTAGATGTGATAGAATTAATAAGCAGGCTAATATATTTTTTGACTCATTGGGTTTCTCATGATGGACCGTTTTTTGTTTGTTTTTGTTTTTTGTTTTCGGAATAATTCGAACCAGATGGAAGAGTTTACTCCATCGCCTGTAATAATTGTCACAAAAATACACAGGAGAAACCTCAAGGAAAGATTATATGAACACAAAAGGGACATTTTACAAAATAATACATTGAATGCGTTGGTTACCCACCGTAACGAGACTGACCACAAATTTGACATAGCCAATGCTACTCTGATCAAAAGAAGAAATAATTAACTACGATGTAAATGTGTAGAGAGTGCCTTAATCATAAGTTCGTCTACAGTAAATTTAGGCCCTCGGCTCTTACAACATTTAACCATTCCTGGCAGATCTTCTAATATCACAGTGTAGAATAGCTACTTACAAAAGTGATGGAAAGCAAGAGAAAGACTCTAAATGAATTCTGCGAGATAAAAAAAAAAAATCTAAACTTTCCCAGCACCCCTCGTTCGTGCGCATGTGTACTCCTAACACTCCTGCCAACATAAACAAATTTAGTCCAATCAAATCCTGGAGGAGGAAATGCGTCACAAATAATGTTTTTCCACTTTGTCCTACTCCTACAATTTATCCAGTACTTTTCTTGACATATAAAAATATATATCGTTCGTTATCTTTCACATACACACACACTCATATATATATATATATATATATATATATATATATATATATATGTATAATTTCTATATTTAGGCAGCAATCCTTCTTTCATGCACATTTCATTGAATACGACAGACAAGATGCTTTTATTTAGTTTTTTATAAAATTTCTCAGCGAACTAATATTTTTTTCTTTTCAGATGATAAATTATATAAAAACTGTCTGAATGTTCTTTCTGTCCAAGCGCTTTCGGCTATACATTTAGCCATTTTCAAGGATTAAATATTTTAACTGTTAAATAAGAAATAGTTTGTTGGATGTATGTTTTATAAAATGTTTTCATTTTTCAAGACACGGTCAAGATTTTGTGTCCATGTTCAAAGTTAATATTATCAACTGCTGTTGTTTTGTTTTTGTTAATAAGACTTCCATTATTTTAAGCTTTTTTTTTTTTGCATGGAATTGATGGTATTATATTAGTGTTGGCAAAACGTATGTTACGAATAGTGTCCGGTATATATATATATATATATATATATATATATATATATATATATATATATATATATGTATGTATGTATGAATGTATGTATGACTATAAGAGTGGACACTGAGATGAACACCGACTGATGTTCAAGTATGAAACAAAATACTTTAAAGCTATATATATATATATATATATATATATATATATATATATATAGCGAGAGATAACTATATATAGATTTTTATATATCGAGAAAAATATTGGGTATAATGTATGACAAAGCTCAAAAAACATTCAAGTGACGGGTTTCATCGTTTTGGCCTTAACCGAAGTAAATTTGTTATTGTTTATTACTTCTGAGATCATGTGTTATAATCATTTACAAAGTTCGGACGGTTATCCTCATCCTTATTGTCGTATTCACGGCGTTTCGGCTGTTGTACGCTCCGGCCTTCTTCAGTGGTGAACAAAAATTTTGGCGAGTTGAGTTAAAGGGAGATAACCGAGATATCTGGAAGAGGCATTCTTCCTAGTATCGATAGAGTGCAAAAGAGTTTCCACATCCTTGTGGGTGATGAATTATTTTTCATCCGGCAGCACCATTCCCACGGACGTAACATTGGTACCGACGATCGCTATTCCTATGGAAAGTACTGAGACGAACTGTATTCCTAGTTTCCAAAAGTTCAAACCTTCACGGCCAGGACCCACTTTACTACACACATTTTAGCGAACCACCCTCGTTTCCTTCGCATTAACATTTGTGAGATTACTGTGGAGTAATGGATAGCGGCTCGTATTGAGTAATCGGAGAGCCGAGTTTGAATTCCAGTCGAATCCTTTACATTAACTTACGTTCTAATACTCTCGGGAAAGCTATGGATTCTCTTCTTCTCCCGCCATGGGAAAATAGTAGAACAGACCAGGTTCTATAAACTTGGATGGTAACTGCTCTATCGCAGAAAGTAATGGCAACCTACTGCGGGAAAATGTATCGAATCATACATGATCGCCTAAGCGTGTATGAATCCTCTTCTTCTCCCTCCTCCCCAGCAGGGCAGACCAGGTTCTATAGCCTTGGATGGCAACTGGTCTACCGCAGAAAGAAATGACAACCTACTGCGAAAAAAATCTGCCTCGTCAGTCATGTTTAGAAAGATTCATGGTCGCTTAAGCGTGTATCATGCATGGCACATAACAAACTCACCCTCAGGAAAGGTATGAATCTTCTTCTTCTTCCTTCTCCCCATCTATGGGTAAATAGCAGGAATGACGGGCTTCTATAGCCTTGAATGGCAACTGCTCTACCGCAGAAAGAAATAGCAACCTACTGCGGGAAAAATCTGCCTCGTCAGTCATGTATCGAAAGATACATGATCGCCTAATCGTGTACCACGCATGGCACATAACTGAAGCTTCACTCGCGCAGCTTCTTCCCGCGAACAGCTGCTCTGTTGAACCGAATCCAGATTGGATGTTTTTTCGATCACTATGTTCAAGTCTAAGATTAACCGTTAAATTCCCCACATATCCTTATAAACTGTGTCTCTTTCACTGAAACACTATCTCGAGTGCTGCATATCATGATAAAATAAAAGAAGGTAGCAGATGGATATTTCTTTAAAAACATACAACAAGGGAGTTAAGAAAAATTATATTCCTTCTACTAAGAGTTTTCTCAGTCACATAATGAAAGTACAGTCCAAAATATTTGATCCGGAAGTTAAGAAAATAAAAGTTACACAAAAATTGCTTTTACTTATATTTGACATTTGTTCCAAATGTTTACGGTAACAAGACGCCTTTACTGTGCCGGACCAAGCAGTTCCTTTCTTATATCATATTTTTTTAAAACCTTTGAGCCCTGACCACCGCTTTACCGGTGGTAGAGAGAAATGACTTAATGCTCAGTCACCGGTTGAACAGTGGTAGAGAAAAATGACTTAATGACCAACCACCGGTTGAACGGTGGGTAAACCCTTGTAATTATTTTTTATATCTACTGTGAAACATTGCATACCAATTATTGACGAATTTTGACTCAGGAGCTCGGGAAGAAGGGTTAAAGTTGTTCAGGAACGCAGGGCTTAAAGGGTTATAGTTTAAAGACTCATCTGTCGAAAAAAATATTAGGGGAGTCTTAGAAGTAGATAGAAATTTTCTCAGTTCTCGCACAATCAGTCAAATGTAGCTATGTAATCAGCTATTTATTGTCAGATCAATCACTCAAAAGCAGTACGTCTTTTTTAAGCTTTAGAAATGCTTGAAATTTAGTCAGCTATTTATTGCTAGTACTATCAGTCAAATATAGTATTTCTTTTACAATCTTTAGAACTGTTAGTCAGTTATTTGTTGCTAGTCTTAGCAAGTAAAATGTAGTACATCGTTTGAAAAGCCTACAGAAATTCCGACAAAAGTCGAATGTGTGCTACATCAATTTCTCTAAATGAAAACTGGTCAGTTTTCTTTCATGAAACTAAATTAAATTATTAGTGATACAACATATTTTTTTATGGAAATTTAATGCTATGAAATTATTGATTGATTGGACACTTCGTTTTCTACAGAAAATCAACACTTTTTCAGGTTATTTAAAGTCAGAAAATATTTTTAGATTGTACGAATTTTCTTTTTAGATAATAACTAGCAGTATGGCCCGGCGTTGTCTGTGCTTGATTCAAAAATCGTACGACTCATACAGCAATCGCTATCACTTGACTTAAAATATTTTTGCCATTCCTTGCCTTTAAAGGAGTGCCCTTTGCCGTGCTGATGTTGCTACATGCCTTACTTCTTGCAAATTTTTAAATTTTTTTCTAAGCTCTATACTAAACATTAAATCTGTTACGAAAAAAGAGCTAAACAAAATTAACACAAAACGATCAGCTTTAAAAAACCGAATGAAAAAAGAATGTTAACAACAAATACTTTTTCACACCCAACCCAGTTCTGCGGAATCTGAATCAACGTTGAGTTTAAGCAAGCGAATGAGCCAATTGGAGTAAAGTGCCATGCAGATTTAAATTTTTCCAACTTGTGACGAATGCAGCTATCGATTTTTTTTGTATGCTAGCATCCTAGTTAACATTCGTGTCAGTCAGCTACTGGCTCTCACGCTAGCCAATAGAATCTTCCTGCCTGTTCGTGGCAGCCAGCTATTGGCTCTCACTCTGGCGAGTACAAAATGACCGCAAACTACATAAAATCTGCGGTAGAAGCATGAAAATATCGATTATTTCCCCTATCGGTGAGAGTTGGGAAATGCAACGTCGGTCTTGGCTTTCCACTAACTTGGAGCACGTGCATATAAATTTTGGTGCAAATCCGTCGAAAATTGCGGCCGTGCATTCGTTACACACACACACACACACACACACACACACACACACACACACACACACACACACATCCTGCCTTTTATAGATAGAGATGGGTATTTGTTTGTGCATAGGTAAATATAACGAACCCAGCATAAAATTAGAACTCGGTTCGCCGATTAACAAATCCGAAACTTTATCTCTTAAACCACTCGCACATCCAAGCTTATAGCAAGCTGTCCTAAGCTGGCGCCCTTCAAAGAAATTGACCAGGCTCGACAATTTTAATTTCTTACGGGAACCAGTGTTTCAGCGTCATGTGACCGTAAGTAAATTCTTGATTTTATCAAAAACAATTTATAACTCATCAAACAAAGCGGAATGTTCTGGGGGAAAAAAAAACTATTTCTTTTGATTTCGACGAAAGAGATTTTTGTTTGTTGGGTTCTAGACAAACTCTTACACCAAAAGACAATTCAAAAGATCAATTGTTTCCTTTGAATGTTTCATTGGAACAGGGTGAAGATAAATAACAATACACAGAGCGGAAGAAAACCGATAATTTTCCTGCTTGAGGATCTTGGCCCTCTTCATGATACAAATCCAATGCAACCATTCTACAACTGCATGAAATAGCATTATTATTATTATTGTTAAAGTCATTTTATTACTAGTATTATTGTTATCGAAATTAAAGTTGCCTATATTACTATTAATTATTTCTGTTACAAAGTCCGTGGTGATACTCATCCAAGTATTGATAACCCAACGGATTGTGCCACTAGAGGCAGGCATTTTCTTTTCTTCCGAACTTCTCCAAAGCAACTGCAAACTTGGTCATTATCCTGATAGTTGACTGACTGGGAATACCAAGTGCAATTTTGTTAATTACTTTGATGTTGCATAATATCACACGACTATATTCGGTCAGTGCAAATCCTTTTCGTAAAAGCTGAAATGTTATACTTATCATATAAGTTATTCATCTACTTTAATAACTTGGGTTAGTGGACAATAGCATATGCCGGCATAATTAATCAGCAACATAATCCTCTAAACGCTTTGGGCTGATCTTCCACCAGTGGATGTTAGCTTTGATTGGATCTTTGCACCATTTCTTTGTCGGCCTTAATGTCTGTTACCGCATAGCAGATCAGCGTACAACAGACGTCAGATTGGCGCTTATTGCAGATGACTGGCCACCTATGGATTAATATTTACTGTAATTCCCCATGTATAATACGCATTTTTTCTAAAAAATAATAAGAAAAAATAGGGGTGTTATTATGCACAGCTACAATTTTTTTTTAAATTGCCATAAAATAAAATAAGAATTATAATAAAACTAAATTAGATTTTGGAACCGTGGTATTGCACTCAATTTAAAAGTTGGGCTTTGGGATGATAAATAATGACACAAAATACTTTTTTTTTAAATCGTTACCGTTTTTTGAGGAGATTAGTTTAAAAGATTAAGTTTAGGTTCAAAATCGTAGCGTTGGAATTTAATTCCGGTGATCAGTGAAAGCCTTATAAAATTTATAATTACACGGCCTTATAAAATTTATAATTTAGTGAAGCTTTACAAATTGCATAAGCACAAGCACATTATTATTACCGTAATTCCCCATGTATAATACGCATTTTTTTCTAAAAAATAATAAACAAAATCAGAGGTGCATATGCACAGTTACAAAATTCTTATAAAAATTGCCATAAAATAAGAATGATCATAAAACTAAACTACAATAATATTATTCTATGTTTTAAACCATTTTTAAAAAATAAGAGTAGGAAACGAAGGTCGTAATGAAACTGGAGAGATACAATTTATAGGGTTTGATTACCAAACAAGGGGTGCGTATTATGCGTGAGTAGAAGCATTTTCCCACACTTTCAGTACAATTTTAGGTGTGCGTATTATGGATGAAGGTATATTATACATAGATAATTTCGGTATATATATTTATATATTTCTTTAAATAATTTCAGCCCAAGTAAGGCAATAAAGCCACTAAGATGCAAGGGGTCGGTGAGCGTTAGAGAATATAACAAGTATTAGTTTGGTGCAAAAATAATGTCGTTTTTGACGTTAAAAAAATACGTCAAAAACGATATTATTTTTGCACCAAACTAATAGAAGAAAAACACTCTTAAGGAAAGAATAAGAAAAAGAATTAAGAAGACCGAAGATAGCAATTGACACTGCGTTTTTGAGGATCCAAGTTGAATAGGAAGCAATAATCCTGGAGAGTTCTACAGAGATAAAAAGAAAGACGCTGATAGTGTAGATATTACGATTACATCTGGACATTTCACTAGTTAAATGATGAGAACATAACACCAGTCTAGTACTCCGCTTGATTCCATAAAGTTTAGGTACCATCAAAGAAAGTACATCAAAAAAATTACGATGAACATATAGGAAAAGCACATGGAAGCTACTGAAGGCGTGTTGCCAGGTCAGGACTAGTAATATTACAGATATTTCTTTGAATTTTTTCAATAATCACGAAGTAATAAGTGGAAGCACCAGCCGCAAAAACTGAAGAGTTTCGACTTTAAGGATGTCCATGCGGGTTTTATTTCTTTTTAGACATCAGACCAGTCCAGTTTCCATTAAAATCCCCCTCCCCACCAAAAATAAAATCTACAAGAAAATGTTTTAAAAAACATGTTGAGTTGTTAATTCTAATAATTTAAAGTAATTCCAAAATAAGAATAAACAGAAAATAAAAATATCAGCCCACGTTTTTGAACTAATCGATTCGACCGAGTCTTGTTAGATTTTAAAAGACTGCACCCATTAAAAAATTATAAAGAAAGAACGGCCGTATAATTGGAAGTCTGAAAACAAAATTTGCCATCTTTTTGTCTGAGATCTTCTTAGAAGTCAAAATTATCATCAAAATAATGCGTTTTTGCAAATACATTAAGATCAATTCTGGATTCATTAACTGTTTTTTATCTTTTTTTCTTCTTCATATTTTTTTTATTTTTAGCTTCTCAACTCTTCATTAGGACAAAAAAATATACTAGTAAAAAAAAAAAAAAAAAAAATATTGCCGCCGGGAGCCTGCAGCTAATTTAATATGCTAAGGTTTCTTTTTATTTGTCTAACCTCGAGTCAAAACAGACAAACGAGATTAGAAACGATAATAATAATAATAAAAAAAAAAAACTGATACAAATTAACGAAAAAGAATATAAGCCATACGAAAGAGAGACGTATTTAATAATCTTATCTTAGTATGGCACAAGTATGCGACACCTTGTGAGGATCAAACTGAATAGCAAAGTCTACGAGATAAGCATCTGCTGCACAACGAATTGTCTGAACTTAAATGAGGCTACAAGCAGGAGGCACCAGTATCGATAGAAATCACTGTACAGTTTTAATACCAATATTCTTAGTCTTCAAAGAATTGACATATAGGAATCTTCCTAAAGATTTTTAAAGAATAATTTATTCTAGAACATGGTTAAAATAAAGGCAAAAATGCTGCATTTTCTACAGGGTGTCAAATGGTTTTTAAAAATGTATTTATTTTATATTTTCAGATGCCATAGAAGATGCGTTTGAATAGGGATAGGTGATGGCACAATTATCGGACCATTTTTCGTTGATGGAAAACTTAAGCATCTTGACATGTTGCAGGAAAAGATAGAGTTCCGTCTCATTATGGAATTCACGTACGTCAGTGATTAGATGAGCAGTTTACAGTTGCATCGATTGAGCGGCGTGGTTCTCTGGAGTTGTCTCCAGATACCAAGACCTTAGCCGGCTTGATTTTTACCTTTGGAGGCATTTGAATGCCATGGAGTATCAGGAAAAGATATAAAACATAAATCACCCCAAATAAAAAAGACTCAGAAACTTAGCGGGTAACCAAGATCAACACCCACAAACTTCAGACATTTACCAACAGATATCTCTGGAACTTCCTCAATATCAGGTGGCCGGAAGTTGTCTCCGAAACCAACGGCAGGACAGGACCAGACAAGCCCCAGTCAAGAAACGGAAATGGGGATGGGTTGGCCACACACTCCGCAAGCCTGCTTCTAGTGTCACCAGGCAGGCCCTTGACTAGAATCCACAATGGAGGCGAAAAGTGGGTCGACTAAAACATACTTGGTGTAGAAGTGAAGCTGGCACGACGTGGGCCGGACTGAAGACGATCGCTCGGAACCCCGTCCGTTGAAGAGGTGTCGTTGCGCCCCTATGTTCCCCAAAGAATCAAGAGGCATAATACTAAATACGCTCGATCAGCTTTGGTTCGGATGCGACGGATTCCTTTGACGGATCCGGCCATTAGTTGCTTCTGTTGCTAAACGGTTTTTGTAAAAGTCAAGGGTGGATGAATTCGTTTTTTTCCTTTTTTGTTCTACATTGTTGTAAGCCATACACTTTTCATCACATGGGTTCTTTTATTCCAAATATTACTCGTTTCTATTGCAAGGAATCGCAAAAGGAACTTTAGTCAATTATATCATTCCGTTAAATAGAGGAGCAACTAAACAAATACTGACTCACATATCTAAGTCTTTTTTTTAATTAAAAACATAACTCCAGCTGTGATTAAACGTGTTCTTCTGCAATGGCGGGCACCTATTAAGGAGTGTTTTCAACAAAATGGTTGTCATGTAGAACGTATTATATAAATAAAAATTGTCTTTCATATAAAAAAAATATTTTTCCTATGTATGGAAATTTACGGGATACCTTATTGTGTATAATAATGGCTGGCTGCTTGTATCCCTGTCTGCTAGCGCAGCTAGTAAATCACTGTTACAGACGCCTGCTCAGGCAGATTTTTGTGTGTTTACAGAGCCCACCTGTGGTTTATACTGCAACTATGCTGAGCGGACCATAGTTACACTTTCTGGGAGAGAGAAAATTATCTGGCGTGATCAACAGTCTAAAAAGACCAGTATACTGAAACCCTCGGTCACGATGACTTATCACTTCATGCTAACACAACCATTGACGGCTTCCAAACAGTTCCGTCTACCCAATTTAACTTACATGGCCGAAAGGTAAACGATTTAAGCACTCGGATACGTACACACGTTCGTCCTGGATATGAAGATTAACTACATACGCCAGCAAGGCCTCTGATCGGCACATTGGAGGTTTTGAGGAGCGTTGACCACTTCTTAACTGTTGTTGTTCCCAGGTCCACCATGACCTGTTAGCGTCCCAGCTATGAGCATTAAATGAACCCCAATAAAAAATCAACAGCACATTTTTTATAATAGAATCAGCAACAATCCATTTTATATCACCCGGGTCAGGGTGGACCTAGCAACACCAGCAATTAAGAGGTGGTTCCACGCTTCTCAAAACCTTCTGGTCAGAGGCCTTGCTGTTGGGTGTAGTTTATCGTCTTACACAGGACGCGGATGTAGTTTATCGTCATATCCAGAACGGGTGTCATGTGTATAAAACGTGTATAATACAGCTTGAGTATAATACCAACACGTGTCACTGAAGCTAAAAACAGGGACTATATTACACCCTTGATTAAAATACGTTCCCGCATTACTGTCACTCTTTTGAAAAGTTGTCCCATATTAGCCATCAATATTTTAATGTCGTACATATATTTTTAAAAAAATTAATTTTTCACGATATTAAAGAATAGAAAAGAACCGGATGTTTAGCCATTGTGTATTTCTTCTCCTGATTTCCGTTTCAAAACTTTTCGGAGAAAGGTGTTAACTAGACAAACCCGGTAATGAATTTAAAAGTGTTAATTAATCTGCCATACTTTTTTGGTTGATGTGAATTTATTATATTTCTATATATTAATAAACTATGAAAATAAAAAAAAAACACATTTTCTTTCAGTAAGAATGAAAAGAGAAAACTTTATGTAAAAAACATGAATGATGTAATGAATATGCAAAAACCTGGGTTTCCCCTCACAGTAATATGATTGGCTGGTGTCAGCCATAAATACAGACTGATGTGGAGTCTATATTACGCCTATATTATTCACATATTGCCTACGCCTATTGCTTAACACTACGACGAGGACCAGTCCATTACGGTTACCTGCTAGGTTGTCCTACCCGGTTACAGTAGCCAAAACCATTTTGCTACTTCGAACAAATATATCCCTTTCCCGGACATATCGATGAAACCCAAGATAGAAACAAACTCTATCTTGTGGAGATGAGACAAAAGACATTTAATTATGCTGAAGAACAACTATTGCCAACATAATAAACACGTGTTTAGATTGTGTTTTATTATCTTTTGTGCTAACTGCACGTATTTGCAATCTTGTTGTTTCAAGTAAATTTTTTTAAAGCTAAGTAAATATTCTTGAAAACGTGAACACTTGTATAATAGGATCCGACGTTTTGCCTTTATTTTTCATCCAAAATTTCTCATATTATGTCCAAGAAAATCCGGTAGTAATTATTGATTCACTTGAGTGGTACGGATCAAACTCAGTAGAGGCAGTCAAGGATCAAATTCACGAGACATTGGTAAAAATCATTCTCATTCGACAATGGTAGGGATCACACTCATTGGAGAATGGTACGGACCACGCTCATTCAACAATGGTAAGGACCTCCATTACTCAACAATGGTAAGTATCACGTATATTCGACAATGGTAAGGAGCAAATTTACGAGACATTAGTAAAAATTACACTCACAAAACAGTGGTGAGGATAAAATTCACGAGACATTTTTATAGAACCATACTCACTGGGCAAAATTAAGGATTACATCGTTCCTCATTGGTAAGGATCACACTCACTAGAAAATGGTAAGGCTCACTCATTCGACAATGGCAATGATCACACTTATTCGACAATGGTGTGGATTACACTTACTATGGTAACAATCACAATCATTCGACAATGATAAGGATCGCACTCACTCGACAGTGGTAAGGGTCGCACTCACTCGACAATGGTAAGGTTCGCACTTACTCGACAATGGTAAGAGTCACACTCATTCGACAATTGTAAGGATAAAACTCACGAAATAGTGTAATGGTTCTCACTCGACAAGGGTAAGGGTCACACTCACTCGACAATGTTAAGGATCGCACTTACTCGACAATGGTAAGGGTTACACTCACTCGACAATTGTAAGAATAAACCTCACGAAATAGTACAAAGGGTCTCACTCGACAATGATAAAGGTCACACTTACTCGACAATGGTAAGGGTCGCACTCAGTCGACAATGGTAAGTATAGCACTTACTCGACAATGGTAAAGATATAATTCACGAAATATTGTTAAGGGTCCCACTCACTACTAACATCTAATCTATCAAATGAGGAAAAATGAACAGAAATGGAAAGTTGATATCTATAAATTTAGTTAAGCAAAATAAGAAAGTAAAAATAAGTTAAACGATTTTGAAGTAAGTTTTACAATAAGAAATGAATACTAATTTATACATAAAAAAAAACAAACTTGCATCTACTCCTTTCTAAATGTCTTCTACGATAACTGGCTCACGTACATCGAATGAATGGCGTCAGTATGTCGAAATGTATGTTCGATGAGCAGGCTACTGGGCATCGTCTGTTAGGCCGCCCTGCATTTAGTCCTTGCGACAATTTCAAGAGGGACCCGAAACGCACCGGTATCGACTCTGGTAGCTGAGAAAAGCTAGCAGACGATCGGAACGTGTGGCGCCATGCTTTTCATGGAGGAGTTATGAAGGCCGGGAAAAGGCGAAATCAATTGTTGGAGATAAGAAGACAACGAAAGAAGAAAATGTCAGACCTTCGTTTCGCATTTCAGCTTCGTCTGCCACGCCTGGAGAAGAGAGTGCCATGCAATGTTCGAACCGTTTAACCACTCCAGACACTGTTGCAAAATGAAGGACTGGATGCTTGATTCTTTTCGCATTTCTCGCTTGTGGAACTCCCTTCCGGCTCCATGCTTTCCAGCCAAATTTAATCTGCAAAAATTGAAATGTAATGTCAATCGCCATCTACTGTCATCTTGATTTTTCTTTTCTCTTCCCGCTCATTATTAACGCTTATGTTCCTCATTCTTCCACACCCTGTAACTTCTTGTGTCTTACCGGTTTTACTACCTTGCTTTGGGTGAAACTATTTTTTTTTAAATAAAAGTTCTATTACATGAGTATTTATTAATATCAAACACTATAATTATATGTGGAAAAACTAAATAAAAATAATGGTAAGAAACTTGAATAAATATGTCCAAAATTACACTATAAAAAATAGACATATGTTAATGAAAAATGATAATAAAATATTAATAAAGATGTTAGCTTATCTAAAAAGCAACAATAAGTTGGTTTGGTTTCTTTTGTTCTACGGTATATCAACCTCAATTAATTATTTAATTCTGACAAGATTTTTATTGCTGCTAATATTTTTTTTCAAAAATGCATTGCTGGTAATATTTTTTAAAATGTATTGTTGGTAATACAGTGTAACCCGGATATAAGAGAGTTGTCGGGACCGGAGAAGTATCTTATATCCGAGTTTCTCTTATATTCGGGGTTATCTTATATCCGGGTTTCTCTTATATACGGGTCTGGTCAATTTTGTTAACATTAACACAGTCTCTAATTTGGGACCAGAGAAAATCTCTCTTATATTCGGGTTTCTCTTATATCCGGGTCTCTTATATCCGGGTTACACTGTATTTTCTTTAAATGTATTGCTGGTAATAATGTTTTGCGGGTAATAATTTTTCCTCAAAAATTTGTCGCTTGTAATAATTTTTTACCACAATATATTGCTGGTATTAAAGCATATTTTTACACTTACATAGTGTTTTGACATCAGTTTCGGGGGTTAACTATTTCTTGACCATAGATTTGACCCGCTAACAGGTGCTGCCATCGCCGGGTCAGGGTGGACCTAAGAACACCAGGAATTAAGAGGCGGTTCAACTCTCCTCAAAGCCTTGCTGTTGGATGTAGTTTATCGTTTTATCCATACCACGGATGGAGGTTATCGTTATACCTAGATCGGAACAATAATTTGTTGAACCAAATCTTTTACTAAAAGATTTTACTAAGATAAAAAATAGTCCTCCCCTAAAAAAAGGTATAATAAAAAGATGTCCTAAAACTAGTCAAAATATATTATTAAGAAAATTTCTTTAATTAAAACGCGACAATAATTAGATTAAATAAATTTTTTAATAATAATCAGGCTGAAAATGCTAATGTAAAAATAAATGACAGTAGCAAGATGGCGTAAATCTTGTTCTATCGAATTTTCTGTATCTATAACCCAACAATAATCAAAAGAGAGAAAACAATTTTATTCATATTGTTCGAAAAAATGCTTCATGCAAATGAAATGATGACGTAAAACTCAGGGAAATCCTGAAATTTCAAACAAAACAAATGAATGCAATATTTTCCTTTTTTTTTTTTTTTAGAGGTTTTGATTGACTAATATCAACAGAAATGGCAAAAAATAAAAAATAAAAATAAAAAAAATAAGCTGAGGGCAACTAGAAACCGAATATTAGCTCGGAAATACAATAGAATATTATTAATTATTGAATTAATTCAAATCATTTTATAGGAATTTCTGACGCCAAAAAAATTCATTATAAAAATTAAAGAATTAGTAATTGGTTTACGGAAATAATTTGTTTTTGATGAAAAAAGATTCTAAATTGAATTATGAAGAGGGAATCATTCTTCTTCCGATGATCTGAGATTCCATCTTATGTGACCAAATTATTTAACTTTATTTATTTTGCTAAAACTCTGTCAATAATTAAACCTTGCTCTTGAGCATCGCACATGCTAAATGGGATCCGATTTGGATGAGACAAAAAAGGTACTCTAACCTTTAGCCGACTGACCTCTGGCCGACGGATATTTAAACGAATGAACATTTCACCCAAAATGTAGTGGCGTACTTACATGAATGTCACTCTCTTTATCCTAATGTGCTATATATATCTATATTTATTTACTGTATTAATTTATAATTTTTCTTTTTCTTTTTGGCAGGCTTTTAAAACCTATTCTGTATATAATATATTTTACTTCAAATATCATTGTAAGATGATAAGTATGTTAAGAAAAAGTACATTTTAATACAGCAAAAATCTTAAGCTTTTACAATATGAAAGATCTTACAATTTTGCTTTTAATGATCATTATGATATTATATAAGGGATGAAATAGCTTTTATTTTACTATTAAATACGAATTTAAATAACTGAGAGCTACTTTTTACCGAGATATACTGAAATATTTTTAAAAATACTAATTTCAATAAACAATTATTGAAATAAGGAAAGTTTAACTTTAAATCCAGATTTACCAATGTAATCACTTGAAATCAGTGGTAAATATTAGTCCTTTCCTACCTTATAATACTGATAATTAAAATACTTAAAGTATTACTCGTTACTGTTTTTGCTTGTACTTTTTTGGTGAAATATCCGTTCGGACAAATCTCCGGCCATGGAGAAAAGATTAATTACTTGTACTTTTTCGGTGAAATGTCCGTTGGCCAAATGTCCGTTGGCCAATTGTCCGTTCGGCCAAATGTCCGTCGGCCAAATCTCCGGCCATGGAGAAAAGATTAATTACTTGTACTTTTTCGGTGAAATGTCCGTTCGGCCAAATGTCCGTTGGCCAATTGTCCGTTCGGCCAAATGTCCGTCGGCCAAATCTCCGGCCATGGAGTAAATATTAATTTCTTGTACTTTTTCGGAGAAATGTACATTCGGCCAAATGTCTGTCAGCCAAATGTCCGTTTGGCCAAATGTCCGTTCGGCTAAATGTCTGTCGGTCAATTTTCCGTTCGGCGAAATGTCCGTCGACCAAATCTCTGGCCATGGAGTAAATATTAATTACTTGTACTTTTTCGGTGAAATGTCCGTTCGGCCAAAAGTCTGGCGGACAAATGTCAGTTCAGCCAAATCTCCGGACACGGATAAAAGATTAATTATGTTCAAACCACATCATCATTATTATTATTGTTATTATTATTATTGTTATTATTATTATTGTTCTTTTCCTTGTTGGTGGTGGAAGTGGTGTTTTTTTTTTTTTGTAATTTGCAATATGTTCTGGAATGACAGCTAAGAACATGATCCTCCATGAATTTACAGACAAAATCTACAGGTGCATGCTGGGATTTCTTCCTAACGAATTAAACTGAAAAATTCCCGGTCTGATCCGCCATATTTTTTTTCTTGAAATCAGAAAAACACTATAAAACTTGACTGTCCGATTTACGTGGGAACACAATTCTTACTTTAGTAACTTTTCGACTAATTACTGTTGGTTTGTCTAGCTTTGTCACACACACAGACATACATATATATATATATATATATATATATATATATATATATATATATATATATATATATATATATATATATATTGTTTTCTTAGTATTATTTGGCTCTCTCCTTTTTCTTCCTTTCCTTATTACTTATTGCAAAGCTTGTCAATTTCGTTTTTTGAGAAATTTGTCAGTTACAATTAATCATTGCAAATTACTCCACATTGTTTTATTATTAATATCATTGCTTGTGCAGTGGGAGTTTAGTTTAGCGTTTCGAAACTAGAAATCTATGAACCAAGTTCGAAATCCAGTCGAGTTTGTTACATTCTCTTTAGCATAAATACTCTTCGGAAACGTATGAATTCATCTCTTCTACCCTCAGCCATGGTTTCAATAAGAGCGTGCAAGAGGATATCCAGCTTGTCTAGGACAACTCTAAATTCAGAATTGAGATGCTGAAATTATTTATTAATGTATAAAATATTTATGTCTAATATTCATTTCTAGAGATATGAGATATTTTATACACATTTCAATATAGGGCCTCCGATGGTTAAATAACATTTTTATGTGGTTGTTTCTTTTGTGTAATTGATATTGAGAAAAATTTACTCATAAATATAACGTATCTTAAAACTATATTTTATCACTCCTACATGTAATATAGTTAATAAAAATGAACACGCTACTGCCCCTGTCTAAATGATTGGATTTCTCTGAATCCTTGGAAACAAAAAATTATGAATAGTATGAGCGTTTAAAACAGTAAATTTAAAAATAAGTTATTCCAAAATTCGCTTGAACATGAAACCGAACTAATGCTTTTAATTTAAATATATAATTAAATTTGAAGTTTTTAGCTTCGGTTTTTGAAACATAGTAGTTCCTGTGTAGCGAAGAAACCGTATTTTAAATCAGTTAATTTATAATATATATATATATATATATATATATATATATATATATATATATATATATATATATATATTGAGACATTTTATGTTTATACATTCATTTAAAGATACAAAAATTTAAGTAAATGCTCTGTTTATAATAAACAGTATTAAACAACATTTACACGCCGGTAAATGTTATTAATACTGTTTATTATAAACAGAGCATTTACTTAATTATTTGTATCTATAAAAAGAATGTACAAACATAAAAAATGTCTTAAAATAATTGTCGGACTTTGTCCATTTCATAATGTGTGACGTCATTTGTTTACATTTGTTACGCCATGAGCAGATATGAATGTACGTGAAAGATTCATGGAAGATTGTAGTTTAAATACAGTAAATTCGACCTTGCTAACCCAACGCTCCTCTCGGCCGAATCGGTAAAGGCAAGTCAAGCTAAATGACTGTTCCGTCTAGGATACAGGTTCGAATCCTGTCGGAGGCCGAATATTTTCTGTGAAAATTTCTCGGACGTTCAAGCCGGTAAATGTTGTTTAATATCGTTTATTATAAACAGAGCATTTACTTAAATATTTCTGTCTATATGAATAACATATCACAATAAAATATATATTAAAATAATTGGAGAACTTTGTCCCTTTTGTAGTGTGTGATGTCATTTCTTAACGCTTCGAGCAGACCTGGAGGGATACCATTGAAGATTATAGGTTAAAAACAGTATATATGATCGACTCTCCCGTCGAGATTCGACGTATGAGGGTCAAGCAGATCAGTTTCCAGACCGGCACATGAGATTTGATTATAGTGGTGAAGGCCTCGTGCAGGACCATCCACACTTTTTGGAGGGACGAATACAGAGACCTGGTGCACCGAATGCCACAAGGTTCCCAAACGACCCTCCGCAGGTTTTGAATTCAGAGTTGTCCTTCTCCTAGACCAGTTGCCATCCAAGGCTATAGAACCCAGTCTGTCCTACTATTTTACACATAGCTGGAGGGAGAAGAAGAGGATTTCATACCTTTATATATATATATATATATATATATATATATATATATATATATATATATATATATATATATATATATATATACTTGGGCAAATTAATTGAAACAAAACCAATAATTCCGTTATGATTTACTTTTTTAGTATGCTACAATGTAACATAATCCAGTGCACGTTATTACTTTGTATGTCCATTCCCCGAAGTCGTTCCTTCCAGATTGACCCCATATTCCTGTATGAGTGTAAATCATGATAGTTACCAGGTTAGTCTATAGTACTTCGGTAGTTCTTGCCATTGTGTTTGTGTAGCGTTACTATTTTCGTACGCTTCCTTGCAATAACGTCCATCGCATACAATGGTTATAGGACAACTAATCGACAGTAGAGACAATAGTGTCTGAGCGTGATGAAAATCTACTTCAATCACGGATGACGCAATATGTTTCAAGGCCAAACAAATTCCATCATGCACACTGAAAATAGATTCATATTACAGTCCACTACTGCAAATGATCTAATCTGAGGAAAAATAGTAATCGATTGCACATTGTCACTCCAGTGGGTGTAAAACTGACCGTATGGTGAAAGAAAAGAAACTAATATATATATATATATATATATATATATATATATATATATATATATATATATTAGTGTATTTAGGCAGCAATCCTTCTTTCATGCACATTTGATTGAATACGACAGACAAGGTGCCTTTATTTAGTTTTTATACAATTTCTCATGCGATCTAATAATTATTTTCTTTTGGATGATAAATTATATAAAAACTGTCCGAGTATTATTTTTTTTTATCCGAGGGCTTTCGGCTATACATTTAGCTATTTTCAAGGATTAAATATTTTAACTGCTAAATAAGAAATAGATTGTTTTATGTATGTTTAAAAAATGATTTCATTTTTCAAAACACGATCAATATATTGTTTCCATGTTCAAAGTTAATATTATTAAGTGTTTTTTTTTGTTTTTGTTTTTTAATAAGGCTTCCATTATTTTTAGCCTTTTTTTTTTGCATGTAGATGATGCTATTATATTAGTGTTTTCAACAAGTATGTTACGAATAGGGTCCAGTAGATCTCCATGAATATTTAAATGAGATGTAAATGAGCTATGGCCAGAAAGGTGTAGAGTCAGTCTGCGTGTAAAACATGTTGTAGTGTTCCCTATATAATTATTTACGAATTTTGATTGATCCGGAATACAATTCCTTAATGGGCATTTAAATTCGTAAATAATGTTTGCCCTAATCAATTTTTCCACGGAGTTGAATTATTATTATTAAATATAAGGTTAGAGGTTTTAAATTTTTTGTAATAAATAATTAATCTAATTTTTTGCTATTCTTAACTTGTGTTTTGCATTTTTTATAATATTCTTAATTCTGCTTTCATCTTGTTTATAAATTTCATTCATTTGATTTATACAATATCTTGACCGTGTTTTGAAAAATGAAAACATGTTATCGCATTAGAAATTGTAGAAAAAATTAAAAAAATTTAATTAAATCACTTTGTTGTATTCAGTGATATATATATATATATATATATATATATATATATATATATATATATGGGAAAACTGAACTATGCCAAAACCAATCAATCGAAAGATAGCTCTATCACAACGACAATTTCAGCTCAACATAAAACTTGTGACAGCTAAAACAATAAAAGACCTAATCAATTGAAAACAAAATAACGCCTGTAATGATTGCAACAAGACATTCAGAGGGGGAACCTTGACGAATTTAATTAAAAGATCACATGAACATAAAATGCAAGTTTTACAAATCAAAACACTCAATGCATTGGTTGCTCACCGTAATGAGTCTGAATTTTGATTTAAAAATGCTATTTAATTACAAGAGAACACAATTTACGAACACGAAATTGTATAGAAAGTGATTTAATTGCACACACACACACACACACACACACAAATGAAATCGGCTATACCATAAAGCCGAAACACATATTAAAAATACTTAAAAATCTCAGCGTCCCCTATGTTTCATGCACACATCAACGAAAATATCTGATGAAGTCTTAAATAACGAAACATGATACAGGAAAACTTTGTCCTCAAGGACACATGGTACAGTGGATAAAGGCGTTGGTTAGATCCAGTGACGGGAACTAAAGAGTGTGAGTTCAATACCCAGTTAAGGCAGTGGAGAAATTTCACAGGGAAATTAACAGGAAATAACAGATAACTGACATCCATCAGACATGGCACGTGGAACTAGAACAGTCTACCCCAGTGATCGAAATAAAAGGTTCAGTTCGACATTCCAAACATCTGAAGAAAGCCGGAGCGTACAACGGCCGAAACGTTGTGATAAATATGGCGACAAAGATGAGGACAATAGTCCGAATAATGTAAATAATGTACATAATACCTCATCTCAGAAATATAGACAGACTCTGAAGACAACTTTTGTTGTAGATCTTAACATATATATATATATATATATATATATTAGCTTGGTGTAAAAATAATGACGTAATAATGTCGTTTTTTGACGTTAAAAAATACGTCAAAAAACGACGTTATTACGTCATTATTTTTGCACCAACCTAATATATATATATATATATATATATATATATATATATAATGCTCAAACACTAATATTGGTTATAATTTATTAGATTGGAATTGTAATCACGATCCAATTCATCAGACCTACAAATTCAAAAATAATTTATTACATTGGAATCGTAATCACGATCCAATTCATCATATTTACAAAATTCATATATATGTGTGTGTATGAGTGTGCGTATTCGTGTGTGCGTATGTGTGTATGTTTAGGGAGCATATTTTCATTCAAGTAAGTATGGTCAAATAATTCAGACGTATTATGTCTATTTATTTTAGTTTTAATCCTTTCATATCCAAGATTTAATTTCTTGGTGGCTGTAGAAAATTGATTAAGAAAAAATGAAAAAAAATTCTTTCAAATAATTTTTCTTTTCCCAAGTAATTTCAGTTTAATCTGAGACCATCTTCAGGGATTGCATATCTATGGATGGGTTATCCGTTAACACGGTAAATTCAAAATACTTTTACTTCTATGCAAGGGAGCTAACTTACGCGATTCTTTAAAATTTTGTAATTCTAGTATTTTAATTTAGTATTGAAATTCTCATCTTATATTATTTATCATATAAGTATAAATGGACTTCATTCATATACCAATCGCCATAACGTAGATTCAATGTGCTTTTTCTGTAAATATTTTCAGGGTAATTGTTCTGATGAAATTTCCACTTCCGTACCTTATGTAGATAAGCGCAGTACTAGATTGGCGGCAAGGTCTCATTATTTTGTAATTGAATTTGCTAGATGTAACCGTAGGTTCTATGCTAAGAGTTCCTCCTCTTCGCGTTTGTGGAATTATCTTCCGGCTTCTTGCTCCCCAGTCAACTTTGATCTTTAAAAATTTAAATGCAATGTCAATCGTTAACCTTTGTCTACGCAATTCGTGTTCTTGCATTGAAAATATCTCAATTTTTTCACACTCTGTAACCTTTTGATTTTTAGTGGCTTTTTTGCCTTGCTTGGAATAAAAATGATTAAAAAATAACCTAACGCTTTTAATGAGCAATTGTAAGTAGATAGCAGAACGGGATATTAATAAGACAAATATTGTTTAGAATTATAAAAATATGTAGTAGTGAGGACCATTTTCGCATACCCTTTGAATAGACACAGCATCTAGAAAAAGAAAAAGAGGAATCTTCTATAATCCACAATCTCATGCCACAGTATCAAAATACACAGAATATATCTCAAAATTCAAAATCTAGTCATCAACATCTTCGTTTCTCATGGTTCGAAGGTTGATTAGAAAGCAATGCTTGTTCTTCATTTATCGCAAGAGATTTAATAATAGATGCATGGAAAACATTTAAAAAGGAATAAACAATTTATAGATTGCAAATCTCGTCGCACTCTAGTCTTCTCCATTATCTGTTGATATTCCATCTTTGAATGAAGGATAGTCAACCCGTCAAATAGAAACTTCTTGTTTCTGTGCGAGTCCTTTCTGTAACCCCATCAGCATTGTAGAGACATCCATACTGCAGAAATCTAGACGCTTTCGGGTAGCAAATACGCGCATAACTTAAATAGACTAGTCCACCCGTAAAAAATATTGAAAATTTCGTGGAGGAGAAATAACTTTTCTTTTTAAATTAGGATCCTTGAAGATTTTGCTTAAACCACAACACGCGTCAGAATTGATTTTTATCGTTTTAGTGTAAAAATTGATTTTACTGTTTTATTAGATATAGTTGTTATTTAGTAATGTCAAGTGCGAACCTGTAATTGCATCATTCATATCTGCATATTTTTAAAAAAAATATTATGAATTTTTAAAACCTTTTAAAATTTAAAAAAAAAAATTTTTTTAAAAACATTTTATATGGATTTTTTTCGGAAACCCATGAATTGAGGATTAATAATTATTTAAAAAAATGGATATATATTAGGTTGGTGCAAAAATAATGACGTAATAATGTCGTTTTTTTGACGTTAAAAATACGTCAAAAAACGACATTATTACGTCATTATTTTTGCACCAACCTAATACTTTTATTAATTTTAGGAATATCTAATTAAATAAATTATAGTTATGTCTTCTTATTCTTCTAGAAATTAAATAAATAATAATATACTGATCAACGTGTAAAATAAAATAATTATAATATTTTAATAAAAATTAAAGGCGTCAATTAATACAATCAGTTAAGAATATTCTCGTAATGTTCTGAAATGTCAATAAAAGTTTTTCCCGAATTCATGCGCGCATGACCATGACATCAAAACGCAAGAAAAAAGTGGATAATTTTTTCACGTTCTAATGAACGCTAAGCATGACTGTCAACCGTTGCATTTAAAAAGCAAAAAGACAAAAAAATACAGTAATGGGTAGAAATACACAGTTTTATATTACTACTTGCACCGCTGAACAATAAAGTTTTATATTACTACTTGCACCGCTGAACAATACAGCTTTGTATTGATACTTGCACCACTGAACAATACAGTTTTGTATTGCTACTTGCACCGCTGAACAATAAAGTTTTATATTACTACTTGCACCACTGAACAATACAGTTTTATATTACTACTTGCACCACTGAACAATAAAGTTTCATATTACTACTTGCACCACTGAACAATAAAGTTTTATATTACTACTTGCACCGCTGAACAATAAAGTTTCATATTACTACTTGCACCGCTGAACAATAAAGTTTTATATTACTACTTGCACCGCTGAACAATAAAGTTTCATATTACTACTTGCACCACTGAACAATAAAGTTTTATATTACTACTTGCACCGCTGGACAATAAAGTTTCATATTACTACTTGCACCGCTGGACAATACAATTTTGTATTACTACTTGCACTACTGAACAATACCGTTTTGTATTACTATTTGCACCACTGAACAATACAATTTTGTATTACTACTTGCACAACTGAACAATACCGTTTTGTATTACTGAAGTGCACCATTGAAGATGATCTCGGAAGAAGATCGAAAGTACATGGGAAGTTGGAAATAAAACCGATTTTCATAGTTGCAGCACATTTCTCACATCATGTTTATTACAATACACGGAAGGTTATCCGTGAGTATGAATGGATTCAGAATAAACAGACATAATGTCTGTAATTTATTTAATCAGACTTGATTAAAAGAGAATTTGCTGCCTAAATACACAAATTGTATTTATTTATGTAAACTTTTGATCCATTCTTAAAAATGTGTATATCCGTATGCTTTTATTAAAAGAAATATGTTTTGTAACTCCCATGCAAAAAATTGTTTTCGTACACAATACAACTAAGTCCAATAAATCTGGAATTGTCATCAATCGATTTGATACTGTACTGATATTGTAAACAGTATCACACTAATGTAATAATCAATATTGCCATATTCCCATTCCAATATTCTTCCACCCGTTCTGGCGTCGTCTCCGATGGTTCGTCATGCAGCTCGACGCCCCGAGAGACACAGCTCATCCACGATGTACTTCTCCCTCCTTCTCTTTCTGGCTGGCTGGCGAAAACGTGTCGGTGGGAAGCTGAGGATGTGGGCTAACACAATCAAGGATGACCTAGAAGTACTATCGGGTCCACAAGTAGTTGGTCTTCGACGGTGGAATCGCGATTGGCTCGCCATTTCGTGTGACCTGGCTCAGGTTCGGCGAGCGTGGACAGCGATGGTCCGTGATGCTGTACCTGCTCGGGAGGAAACCGGTTCAACCCGACCGAAGTGAAACCCGATACAAGTCAAAGTCAAAAGAGTCAATAACCAATATGCTTTCGATGATGACATATGACGCAGCTTAAGGAAAGTCTGAAGAATACTCATGTACAAAGATTTTTTTTTTTAATTTTCCTGATTTTTTTACACGTTGACTAGTCTATGTAATTACTGCCCATCTATAGATGTAATTTCATGAAGTCTGTTAGCATTCTGGGAACCAACTCTTCCAAGACCTTTGAGAGCCAAGATTCTTAACTTATCTGCTGTCACTACCATAGTTCACCTGAAGAATTTCACAGAGTTTTGCTATAGCATCCGTCTGTTTGACTTACTCACAGCAGTAACTGGCAGACTCCTCGCACGATTATTCAGTTTTTCCTTTCTCTTGAGAATTGACATTAACTCTATCGAGCTATTAATAACCTTCTCTGAATGTTTCTAAGTTTCACCTTCCTAAAACAGAAATTCTATGACAACTTTTTAGTTTCTATGTGTGCAGGGCGGGGGAGCCATTTTGAAAGAGGTAAAAGTGGAAAAGAATTCATTACATAAATTCTTAAGAAAAAGAAAGGGACAAGAAAGCTTATTATAGATATTTTCGTAATAAAAATGTCTATGTAAAATATTTAACTACGAGCAGCATGATCCGGTGTTGCCCGGGCTTGATTCAAAAATCGTACGACTCATACAGCAATCGCTATCACTTGACTTAAAATATTTTTGACCTTCCTTGCCTTTGAAGGAGTGCCCTTTGCCGTGCTGATGTTGCTACATGCCTTACTTCTTGCCTATGTCACACTGCGATTTTTTCTAAGCTCTATACAAAACATTAAATCTGTTACGAAAAAAGAACTAAACAAAATGAACACAGAACGATCTGCTTTAAAAAAGAACTCAAAACTGGAAAAACCGAATGTAAAAAGAATGTTAACAACAACACTTATTCACACCCAACCCAGTTCTGCGGAATCAGAATCAACGTTGAGTTTAAGCAAGCGAATGAGCCAATTGCAGTAAAGTGCCATGCAGATTAAAATTTTTCCAAATTGTGATTTTTTTTGCATGCTAGCATGCTAGTTAACATTCGTGTCAGTCATCTGGTGTCTCTCACGTTGGCCAATAGAATCTTCCTGACTATTCGTCGCAGCCAGCTATAAGCTCTCACTCTGGCCAGTACAAAATGGCCGCAAACTACATGAAAAGTACTGTAGAAGCATGAAAAAATCGATTATTTCCACTATCGATGGGAGTTGGGAAATGCAACGTCGGTCTTGGGCTTCCCGCTAACTTGGACCATGTGCATGTAAATTTTGGTGCAAATCCGTCGAAAATTGCGGCCGTGCATTCGTTACACACACACACACACACACACACTGTCTTTTATAGATAGAGATAAATATTATATTTTTGCTTATTGGTGTGACAGATTTTATCACTTTAAATATTATTTTTAGTGGATACACATAATTAAGTAGACGCTCGCTGAGTTAAAAAGTGTCATTCGTTTAAAAAAAATCAAGAACAAAAACAAAACGAAATGCGGAAAAAGTTGAGAACGACATTAGAAGAGAAAGAATCATTATGCAACAGCGATTAAAAAATCCTCGTTACATTATTTGTTTTGCATATGTGGCATACTTAATTTGATGAATTTTCATTAGCATTACATAATTTATTTCCTTTTCCTTAAAATCAATTCCGTTATATTTTACTCGCCATTAGCTTATTCTGTTTACTATAAAACATTGAAAATAAATGTTGAACCTGATTTCAGTTCTTTTATTTTAATCTAAATAAAAGACATCATATCCGGAATTTGAAACCAATTCCTCTTACCCGGAAGGATTTCTTAGTCGGGTTGTCAGGTATTCTACTGTACATTGTTATGTTTAAAAATGATTAAAAATTAATATTCAAATGACTTCGATACAGAAATAATAACATCAGCTGCCTTAAAATTTGTGGGCAGAATAGAAAAAAAAAATGGAAGAAAAAAATAAAGAAACCCCGGTGGCCTTCTCCTTTCAATGTACACCAAAAAAGGGAAATCGTGTTTGTTTTGATTCTCACTCTTTTCTGGATGATGCATGCGAATATATTCAATGAGCGTGAAACTTTAATTTGTCCTTTGCATTCATTCCTTTAGGAGAAACTCTTTAATGCTAAAATACAGCAAGAGAATTTTCGCGCATGTTTTTTTTTCTGTAACCCAGCCGAAAGCATGAAGATAGAAGAGCTTTTAAAGCAACCGTATTCTTTAAACCGAAAGGAAGATAGCAGAGAAAACAAAAGAATTCGTCAACCAAAGAAATCTTATCCTGGTGTTGAAAAAGCAGACGATATTTAGCCGGATTTCTATTCTTCATTCCAAGAGAACAACTCTTCTACTGAGACGAGCAGCTTATTCATTAGAAAACATATTCGGTTCATTCAGAATCTAAATGGCGTCTGTGTAGAATGTAAAGTACCCTTTTGGAGGGTGTATCTGTTCTTATCAGAGGCAGTTAATGCGATATTTCTGGTACGATAATTGAAAGGTATCCAATAACCTATTTTTGTAAATTCCAAAATTAGACGTTCAGTATCCATAGGAGTATTTTATCTTATTAAATCAATTCATACAAAAGAAGGCAATAAAGTCACTAAGACGCAAGTGGTTACTGAATGTGAAAAACCAAGTGAATAAGAAAAAAAAAAACATTATTAAAGAGAGAAAACAATAAAAGTACAGGAATTAAGAAAATAGATAATAACGATTGACATTGAATTTAAATTTTTGAAGATCATAGGTGACTGGAAAGAAAAAAGCCGGAAGAGGCCCATGAGCGAGAACTTAAAGTAAAGAAACCCTTAACATAGAACTTACGGTTACATCTAGACATTCAAATTGTACAGTGATGAGACCCCTCCGCCAATCTAGTACTACACTTCAATTCATAAAGTCTAGGTACCAAAGAAGTAATCTCACCAAAACACTTATGAGTGTCATTCAAAAAATACTAAGCCTCACCTAGAAGTTGGAGAAACAAGACAGTTTTTCACTATTTTCTATATAGTCTCCTTTGACATCAATGCAGTTGGTCCTACGAAGGTGGCTTCCTGGTTCCTTCAAAACTCCTCCATAGCCCATATGATCTCAACATTGTTTCTGAAATAGCGGCCCCATATGTGGGATTTGAGTAGGAAAAGTTAAGAAGTCAGATGGAGCTAAATCTGATGTGTAAAGCCGATGAGGTAGCAATTGAAAGCCAAAATTGGCTGCTTCAGTTACTGCAACATGAGCAGTGTGAGCGGGCGCGTTATCTTGAAGCAAGAGAAAAACTTCACTCAGCTTCCCTCTGTATTTCGACTTGACTTCTTTCTTCAATTTTCTTAATTCTCATCCATAGTACTCTCCGTTAATATTTTTCTTTTTTCCATGTAGTCATTTATAATGATGTCTTCAGAATCACAAATAACAAACGCCACTACCTTGCGAACAGATGCTGCTTGCTTGAACTCTTTCAGGGTTGGAGAACCAGAGTATTTCCACTGTTTGCATTGAATCTTTGCTTTCAACTTCGAAGTCGTGAACCCAGATATCATTTTCAGTTACTAATCTGCGGTGGAAATTCTCAGGGTCTGCCTGGGAGTGAATCAGAATTGTCCTGGAAATGTCAACCCTTTTCAGCTTCTCCCCTGGTCATCCCCAAGGTCTCAGTTAAAACAGTATAGACCGAACCATGAACTAATGTCTATGAATTTAGCTATCTGCTCTATAGTAAGACTTCTGTTATCCCAAAATGTATGGTATCAACTTCTTCATCAGTGGTTGAGGTTTTTGGACGACCTGACCGAGGGTCATCTTTCGTGCTGTCCTGCCCCGCTTGAATTCTACAACTCGCTTCTTCACAGTTGCATAAGAAAAACGAGTCTGTAGCAATTATCTGTACCGTGTCCTCATGGATTTCCTTGAGTATCATACCTTTCTTTTTCAGATACTCTATGCCTGCTTGGGCATCTATTTTATCAATTTTTAGATTTGTCTCACATCTCTCACCTTCCTAAGGGTCTCACCTGGACAGAAATTGAGGTAGAAATTCCAATTAGTTTTTCTAGTTTTATAAGAAGCGGTTGAGTGTTGCCACAACAATAATGTTCAGCTTTTTAAAAGGCACTTGTACCATAACAATATTTATAGAAGTACATAGAAGTTATATTAAGGCAGTTAGAAAGTAACTGAAGCCGAGATGCCAGGTCATGACCGATAATATTGTAAAGTCTTTGAATTTTATCAAGAATGTCTAAATACATAGCAGAAGCAGCAGACCAGATGTAGCAGGCATATTCAATACGTGAACAAATGGTAGAATTTTAAATGTATAAGACAAATTCTGGTACAATACAGTAAACCGAATTTCTCGAAGTAGACCTAGAAATGGATTCTATATAATATTTCCACTTTATAATTGTAGAAAACGTTAGCCAAAGAAGGTTAGTTTGTTTTTTGTTGGCCTTGTTTTTTACGGTATATCAATCCACTGGTTCATTTAATGCCGAAATTTAATGTTTTTCTAAATAAAACCTCATTATATATATATATATATATATATATATATATATATATATATATATATATATATATATAGTGGTGGAAATAAATATTCGTACACTTGAAAAATTGTATTTTTATAAATGTAAAAGCCTTAAATAAAACAAATCTCGGCACATTTTATGTATAAAGACACATACTATTAAAAAATAATAATAAATTCTTATAATTAATTCTTATTCTAACAGAAATTAATGCATGAAAAAAGTATTCGTACAAATCAATTATTAGAATAAAATAATCAACTAAATTATGAAAAAAAGAATATTCTAGAATGTTCCAGTAATGTTATCAGTAATTATAGTTAACGCTATTAGCCATTATCAGAGCATTCTGCAATTTCTAGTCTTACGAGAAGGTTCTAATAAAGCCTAATTGTAAAGCATTGACTATTTCACAAAAACAACACATTTTGTCTCTTTGGAAAGATGGGAACAGTTACAGAACGATTTCTAACAACCTGAATATTCCTTTTACTACAATTGCTTCGTTCATTGCAAGGTTTAAAACTCGTAACAGCTTCTCCGAGGAAGATTTCTCGAAGATCAGCAAGGATATTAGGACGCCAGATCCAACAAAATCCACAGGTTACCCGAGAAGAGCTGCAGGAAGATCTGCGTACATTAGGGATTAAAGTAACCAAACGTACAATAAGTAATGAACTACACAAAACAGTCTGAAATCACACATCCCAAGGAAGACTCCACTCCTCTTGAAACGACACAGAATGCTAGAATAAAATTCGTTAGAGAGCAGAAGGATAAAGAATATTCGTTTTGCGAAAAAGTACTATGGACAGATGAAACTAAAATAGAGTTGTTTGGTCATAATTATCGAAATCATGTGTGGAGGAAGGACGGTGAAGCCTACTTACCAAAGAACACGTTGCCAACTGTAAAGTTTGGCGGTGGCAGTATCATGATCTGGGGCTGTTTTTCTGCAAAAGGTGTTGGCAGAATATCAATAATAGATGGCAAAATGAATGCCGAAAGATACCAGAAAATCCTGCAAGACAGTTTAATGCGTTCTGTTGAGAGACTTCGGCTACCTCCTGATTGGGTTTTCCAACTGGATAATGATCCTAAGTATACCGCTAGATCTACAAGGAAATGGTTAGCTGAAAGTAACGTTGATGTCTTGTAATGGCCAAGTCAGTCCCAAGACTTGAACCCAATCGAGAATTTATGACAATATTTGAAAATTCAAATTGGGAAAAGAGCACCAACAAATATCAAGAATTTGAAGACAATATGCCAAGAGGGATGGGAACAAAATACCACTCAATGTGTGCAAATCATTAGTTGAGACATATAGGATTAAACTGGTCGCTGTTGAACTCAATAAAGGATATTCTACAAAGTATTAAATTATTATGTTTTTTTTTATGTTGTACGAATACTTTTTTCATCAGTTAAAATGAAGAAATGCATTAATTTCTGTTAGAATAAGGATTAATTAAGTTTATTACTATTTTTTAATAAAATGTATGTTTACACATAACATGTATCAAAATTTGTTTTAGTTAAGGCTTTTACATTTATAAAAATACAATTTTTCAACTGTACGAATATTTATTTCCCCACACTGTGTATATATATATATATATATATATATATATATATATATATATATATATATATATATATATATTGTGCGGATCTATTACGCACGAACATACATACATACATACAAAAATACAAATCACACATAACGCCAAGCATTCATTGATTAATTAATCACCACGACGTTATTATAGACAATTTACAAATCACAGCAATGCGACAATTTTGTAATCGCTATATTTCTACGCAATCAGTTTTGTGCACTTTTGGGAGAAACGGATCACAGAAGCTTTTTTAGGTCTCCTCAAAGCTCGATCGCTGATTGGTCGATGCCAACCAATCAGATCATCTGCACGTGAAGAATAATTCTTCCCGTGCAGCGATTTGGAGCCTACAGTTGCATATAAATATTAAGGTCTTTTTCATGTCAGTAGTGAGATTTCAGCTGCCAAACAAATCCACGACAGTTGAAACTTTCTCACTCACACACACCACTCACATGCTGAACATACCTTGTACACACTCACGGAGACTCTTCTTACACAGCAATATCTTTCAAGAACAATCACTACAAGAGACTCTCATGAACATTCTTCCAGTGAACTTTGGAACATTAAAATAAGAGATAAAGTGAGACAACTCTTGGTTAATTCTACTTTTTCTTACTTAAATGCATGCTTTACTTCACATAGTTGTTTGATATTGTACGTCTTGTTAAATACATATTTTATGTGTAACAATGTTTTTGGTTATCTTTTTCTGTGTCAGCCTTGTTTTCTAATCTAAAGTTAAATTAATGTGGTGGAGTCCGCCACAATATATATATATATATATATATATATATATATATATATATATATATATGAAGAACTTGGTAATTCGTATGGGTAATCCCAAGGAGGATGAAATCCTGAGAGCTCAATGTAAATCCAGATCTAATATTTTAAAGAAAAACAGACAACTTTAAGGTACAATGGAAGTGATATCTGATGATTCGGCGTCATTTAAAAGGGCTCTGGTGAAATAAATTATTATAAAGGTACCTTAAAGTGGTCTGTTTTTCTTTAATATATATATATATATATATATATATATATATATATATATATATATATATATTGTTGTAATTTTACAATAAAAATGTAGTTTTATCCTTTAGTGCTGTATTGATTGTCATTTTTCTATAAATATATATCATTATTAGTCACTATTTTTAATAAATATATTGCTGGTATTTTTACCATAATATATTTTATACTTTTTTTGTGACCCACCAACTTATCACCTCGGGTCAGGGTGGACCTGGTAACAAAAGCAATTAATTGGTGGTTCAGCATTCCTCAAAACATCTCTCGATCAAGGGGATTGCTGATGTTTTTAGTTTATCGACATGCCCAGGACTAGAGAAGATTAGTATCAGCCATTCTCTCAGAAGAACAAAAGATAGCAGTGTTATATACTAAATAATACACTGAACGAAAAACAAAAAAACAAACAGGGAATGCGTCGAAATAATCCAAACGACTGCATCAGTAAAATTCTGCTAGAATACTAATACTAATACTAATACTAAACCTGTCAGGCCGTCACTTGATCTTCAGTCAACTGTTCTACATAATGTTGGCGAAAAGTTTTCGGCCACTATTTAATAAATGAAAGGCTTCAAATGTGCTGATTAAAACTTCGATATTTACTTAGTCAGGATTCAGATTCCCTGATATAGATGCTCTTCTTAGCTGATAATTTGTAGTCTTTGTGCGATAATAAGAACAGTCTCTTTCATCTCGTTGACATTCGGACGATTTGCTTGGCGGTACAGACAGACATTGAGCCATTGAAAAACGTAAGCTCTTCAGACAACAAAAAAGCGTAGCGGTTGGCGAGATTACGAAGGAAATTGCGAGATCTGAAATGATCCGCTATTGCTCGATTAAGACCGATAATCATCATATATGTCTGTTGCTAATAATAATAATAATAATAATAATAATAATAATGAAGAAGAAGAAGCAGAAAGAGAAATAATAAGAATATAATTAGGTTAATAAAAATAACTATAAAATAATAATAAAGATGATGGTGACAATAAAGAGGGCGCAGAAAGAGATGTAATAAGATAAGTATCGTTGGAATAATAATAATAATAATAATAATAATAATAATAATAATAATAGTAATAATAGTAATAAAACTAACAATGCTGAAGATGATGTAAAAAGAGATGTAATGTGAAGATAAAGAGGGTAGGGATAATAATAATAATAATAAAAATAATGAAGAGGGTCACAAAACCAAGTGATAAGAAGAGAAAGAGGATACGAAGAATAATGATAATAATAATGATGATAATGATGATGATGATGATGATGATGATGATGATGATGAAGGGTCACAAAACCAATTGATAAGAGAGAGAGGGTACGCAGAATAATAATAATAATAATAATAATAATAATAATAATAATAATAATGATGATGATAATGATGATGAGAAGTCACAAAGCCAACTGATAAGAAGAGAAATAGGATACGAATAATAATAATAATAATAATAATAATAATAATAGTAATAAAACTAACAATAATAATGATGATAATGATGATGATGAAGATGATGTAAAAAGAGAAGTAATGTGAAGATAAATAGGGTAGGGATAACAATAATAATAATAATAATAATAATAATAATAATAATAATAATAATAATAATTGTTGTGTCGTGGCACAATAGTAAAAATAAGAAAATCAAGTCGAGGTTGGTTTAAGGAACAAGTGTATTTAACATCACAGATACAAAGGTAGGAAACGGGTACTACTCAGCTAGGCAGTTGTAGTACTGTCGCTGCTTACGATATTCAGCCACCTCCCCACAAGGGCGTTATGTGGCACAAGGCCTTTTTAACGTGGGCATTCCGAGCCCGTGGGCTCGGCCAAAAGTATGCCCATTGAACCCGTATAAACGGGTTCTGGGCCGGTCTACCTCCCCGAAGGAGACTCCGCCCTTCGGCGTAGCCTCCCTCGGGTTCCGCCCGCCCGAAAGCAGAGAGTTCAGCCGGTCACAAAGTGAACGACTGACTGTCGCTGCTTACACCCCGGGTAGGTATTACTGGCACTATATATAGTGAGAACCGGTGTAATTCCCTTGTGTTAGAAGGCCGGTGTAACAATAATAATAATAGTAATAAAACTAACAATAATAATGATGATAATGATGATGATGAAGATGATATAAAAAGAGAAGAAATATGAAGATAAATAGGGTAGGGATAATAATAATAATAATAATAATAATAATAATAATAATAATAATCGATTAAATACTATATCGACAAAGAAATATTCTACGCTGTGCTGAATTTGTAAAGACGAAACAGTAATCTAGTTGATATCAGTATCAAAATCTAGACCACAACTCTAAAGAAATAACATGATATAATTTGCAAGGTAATTCCTTATACGGTCGGAATTGGTTAGACGGTAATTTTCAGAAGCCGTCGATGGTTGTGTTGAGCCTACTGGCATTGTTCACACTGCTTATCATGACAGATTTTGCACTCCCTCACAGAAATATTAACTAAAGTCATCACAGTATAGTTTCAGTATAAACTACAAATGCGTTCCGTGCAAGTTCTAAGGTATTATATATTTATGTGTGAAAGTTCCCAGTATTAGAGATAAAGCATAAATAGATATAAGGGTCTCTGTGGGTTTTCACCAAACACAAAATGTACGTGAGCAGGTGTTTTTAGGTATGCTCTATTTATGAATGAAAGTGCTCAATATCAAGGATAGAGCGTGTGTAAATATGAAAATGAACACAGATCAACACTGAGTGGGTAGTTTGTTTCATGCTTGTACGGGCTCTTTAGACCAATTAAGCTATCTGGGTTGCTTAGATGCTTACCATGTTTTTTTTTTCAATTCGAGAGGAATTTAAGGAAGCTGGTAAGACGTTGGTTTCTCCTGAAAAAATGGAGAAGCAGTTTCGAATCCTGTCGAGGAGCTCTTTTTCCTTAATAACTTTTCTCGATATCTGTCTATATTTCTAAGATGAGTTATTATGTCCATTATTTACATTATTCGGACTATTGTCCTCATCTTTGTCGCCATATTTATCCGATCCTTCAGTATCTTATGTTTCTGAGATGAAGTATTATGTACACTATTTACATTATTCGGACTATTGTCCTCATCTTTGTTGCCATATTTATCCGATCTTTCAGTATCTGTCTATATTTCTGAGATGATGTATTATGTACACTATTTACATTATTCGGACTATTGTCCTCATCTTGGTCGCCATATTTTTAACAACGTTTCGGACGTTATACGCGCCACCTAAAGAAGGCCGGAGCGTACAACGGCCGAAACTTTGTAATAAATATGGCGACAATGATGAGAACAATAGTCCGAATAATGTAAATAGTGTACATAATACCTCATCTGAGAAATATAGACAAATACTGAAGGGCCGAAACTTTGTAATAAATATGGCAACAAAGATGAGGACAATAGTCCGAATAATGTAAATAGTGTACATAATACCTCATCTCAGAAACATAGACAGATACCGAAAGGTCGAAACTTTGTAATAAATATGACGACAATAGTCAGAATAATGTAAATAGTGTACATAATACCTCATCTGAGAAATATAGACAGATACTGAAGGGCCGAAACTTTGTAATAAATATAGCGACAAATATGAGGACAATAGTCCGAATATTGTAAATAGTGTACATAATACCTCATCTCAGAAATATAGACAGATACTGAAGGGCCGAAACGTTGTAATAAATATGGCAACAAAAATGAAGACAATAGTGTGAATAATGTAAAGCTGTCTGTGAGGCTAAAGGAGAACCAACTCCATATTAAATAAATTTTCTTTGAATTTGACAAGTGTTTCAATTATTTTGTCCAACCCCTGTATATATATATATATATATATATATATATATATATATATATATATATATATATATATATATATGTTTGTGTGTGTTTCATTAAAATCTGTTGTTTTTTTTTTTCATGTAAACTAACCATAGATATTTTGGGGGTGGGGAGTAATGTATTTAGAAATTATCCAGATAATTTCAATTGAATTTTAATGTATTCACATTGAAATTAGTAAATGAAATTAATTGTTAAAGTAAACTATTTAACACAGTCAGCCTCATTAGCAACATCTCACCTGCAAAATCCCCAAAATACAAGACTAGCAAGTTTTTGAATCTCAAATGGCGGGATAATAAGTGTTTATAAAGACGGCTGTCACTACATCTCAGGGATCATAGTGTGATAATGGACCATTAAACTTCGGTACGTAAAATAGATATATTTATGATACACGATTGGATTTTCACTGTAAAAAATATCCAAAACTTTCGACGCTTGCTGTTGACCGCGGTTGGGGACTTTATATAAATATACGCCAGTGTATATGTATATATATATATATATATATATATATATATATATATATATATATATATATATATATATATATATATATATATATATATATGTGTGTGTGTGTGTGTGAATCTAAAGTGAATATTGTAGACAAATACCAGCGGCGAGAGAGCCACGCTTAAAGGTAATGGTATTAACTAACAATTGCGTCTAAAGCACGAAACAGAATATCGACGCTTCAATGACTGCTTTATATAATTAGATATATTCTATACCTAATATTGAGCATTTAAACTCACAATTATACCTCACATTAAAAATTTATTTTTATCCTATATATAGGCTGAATATGAGTGATAGAACTAACATATTCAGTTGTATGAATACAAGTTTATGACTCTGGGTATCACGCTTTTGCAACCATCCGACAAAGTTTGTCTGACAATCGCAAACCCTTGAAACTGAGGGTCATGAAATAATATCCTACAACTGAATATATATATATATATATATATATATATATATATATATATATATATATATATATATATATATATATATAGGCTCCTAAAATTCCGCTTGAAGATGAAACGAGACTAAACACCTCAATTCAACTTAATTTTAATAATTATTTGGATGATTTCGGCACTCGTTTTTGAAACATGAGAACTCTTATGTAGCGAAGGAATCATATTTTTAAACAAAAAAATATTATTATAATAATGCTCTACTTCTGTATGGAGCACTGTCTTCTTAAAAATAAAAACAAAAATACTAAGGAACTCCGGATTATGCACCCAACGTGTTATTTTCTATTTTCTGCATACCTGCACACTTATATATATATATATGGTTTTGAGGCACTTTCCAAAGGTACTGCATGCTGGGATCGACCTCTCTAATCCAATAATTCCAGGAACTCTCCTTACTGACATATTGAACATGGTGAGATTCGAACCCAGCTCTGAATGCGAAAGTTTTAACCCTTTGGCCCATTATTGTATGTAACACACAGACACAGACACAGACACAGACACACACACACACATATATATATATATATATATGAAAATTTCTCTGATTTAACCAGTAGATAAGACAATCTATCTGTGTGTAAGTTTTTGTTTTCCATGATTTAACCAGTAGATAAGTTAAATCAGAGAAATTTTCATATTTGTCAACATGGAAAACAAAAACTTACATACAGATATATATATATATATATATATATATATATATATATATATATATATATATATATATATATACATATATATATATATATTCTTAAATAAGATTCTTAATGAACGAAATATGTTTTGCTGTCTTTAACATATATTTTGTCTCTTGTTGAAAATCGTTTCTTTTCTATTGCTGGGAAGAAACGAAATTTGGTTGAATCTCATCTGTTCTTGAAAACCCGGGGAGAAGATTTCTTGTTGATGAATTAATCACTTTTTTGCCCTATCTACTTTTTCGTTCTTCGTTTATACAGATGCTTTGATTTTTTTTTCTACCCTCGTGTATTCAGCTAGCTTGCAGGAAAGAAAAAAAAATGTATGAATATTCTTTTGCTATATTTCAGCCTTAGGACTCTCCCACCCTCAAGAGAATTTAGGAGAAAAACAAACTTAAATTCCATCCTTTTTTAATATGTATGCATTCATCATCCAGAAAAGGGGCAGTGCCAACACCAAATAAAAATAAACCAGATTCCATTTTTTCACGCGTACATTGGAAGTTTTTTTATTCTTTTATTTTTTTTTCTTCTATCTAAAAATTCTAAGAAAGCAGATGTTATTATTTTTTCATTGAAATCATCTACAGAATAGTGTTTTAATCAATATTCTAAAGATCAAAATATCTTTGTAGTAAATATTTTAAATAATTTTAATTATTACTGAATTTAACATTTATAGTTAAAATTATCATATACTAATCTTATTACGAAAAACACTATCATGATACCAAATACTATTTCCAATAGTGCTATTTGTATTTATTTAACAAATGGAACCAATATGTGGCCACCAGTTTGAACTCGAACAACACGCTCAAACGGTCGACCAGCATAGCCTGTGGCACCATTGCGAGCAACACGTTCGATGGTTACTGAACACTTACTTCTACCAGTTTGACTTACAATTTTTTTTTCAATTCGTGCTATGGTTTTTAGTCACATCCTGTTGGAGTTATAATTTGATATGACCAAATTAGGCCTATGTTATTGAGAAGGTTCCTCCTTGAGACAGATCGACGTTATCGAACCCAGGACTCATGGTTGGAACACTGACATTCAAACCACTTTGCACACACCCACTTTGCACACACACACACACACACACATACATATATATATATATATATATATATATATATATATATATATATATATATATTCACAGAAAATATTCGTCCTCCGATAATTTCTCGGACATTCAGGGGAAAATTTCTCGGCATTCAGGCCGGTAAACGTTGTTTAATACTGTTTATTATAAACAGAGCATTTACTTAAATATTTTTACCTATAAAAAGAATGTATAATCATAAAAATGTCGTACTTTGTCCATTTCTTAATGTGTGACGTCATTTCTTTACATTTGATACGCCATGAGCAGATATGAATGTACGTGAGAGATTCATAGAAGATTGAAGTTCAAATACACTAAATTCGACCTTGCCAACCGGACGCTCCTCTGTGGCCAAATCGGTTAAGGCACGTCAAGCTAAATGACGCGTTCCGTATAGGATACAGGTTCGAATCCTGTCGGAAAATTTCTCGGACATTCAGACCGGTAAATGTTTAATACAGTTTATTCTAAACAGAGCATTTACTTAAATATATGTATCTATAAAAAGAATGTATAAAAATGTCTTTATATAATAATTCAATAACCAGGTTGGTAATTAATGTTTTTGACATTTGAGATATGGCTGGCTGATCTACCCTTCTCACTGTGCGAGTTTGGTTTGCGCTGTTATAATAGAATGGTTTCCCTTTGCCGTCTCCACGGCTTTGAGTAAGCCTTCTCTTAGATCCCTGCCCAAGTCTAGAATACCCAGGGTACCATATTTAACTCATAGTTGGTGGGTATCAAATAATGAGATTAGCCTGTTCCTTCTATTGCAGGCGGATTTGTTTTGAATTTACCTTTTTTCTAGCCTTTGCCTAAAGATGCCAGGCATAAAAGGCAGCAGGCGGTTTGAATTCAGAATTTCCTTCTACTCTGTCCTGTTATTTTACCCATAGGCAGAAGGATATTAGTACGCAAGTGCATGCAATGAACTCGACTGGAATTCGGACTCTCCGATTCCTCAATCCGACTCGCTAACCCTTCTGCACCATGTCTCCAAATTTCTGGACATTAATTCGTTAATATATAACAGCTAAGTCTCCTTCTCTGTCAGGCTATAAACCATTTTCTTCCCAAAGTCTCTGCCTTGAAATTATTTTCCTGTTAGCATTTATAACAAAAAAAAATAAATATATAAATAAAAACTAAATACCGCCCAGACCATTCTACATCCTAATAATTCCTTCTTTACTTGGGAAAAATTTATATGTTTCTTTCGACACACACGACACACACGATACACACATCAAACCAGCTGAAAATTGTCTGCGAAATATCTTTTCTATCGCTACTTTTTGAAACTGATGAGTCTACCGAATGGGTAAATAGATTTTATAGATCCAAATGGAAGACTTTTCGGCTATTACAATCACTCGAATTTCTTAATCTAGCGGATTATCTTTTGATAGTCTATAAACATACGCTGATTCGTGAACTTGGTGAATACAAGTAATTTACGACCAATTTTCGCCGATATTCCTGTCACAATGCTTCGGAATTACCCTTTGCATCTAAATGTTGCCTTTATTTGATATAATAGACGAACACGATTTTTATAACGTGTGCCAGTTCACAGTTCCCAATTCTACCGTTTATATTTCCAAAACCAAAGCAAGAAAAGGCATTAAACGGATTTTAAATCTCAACTCGAAACTCTAAACGATCAAAAAGGCATTTGGTTTCTCGAAATAGATTTTTTTACAGGTTTCCGATGACAACTGTGATCGATTCTACCGGTAATGATAATATTAGTTGTTTCCTTATAAGGAAACATTAGGCATTTATTGATCAGTGCAGCTCGAGAAACTGGCTCGGATCAAAGTAAAGTAACTCCCTTTGTGCGAACAAACTACATTTTATCTCTCAGTGTTCGTGTCTTCGGACAGTGCACAACTTAAAAATATTGACAGGTGTCTGCATCCGGGGAACAGCAGTACAGTGCACTTTCATTGCACTAAAGAGGGCGGATCGGTAGTAGTTTCTGTTGCTTGTTTAACGGCATATTAACTTCTTATGGGTCATTTAATACCGATATTTAATTTTCTTGGGAACTTTAAAGTAATACAAATATGATATATGTTATTCTACTTTCATAATTGAATACATGGTAGATCATACTCAGCTTTATTTGTTTTGCTTGTTTAACGTATATGAACACCCTATGTGCCATTTAATGCCGAAATTTAATTTTCTTGGAAGCTTTGAAGTAATAAAAATATGATATATGTTATTCTGCTTTCACAGTTGAATACATGGTAGATGATACTCAGCTTTTGTCCATATACATGTTTGTTTGGTTTGGATTGTTTTGTTTTTCGGCATATCGATCTCAATGGGTTATTTAATGCCGATAAGATTTCTATTGCTGGTAATACTTTTTTGCCAAAAACGTATTGCTGGTAATATTTTTTTTTTCTACAAAAAATGTATTTCTGATAATATTTATTTTTCTCAAAAATATATTGCTGGTAAATAATTTTTCCTCAAAAAATGTATTGCTCTTATTAAAACCTATTCTTACATTTTCATAGTGTTTTGACCCCAGTTTGATGTTTAACTATTCACCCATAGCTGGGACCCTAACAGATGCTACCACACTGGGTCAGAGTGGACCTGGGAACGCCAGCAGTTGAGAGGTGGTTCCACTCTACTAAAAACCTCCTGATCAGAGTCCTTTATTGTCTTACCCAGGACGCGGATGTAGTTTATCGTCTTACCCAGGACACGGATATTGTTTATCGTCTTACCCAGGACGCAGATGTAGTTTATCGTCTTACCCAGGACGCGGACGTAGTTTATCTTCTTCCCCAGGACGCGGATGAAATTTTTCGTCTTCCCCAGGACTCGGATGTAGTTTATCGTCTTACCCAGGACGCGGATGTAGTTTATCGTCTTACCCAGGACGCGGATGAAATTTTTCGTCTTCCCCAGGACGCGGACGTAGTTTATCGACTTACCCAGGACGCGGATGTAGTTTATCGTATTACCCAGGACGCGGACGTAGTTTATCGTCTTCCCCAGGACGCGGATGTAATTTTTCGTCTTCCCCAGGACGCGGAAGTAGTTTATCGTCTTACCCAGGATGCGGATGTAGTTTATCGTCTTACCCAGGATGCGGATGTAGTTTATCGTCTTACCCAGGACGCATACATGTTTGTGTGGACATAACTAGAAGAGGTGGTGATACGTGTGTTTTACGATGTATTTTAATTGAAGATATATTTTGGATAGAGTTTGATTTAAGAAATAATAGGATTATTATATGGATTAATATCCTGAAATATTGATTTTTTGGTAGTTTTTTAAGCAGGGTTTACTGAACTTTTTAATTATGTTTTTTTATTGCGCATACTTCTTGGCATGCCGTACAGATTGGTGGTGGCTCTTGTTTTAGAACATAAGAATGAGTTATCATGGAGTGTCGGTATGAAGTTTGAACATGAATACTTCATCTTTCTTTGTTTTAGTGTTTAATACCATTCTTCTATAATAGGTTTAATGCTGTATATTTCAAATGTATTACTGGTATTTTAACTATAAAAATGTATTTTCATACATTCATAGTATTTTTGTCTTTTTTGTGGGGGTTCACTATTTGCTCATATCCGGGTCCTTAGCAGGTAAAAGGTGGTTCCTCACTCGTCAACACCTCCAATCTCTCGATCAGAGGCCTTGCTGCAGGATATAGTTAATCGTCATACCCAGGACTAATTGGTAGTAAAACCAATGTCAGCATAACCGTTGGTTGCGTTGGCTGTGTTATTTTGGGGCTTGATCAGTGTGTTCTGAGTCCCAATACTAAACTGGCCGTGTGTCACATTCTGCCAGTGTGTGACGGCAGATAAATACAATCTGCCTTCGGACAGGCCAATTACAGTTTATCTCCCAATAGCTTGTCTGTCTTTGGAGAGAAAAAAACAAATAAATGAGAGATTCCTGCTACCGGATATTCCAACCCAGCAGCAGTACTTCTCTCATTGCAGCAAAGACGGAGCAGCGGTGAAATATCGACGCAAGAGCAACGTTGGTGGGACCAGGCAATTTAGGGACTTGACTAATGCTCACGCAGACTCTCCATATTTTAACCAGCCTGATGTCATGTCCCTCCACCGCGCGCTGGGTGGGAGGGGCTTGAATTTAATACCAAGTGACGCATCTGATCTTTACTCATTTTCAATGGGAGAAGGCGCCCGTTCGTTGATGGGCTCCAACTCTGCTACAGTATCTTCGTCATTGCATTAACAGAAGTTAGATCAGGATAATAACGACGCCAACGTGACAGTTTCATCTTCGCCCGCATGCACATACATGTATATGGCTTTTTCACGAAAAAAGACGATCTCGTGCCACATCCTACCCTTCGTGCTGAAGTTAGGTAAATATTCATTCCCTGGATATCAAAGAGAAGTATCTATTCCCCTAAGTTCTAATAGTAAGCCGGTTCGCGTACGATCATCGAAGTTAAGCCTACGTCGTGCCTGGTCAGTAACTGAATAGCTAAACGCTTAAGAATGTCAGGTGTTGTACGATTGGATGTGCAGGTGGTGTAATGAAGAACGGCCAGGAATTTGAAATCGGATTGCTGAGGTCTATTTCCAGTCAGTTTCATTATATTCACCTAAGAGACAAATACCCTTGGGAAAGGTATAAATACATATTTCTCCACCAGCTATGGATTAATGAGCATGACTTTTCTGTGACGCCAACGAATACTCGTTGTCACTTTTGTAATGCTCGTTGTAGAAGAGACTTGGTAATCGCAGATATTAACGCCGTTGAACAATGCTGGTGTCAGACACCTTCAAATATCACTCGCACTAATAGTACTCCCTCAAAGAGTAAACTGTATAGTGATCCGAATAGAGAAATAGTATAGTAAATAGAGCAGAGAATAGCGGTCCGTATAGTAATAGGGGATAAAGAGAAATAGCAATCAGAATAGTAATAGAGTATAGACTTGAAATGACGATCCGAATAGTAATAGAACAGAAATGGCTATCTGAATAGTAATATAGGATAGAATAGAAATGGCGTACAGAATAGTAATAGAGGATAAACTCGAAATGACGATCCGAATATTAATAGAGGATAGTCTAGAAATGGCGATCCGAATAGTAATAGAGGATAGACTAGAAATGCAGATCCGAATAGTAATACAGGATAGACTAGAAATGCAGATCCGAATCGTAATAGAAGATAGACTAGCAATGGCGATCCGAATAGTAATAGAGGATATACTAGGAATAGCGACCCAAATCGGGTCGTTATTCCTAGTATAGAAATAAATAGAGGATAGAAATAAAATGACGATCCGAAGAGTAATAGAGGATATACTAGGAATGGCGACCCGAATCGTAATAGAGATTAGAATAGAAATGGCAATCCGAATCGTAATAGAAGATAGAACAGAAATGGCTATCCGAATAGTAATATAGGATAGCCTAGAAATGGCAATCAGAATTGTAATAGAGAATAGAATAGAAATGGCGATCAGAATCGTAATAGATGATAGACACGAAATGACGATCCGAATATTAATAGAGGATAGACTAGAAATGGTGATCCGACTAGTTATAGAGGATATACTAGGAATGGCGACCCGAATCGTAATAGAGGAGAGAATAGAAATGGTGATCCGACTAGTAATATAGGATATTATAGGAATGGCGACACGAATCGTAATAGAGGATAGAATAGAAATGGCGATCCGACTAGTAATAGAAGATAGAACAGAAATGGCTATCCGAATAGTAATATAGGATAGACTAGAAATGGCAATCAGAATTGTAATGGGGGATAGAATAGAAATGGCGATCCGAATAGTAATAGAGGATACACATATACTAGGTATGGCGACCCGAATCGTATTAGAGGATAGAATAGAAATTGCGATCCGAATAGTTATAGAGGATATACTAGGAATGGCGACCCGAATAGTAATAGAAGATAGAATAGAAATGGCGATCCGAATATTAATAGAGGATATACTAAGAATGACGACCCGAATCGTAATAGAGGATAGTCTGGAAATGGCGATCCGAATAGTAACAGAGTATAGACCAGAATAGCTATCTTCAGTCGTCAGCTTCATATATTTATATATGCGTTTCCTTTATGGTCACGTATTCTAATAAATTCAATAATGAAATCGTCTGCGTTTGTTTTACGTCCTAATTCAAGTGTCATCAGCGACCCTTTGTTCCTATATAACAGACTTGCATTAGTACATCAATTATTCTTATAATCTAATAATATTTTCTGGCTTTAAATAACTTACAAAATGTTGATAAGCCGTAAGAAAACGAATCAATCATGTAATAACAATGGTAATATTAGCTATTTCCTTATTAGGAAACATTCGGTATTCATTGATCTGTGTTACTCGAGTTATGCTCTAATTCACACTCTGGTCATCGAGTTGGGGATCAAAGTGTAGTACGTGTTTCTGGCTTCGGATAGACCGCAAAAAATAAGTGATGGATGTCTGGTCCCGGAGTTTCAAACCATGCGGAAACACTGCCCTCGGAATGAGGGTCGGAGGAATATTGACGCCAGCACGACATTGGTTGTGGGGTCTGGTTAATTTTTAGTCTTGGCCCATGTGCACTCTTTTAGGCTCCCCACTTTAAACGGGCCTAGTGCCATATCACATCATCGTGGATGGTTGAGTAAATAGCAAGTATAATCCTTCCCTTCGGACAGACAAACTATATTTTATCTCCCAAATCTGATTCTATCTTCGGGGAGAACACAGCAAGTAAACGTGGGATGCCTACTCTGGGGGATTCCAGCTCCGCTGCAGTACCTTCCTCATTGCACCAAATCGACGCCAGCGCAACGTTCGTTGCGGGGATAGGGTACATTTAGGCGTTAGTCCAGTTGCAGGCGCTTGGTATCCTCACATTTAACAGGCCTTGTGCCATATCCCGTCACCATAAATGTATTATTTATTCTCTCTACCTCTAATGGTAAGGGTAATATTAGCCGTTTCTTCGTGTGGAAACATTAGGCATTCATTAACCGAGCAGCCAGTGCTAATCATGTTATCATTCACTCCATGGTCATCGAGATCAATGTGTAGTATCTGTTTTCTTCAACACTAATGGCAATATTAATATTACTCACTCACTCACACTCGGTTACTCTAGAGTCCCTGAGAAGTATGGAGCACGGCTTTCAGCACGGTAACACTTCTTTCTGTGGTTTAAATAGAAAGTATTAGTTTTTTCTGGTATATTGTGGTTCACTCTATCCGTTACGTGTTTTTTTTTTTTTAAATTTAGAGTTGTCTTTTTAAACTGGAGACCAACCACAATAAAAGAGCCCAAACTGCCGTACTCATTAACCTGGGAGTGAGGAGATAGATTCAGGTCTTTCCTCCAGATATTTGAGCGTGGGAATAATATGAACCCGACTGGAATTCGAACTCAGCACTCCAAATTCTAATTCCGTGCCGCTATCCACTACATCCAATCAAAATATTAGCCGTTTTCTAGTAAAGAATCATTTAGTATTCATTGACCGAGCAGCCAGTTTGCTATCAGTTGATACTTATAAAATCTTTCTCATAAAACTCTATTTTTTTCAGGAAAATAAATTTCTCAAGTCCAATATCTGTTATTACTCTATCAAGTATTGTTGGGCGGTTTCCTTCCTAACCTTTTGTTTGAAGTAGTGTGGAACGCCATCATCTTGATGACATCATTGTTTTCTCGTGGAGTTGTAAGTGATATCCATTTTAGTGGTTGCTGTTGAAAGTCTCGAAATTATTTGCTTCTCTTCTGAGCTGATCTCTTTCTTATGACCTATGGCAATATATTGATCTGAAATTAAAAATGACTATCCATAACTACTCTGTTCCATTTTATTTTCAACAACCCTTCTATTGCATAAAACAATCTGACACCATCAAATAAAATTTTGTAAATATCTACATCATATTAATTGATTATTTTCATAAAGAACCTAACTTCTGGTCCAGTCATAACCTTCATCCAACATAGCCCTATATTCAAGAAAAATCACTACTGAGAAATCAGTTTACAGATTTGCAACAGTAGCTTCTTCAAATATTTTCTTGCTGGCCAATCAACATTTTTGCTTATTACCAATTCTTGATTTTTTTTTCTGCGACATTTTTAAAGCCAAATTTTTTCTCCTGTTCTTGTTAATCTTTTCAACATCTTTTCAGATTATTTTATAATCTCTTTTCAACTTTTTTGCAATTTCCAACATTTGTGTGCACAAGACTTTAACTTTACAATAACTTCCCTCTCTTTTGAGCTTATCTCTTTCTTACAACCTATGGCAATCTTTATTTATCTGAAATTTAAAAAAAAATGACCATCAATAACTGTACTGCTTCATTTTATTTTCAACAACCCTTTAATTTCATAATAAAATTTCCCACCATTAAATAAGTTCTTGTAAATATATATATAAATAAATTGCAGTGTATGTGTGTCCGTTGGACACGGAATTAGAAATTAAACAAATAACTCGTTTAAAATTAAATTTAAATATCAAACAAAGTGGAAAAAAACTGTTTCTTTACTAAAGGTTTAAATTTAATTTTGCTTTCCATCTCAATTGCAATTGATATTGTCTAATTAAACCATAATTAAAACTTAAGAGAAGCATGGCATGTTGCTCATATGTTGTTTTTTTTTTTTCTAGTATGTTACTGTGATGTATTCTAAATATTACATAGTTCTGTTTCTCTAATGTTTTTTTAAGAGTGACTTTATGTGAAGTGATCATAAAGAATGATGATTTTTAAAACAAAATAAAGATTGTGTGAAAAATAAATGTAAACAAACTACGGAGATCGATTGCGTATATGAAGAAAGATTATGCCGAATTAAGGTGTCGAATAAAGATAAAATAATTTTATTATTTCAATTTCTTATAAATTTTATTTACATAGGATGCTGAAGGTAAAAGGCTGAAGGCCCAAAAGCACCCTCGCAGGAGCTATCCTAAAGACTGCCTGAAGGGGGGCTTCTAGGCTAGCTTCTAATAAAAATTAATATAATAAGCACAAAGTATTTTTCTCGTATAGATGTTCTGAAAATTTTACTGCCTCAAGTTAATATCAATTTTACCGCAAAAACATTGATTGGCATAAGAAAATCTGGCTTGATGTAATTAATCTCTCCAATTTCAAAAAATATTTTCTATTTGACAGCTTCATTAGTTTTTATTTTAGGTTTTATTGCTTCTGTGAAATCTTCTTTGTTTGAATATTGTTTTCTGTTCTCATTTACATCTCTTTTAATGGTGGACTATAAGTTTTTAATTGGATTAATACCTGAAGAAGCTGGTAGCCATTTCATTCATTTGGTGTCTTTGAAACTTTTTTTTTGGCAAGGTGGACAAGAATCAACTGCAGTATGTGAAGGCACATTATTTTGCATAAAGTTAATCTTTAGCTGGAAGCATCTTGGTTGGAGGTCAGTACCACTCAAAAAATGACTTGTCTAAGAACTTACACTAATTCTCTGGATTTATTTTGATAATATCATAAACTTTGATTTGGCCTATCTGAACATTATCCCCAACCCCCCATTGTCTTCTATATCGTATTGATTGACTATTTTCATAAGGGACTTAGCTTCTGGTCCAGCCATCATCTTCATCCAACGTAGTGCTATATTCAAGAAAAATGACTACTGAGAAATCAGTTTACATGTATTTCTGTACTCACATGTTTCTCATTGTGATGCTTACTTAAATGTGAATATTTGGCTAGAGGCATGAAAACAACCAGTTTTATTAATATTCTGTATCATATCTCTCTTTTTATATTTGCAACAGTAGCTTCTTCAAATATTTTCTTGCTGGTCAATCAACATTTTTACTTATTACCAATTCTTTATTATTCTCAGATTTTTTTTCTGCAACATTTTTAAAGCCAATTTTTTTTCTCCGGTTCCTGTCAATACTTTCAACTTCTTTTGAGGTTATATTATAATCTATTTTTAACTTTTTGCAATTTCCAACATTTGTGTGCACAAGATTTTAACTTTACAATAACTTGCTTCTCTTTTGAGCGTATCTCTTTCTTATGACCTATGGCAATCTTTATTTATCTGAAATTTAAAAAAATAACTATCAATAACTACACTGTTTCATTTTATTTACAATTTGATAAACAAAACTTTTTAAATTTAAAATGCATAATAAAATCTCACACCATCAAATAAGTTTTTGCAGCTACAGTAGAATCCCTGACAACCGGTTTAAGAAGGCCTTCCGAATATGAAGAATTGGTTACAAAGTCCGGATATGAGGGGTTTTATTTAGATTAAAATAAAAAACTGAAATCAGGTTTAACATTTATTTTCAATAGAATAAGCTAATGAATGGTGTGCGAAATATAACGGAATTGATTTTAAGGAAAAAGAAATAAATTATGCAATGTTAATGAAAATTCAATTAATTAAGTATGCCACGTATGCAAAACAAATAATGTAACGAGGATTTTTTAATCGCTGTTGCATGATGATTCTTTCTCTTCTAATGTCATTCTCAACTTTTTCCTCGTTTTGTTTTGCATTTGTTCTTGAAATTCTTTTTAACTCTGCGTGCGTTATTGCAATCGTCATAGGCGAATTCTGGCTTTCATTCCATAAAACTGACAACCTTTTCATTAGCTTTTTTAATTCCATTACAGGTTTCATCACAATCATGCATCTCGTCGCTATCTAATTGCATATTTGTCTCGTTGTCATCCTTTCCTCTTATTCCCATCATCTTTTGCACCAATACAAGACATTAGGGTAAAATAAGCATAAGTAACTATATAAAGTAAATTTCCTGAAAAACAGAAATTTCAAATCAGTTGCATATCACCCAAATAGTTCAAATATACACATCAAAATCATGTCCGGATATGCAGGATTCCGGATATGCAGGATTCCGGATATGAGGTATTCCGGATATGAGGGATTCCGGATATGAAGGATTCCGGATATGAGGTATTCTACTGTATTTCTAATAAAAAATGAATATAATAAAATGAAATTCACAACGTAATCTTCTCAAATAATACTATTCTGAAAGTGTTACTAGGATGAATTAACATCAAGCTATCCAATGTCAAATAGTTATTAATGTAAATGGAAATATTCGCCGTTTCCCTACAAGGAAACATTTGGCATTCAATGATCCAACAGTCAATATTGCATTCGGTTGAAATTTACAAAATCTTTCTGTTAAAACAATTTTCAGGAAAATAGTTTCCTAGAGTTCTCCAGTAGCCATTATTGCTCTTTCCTTTGTCGATGGGACTTTCTTTGTTAACCTTTTATTTGAAGTAGTCTGGAATGTCAACATTTTGATTATGCCATTATTTTCTCTTTGAGTTATATGTGATATCGATTTTATTGGTTGCTGTTGAAAGTCAAGAAATGATGTGGTTTCTGATATTTGGTACAGTTCTTTTGGTATTCGGTAGCGCAAGTTCACGTTGTTCGGAAAAGGATGTTTCTCGCTAGGACCTACAGGCTTCATTCTCTCGATGCCATTTTAAACCATCGATCTGAGAAAATGGTTGTATAGAGCTAACAGGTTAGAAATCTCTGAACGTGTTTCGCGCCATGCACGACATCCATATGAAAGACTCGGACTGACGAGACATGTGTCGAAGTTTAATGTTAATGTTTTGGGAGAACAGAGGATGGTGAGTGTCAAGACGGCCGTTTTTTTTTTTAATTTGAAGGGGAAGCAACATTTGGTGGTTAGATTTAGCGCCACTGAATAATAATGTTGAATAAAAATGAATGGGTTAAAGAAAGAAAGAAAGAAAGAAAGAAAGAAAGAAAGAAAGAGTGGGAAAATATTAAGAATGAGGGAAAATAAAAGAATGAAATAAAACAATGAAGATGTCATGGGTTCTTACCTATAACTACAGAATGAACTCTTCCTAACACTATGTATCCTACGACTCTCAAGAGAGAGGGACGAATCAAGCCGAGCTTCTCGGTTTGACGGTTGAACTCTCTGCCTCTGAGCAGAGAGGAAAGCGGACGATGCTCCGCCGAAGGGTAGAGTCTCGTTCGTGGATGTTGACCAACCCGATCCCGTTTGTACGGGTTTTACGGGCATTTTTTGGCCGAGCCTACGGGCTCGGGAAACCGACGTTAAACTCGTCCTTGTGCCATATGCAACCCTCGTGCGTAGGGGGTGGTGGCTACATACCGATTCAATCCGAGCTTCTCGGCTTGACGGTCGAACTCTCTGCCTCTGAGCAGAGAGGAACCCGGACGAGGATCCGCCGAAGGGTAGAGTCTCGTTCGGGGATGTTAACCATCCCGATCCCGTTTATACGGGTTTTACGGGCATTTTTTGGCCGAGTCTACAGGCTCGGGAAACCCACGTTAAACTCGGCCTTGTGCCATATGCAACCCTCGTGGGGTAGGTGGCTAGATACCGAATCAATCCGAGCTTCTCGGTTTGACGATCGAACTCTCTGCCTCTGATCAGAGAGGAACCCAGAAGAGGCTCCGCCGAAGGGCAGAATCTCGTTCGGGGAGGTTGACCAACCCGATCCCGTTTATGCAGGTTTTACGGGCATTTTTTGGCCGTGCCTACGGGCTCAGAAGACCAACTTTAAACTCGGCCTTGTGACACATCTTTTCCTCGTGGTGGGGAGTAAATATCGAATCGAGTCAAGCCGATAGTAGTTCACTCCAAACCAGACTGACAGTCATACTAACACCTTCCACATCTTGTATTATTATTTCATGTAATATACCTTTGTTATTTCTACTCTTGTGTTCGTGTTGTTCTTCCTTGGTCCTAACCTGGACCATAACAGAAGGTTAATGAGATATTAAGAACGAGAGAAAGAAAAAGAGAAGATAAGAATGAAGAATGATGGAATAATAAGAATGAAGCAAGAAAGGGAAAAATAAAGGAGGTGATATTAAAATATAATTCACGGTCCAGACAATTAGTTCCGCGCCTGACAGCACAGCATAACGGTCGGACAAGAATGATATTTCAATAATTCTTTGCGGATAACATATTTTTGTCAGGATTCATGAATCTATTAGGTTATTCTGACCTTGGCAATGATCCATCTGTATTCCGTGTTCGTCCAATTCTTTCTTTTAATCAGAATAACATACCATTTGTTGTGAGGGAATACATATCGCGGGGAAACAAACCTACTTTATCGAAAGAACAAATTCAACCTATATAAAAATGGTATTGCATTTTCTTCGAATTCTATGAAATTAATATCCTAAAATAAATGCTGCAATGTTGAGGCGACTTTCTGTCACTTAATGCATTGGATTCAAACGTTTTTAGTTCCTGGCCTACTTTGAAACCAGACTTTTTCTGTTGCCCATGAAATTATTTTAAGCTAAAAAAAATTACTTCCATTTTGTGGCCCATATACTTGGCTGGTGGCCAAAATTACAAAATTACAAAATTTCTGTGGCCCACCTGGAATTTGCCATGGCCCATTTGTGCCATCGGTTGGGAAACCCTGACTTAATGCCCACTGAATAGAACTCATTGACGTAGTGTAATGGGTAGCAAGCATGACAATTATGACTGAATACTGAGTTCGATTCTCACTGTGTGCTCCATATTATGAGCTTTCTATCACATCTAAGCTATACTTTTGTAAATTACAATACCTGTCGAATATCACCTGATGTTAAAATTCAATTGAAGAAGTTGACGACAAATTCTCAGAGAAAAAGTTTAGGAACCGAAACACAGATGTTATTTTTTATATGAAAAGACGTAAAAAAATCGAAGAGACATTTTGGGGGTTAAGCAATAATAATTTCTCTGCGTCTTTTCTATAAATACTTTCATAGTAATTTTTTGAATGAATTCTACTCTATGGTATCTTGACTTTTTTAATTTAAGCGGCGTATTCGACTGGCGTCTAGATCTCATGAATTTACACTTAAGCTGGCTAGATGTAACCAGAAATTCTATGCTAACAGAATGCTATGTTTCTTTTCTCGCACTTCTCGCTTGTGGAACTTCCTTCCGAATCCATGCTTTCCAACCGACTTTAATTTTAAAAAAATTAAAAGCAATATAAATCGTTATCTAATGTCCTTCTGATTACTTTCTTCTCCCGGCTCATTATTAATGATTATGCTCCTAATTCTTCCAAACCGTGTAAACCCTTGCGTCTTAGTGGCTTTACTGCCTTGAATGGGGTGATACCGATTAAAAAAAGGAAATTATTACAGTTATATTGAGTTTGGTCTTAACGAGGTAGCCTAACTTTGTGGCCCTGTGCCAGACTTTAATCTGCGAAATTTTAAATGCAATTTAAATCGCTATCTAATTTCCTCCTTTTCTCTAGCGCTCGTCATTAATTCTACTGTTCTTAATTCTTCCACACTCAGTAACTCTTGTGCCTTAGTGGCTTTATTGCCTTGCAAGGGGTGATACCGATTTAAAAAAAATAGAATATGATGATTATTATTGCATTCATTTTCTTCAGAGGACCTGGATTATTTCTGAGATGATTGTTCAAAAAATAAGGGGAAACTAAAACCAGCTAAAAAGTTAAATTGTGAAGTCTCTTGGAGCATTGCGAAAACTTATCTGTCTATTGATATACAGCGCGATTTACCAAATATTGCTGTTGAGAAAATTTATCAGGAATAACAAGAAACTAAAAACTGCAGTGTTACAAAAGACTTGATTAAAATTAGCAGATATAATTTAATCATGACTCTAAGATTGCTCTTTATCGTTCGGTTCCAGCAAAAAGTCTTAATTAGCATTCCTGGTCTGATAATAAATAAAATCTCTTTCATCTCATTCAAAATCGTACGATCTGTTTATCTTTCCTGTGAGACGCTGATTAAGATTAGGATTAAATAAATATTAAGCAAAACCTTCTCAGACGAAATCACTTATTCCGAAGACCAAAACAATGGACAACAAGTAGAGAACATAAAACTGTTCATACAAATTTCTCGGCTTTAGCTAATCTTTCCCGAAGTAATTAGCTTAAAGAATTATCTAAAATGATCGCTACTAATTCCATTAAAAAGTAAGAATCGCTTCAGGAGAAGAAAAATTTTTAAACACTTTCTGAGGAAAATATTAGTTTTCAGGTGTTTTTTTATTTTCTATTTTTTATCAAGCTCTAAAACGATAACAGTCAATTTTTCCTCATAGTAAAAGTTGTGTCGTTGTAAATCTTTGTAGGTTTTTATTATTGTCTGTTTTATTTTATTTTATATTTTTTATTCTTAAAAACTTTTCTTTATCAAGGCTTTTCAATCGTCAAAAGACAAAACTTGTTTTTTATCCATATTGTCTTTTTAAATATATATATATTTGTAACTGAAGTGTAATCCACATATATATTTGTGTGTGCATATATATATATATATATATATATGCACACACACACACACACACACACACATATATATATATATATATATATATATATATATATATATATATATATATATAATGAAAAGGACAAAGTCTGACAATTATTTTAAGACATTTTTATACGTTCTTTTTATAGATACAAATATTTAAGTAAATGCTCTGTTTATAATAAACAGTATTAAACAACATTTACCGGCCTGAATGTCCGAGAAATTTTCATAGAAAGTATGCGTCCTCCGACAGGAATCGAACCTGTATCCTATACGGAACCGTCATATCCCTGACGTGCTTTTACCGATTGAGGTCGATTTTACTGTTTTAAACTACAATTTTCCACGATTTTCTCACGTACATTCATATCTGCTCGATGCGTATCCAAATGTAAACAAATGACATAAGACATTATGAAATGGACAAAGTCCGACAATTATTTTATGTTTATACATTCTTCTTTATAGATACAAACATTTAAGTAAATGCTCTGTTTATAATAAACAGTATTAAACAACATTTAGGCTATACAACGGTTCCGTATAGGACACAGGTTCGATTCCTGTCGGAGGACGAAAATAATAATGATAATAAATAATGCTAAATAAATAATGATAATATATAATAATGATAAATAATGATAAACAAATGATCATAATAAATAATGCTAAATAAATAATGATAATAATAATGTTAATAACTAATGATAATATATAATGATAAATAATTATAATAATCATAATAATCATGAATAAATTATGCTAATAAATAATGATAAATAAATAATAATAAATGCTAATAAATAATGATAATGAATAATAATAATAATAATGATAATAAATAATGATAATAAATAATGCTAAAAATAATTATAATAATAAATAATGCTAATAATTAAGGATAAATAAATAATGATAACACCTCATGCCAGAAATTCAAGCGTAAATATGTTATTCAAGAAAGTTAGTCGAAAACGTGGTTATTTTTTTATACTTAAACTGAACAAACTGAAAAATATCTATGTAAATATTACAAAGACTTTATCCAAAACTTTTTCTGTCTTTTCACTTGATAAACGTATTTGTTTTGTTTTTTTTAAATTGCTTCTTTTTCGAATCTCCGAAATATTTCCGTGTGATACTTGTCGTGGTATTATTATTAAACGCCTAAGAGGGGCCTACATTCTGTAAATACGTAAATGCGGAAATAAACAGAAAGCTGTCTCTAAATATGGAGCTACGTTAGGATATTGTAACAGTTTGCGATCACCCAAACTGTGGAGTCCTCATTTCGAATTCAAAATTACGGTTTGCTTTGAGGCACTGGAATAGAAAATGATTTTTTTTTTGTTTTCAGGGTTTATTTAGTTTGTTTTATCTTTGTTTATTTGTAAAAGAACGCATTTTTTTTGTTTACCCGAACGGATTTGAAAGCTGTACGAATCTTAAAACAGTTCCGAGTCACGGGAAGTTTTTTTTGTTCTCATTTTTATTTTGAGTTCATCTATCCTTTTCTGTATCAAATTTTATTACTTATTGGCTGCCTATTATTTTTTACTTGTACGCGTTTTACAATTACGTTCCCGCCGTACGGGTCCCGGGAGCCATTCGAGGTAGAGGGTTACAAGGTAAGAGATACAGTTAATAAAGATATGTGGGGAAGATAACGTTTAAGCTTAGACTTGAACCGGATAAGACTGGATTGATCGGGGAAGAATCGTGAAAGCAAAGTTTCGTCGGAAGAATTTGTTCGTGTGGAACTTACATCTGAACGATGTGGATACGAATGGAAATGAGGGTGCTTCGCTACAATGTGTGTGTCATGGCTGGTCTTAACCTTGAACATACAACTGGTGAAACTAAGGAATGTACTTCGTCTGAACGCTTTCCATGGAAATAGCAATAGAGTAGATGAGTGGCCTCAGACGTTGTAGGGTAAAAAGTAATAAATCACTCACAAAGACGCTTTTGGAGTCTGTCAAGACTGAAAAGTGAAGACTGTTTAGCTCCTGCCCATATATGGAAAGTGTGTGTATATGTGTTTCTCTGTGTATTAATTTTTGTGTATACTTGTTTATGTGTATGTGAGTGTCTAGCTAGTCATTTGAACCAAATACAAGTACCTTCCGGAATAGTCATGTCGGTCAAAATTTTACAACTTATAAGCGCGCCGGTTTAGATAAACATTCCGCTGGGAGTTTTAAATGTTTAATAAACGTGCCGGTTTGGATAATGGCTCTAGATTTTTTTAATATTGTTATGGTCCAGTTCCTTGTACCACGGTGATAGTCCAAGGTAGAACCAATAAAGAAGAACTCAAAGAAGGTTATGGAATAACACAGATATATTACAAACAGGAATATATACAGAGAGGTAGAAAAATGTTAGTACGAACAATCAGGTTTAGTAGTAATTGTCTGAACGCTACACTGTTTCGGACTGCCTCTGACTCGACTGACTGACTCGCTCGCTCTGACTGACGGATTTCACTCCAGACTTCAGACGGAATTCCAGACTTCAGATGGAACTCCAGACTTCAGACGTAACTCCCTGCTTCCTCTTGAGGCGCAGTATTTATTACGTATGGAATAGTCCATTATGTTATTATGGGTAAGGTCCCATAACACATATCAACCTAAATAAATTGCATCCCCATTTTGCAATTTGCACGTTGGTCTGTCCCTTTTGCTGACAATCACTCATTCTGACGTCTTGCAGTAAAAATTTAATAATACATGTCTGAACACATTATTTACGGTTCTAGATTTTTTATAATACTACCAGATCTCCCTAAATAAAGCTCGTGGGTCACTGAAGGCAGAGGCTTACAGTCATCAAAAAATAATGATTGATGAAGTGTATGATATATATTCTTCTTCTCTGTGTCGTATCCCTTCAGGACGTCGGCGATCATGGCTCTCCACAATGTTCCTTTCTTTGTAGCTCTTAATAAATTTTGTCTTTTTGTTATTTATTGTAAACCCTATTTCGTCAATCATTTACTAAATTTCACTAGGTAGCTTATACGTTGTTTTCCTCTTTTTCTCTTGCCTTCAATCTATTCTGTGGGTATCAAATTTCCAAAGCCTTCTTTCTCATTATGTACCCTAGAAATTCAATCTCTCTCTTCTGGATATTAAGTACAAGTGTCCTTTTTGTTTTCATTTTTATCTAAAACTTCGTAGTTGATCACATGTTCGGTCCACGGTATTCTTAGCATCCTTCTGTAGAATCACATATTTGTTGCTTCCTGTTTCTACTTCATTTGTTGGCAGAGTTTTCAGCATTTACTGCTATATATAGGCACACTGATGTTATGTAACAGTTCACTACTCCTTTCTTTGTTCTCGTTAATTTTAGAATGCAGCTTTCGCTATCCCCATGCTCCCTTGGATTTTCAGTGTCGCAGTCTCCGTCAAAATATTTAAATTTTTGTTCTTGTTTGATTTCGGTATCCCCAATTTGTAATTTGAATGTTGGTGTGTCCCTTTTGCTGACAACCACCCATTCTGACTTCTTGCAGTAAAAATTCAATAATATATGTCTCAGCCTACTAATTACATGTCCTTTTTACTGCTACAGTGCCATCGATTCTAAAAAAGAACAAAAAAAAAAACAAAAAAACAAATGATTGTATGCTGCACACAACGTCACCTGTTCTTCGTATCTCTTAATAAATGTTGTCCTTTTGTTATCTGTCCTAAACCTTCTTTCGTCATCCATTTACTTAAGTTCTCTCGGTAGTTTATGCATTGTTTTCCTCTGTTTATTTTTCCTTAAATCTGCCATGTGTACATCGAATATTCCAAGACCTCTTTCCTCACTATGTATACTAGAATTTTCTATTGTCTCTTTCGAATGTTGAGTATTAGGTTTTCTTTTGTTTCCGTTTTCTCTAAAACTTCGTAGTTGCTCATATGTTTGATGTATGGTATTCTCAGTATCCTTCTGTAGAAGCACAAAAGAAAAAATCCCGGGTTACGAGGATAAGAGGAAAATAAAAACTGGCACATTAAATGAAGATATCCTGATTGAAATATCGTCGGAAACAGAGACACTGAAAAAAAAAAAAAAAAATAATAATAATAATAAAAACCCTGCCGTGCCGAATAATTATATTTCAAGGAAGGGGAGAAATTGGGGGAAAGATCTTGCCGGGAATCGTTTTTGATACACATGAGTGTGTGTATTTGTGTGTGGGCGTGTGTGCGCTTATTTCTGCACATCTGTGCGTGTTCGTATGCGCTTGCGAGTGTGCGTGTTTGTGTATGCGTCAATTTGAGTTTCAGTGTGTGTGCGTGAGTGTTTGTGTTACAGTACTTGCAGCATCAACAGCTACACGCATATACACACAAACGGAGAGAGAGAGAGAGAAAGAAAGAATGTATGCGTCTTTATGTGTTTATCAGTATTTTGATCTTCTGAGGGCCCGATTAAATGGCGAAAACTATACTAGCAGCATCAACAACAGCACATACAATGATAGACACACACTCACAGACAGACAGACAGATACACACACAGACAAACACACACAGAGACAGGCAAACCCAGAGATAAAAGCGCCATCAACAACCACACACATAAAGATATACACACACAGACAGACAGACAAATACACACACAAACACACACAGAGACAGACAGACCGAAAGATAAAAGCGCCATCATATATATAAACAAAGGTAATTGATGAGGCACCACAAGTATATACCCTTCAACCAGCCATCTTTTGCCTGTAAGATGGGGCACCACCAAATTGGAGACTGCAGGTTTGTGGGTTTCTGAATCAAACATTTCCATATCGCTGGATGGGAAGGGATGTTCCTATTCCCTAGCCACCTAGCTCCCCAGATTTGGTGGTCTTTCTATGGGGTTATGTTAAATAGAGTTGTATCGAACATAAGGGACATCACTGATCTAAAGCAAAAGATCACTGATGCCATGTTATCCTACAGCGAACATGGAAGAAATGGAGTACCGTTTTGATGTGTTTCGTGCAACTAATGGCGCCCATAGAGAGGTGTATTTAGTTAGTTTAAAAAACTTCAATATCTACTCGTCATTTTGTAACAATTTATACACATTTGTCAGTTCGTTTGATTTTGTAAAAATTTTTTAAATTGTAAAGAGACTTTGTGGACACACTGTATGTCATAGAATTTGTAAAATAAATGTATATATTTTTTGATTGCTCTGACCACTTTATAGTGCGCAGCCCATTTATTAACACAAATTATTTAGAGAAAACCCTTGTGAATTTAAAATCCGCCATCTTAGTAAAGAACAAGAAAAGCAAACTTAAAGGTTCCTGGAAAATACCAAACAAATTAGCAACTTCAGACACATTGATGTCCTGTCGGTGAATATCAAGAATACCCCGACTATAACTCCGTGAAGAGGAGTGTCTCCTCATCTAAAAGAATTGACTTGTTTGTTGTATGCATATCTACCATTTTAGGTTAGTAAAAACTAAAACTTTATCTCCCTTTTCTTTTAAATCTCGGTTTAACCAAGCTGTATATCAATATATTGTATGATAGAGATCGATATTAAATAACATGGAAATGTCTAATATACAGTAAGACAAAACAAACGAAAGGAAGCCAAACCAGTGGATGTTGCCATTTTTTCTAAGATTGAGTGAAGGGACTGCATAAAAGAATTGCTTATTATGCCTGTTAATATTTTAAGAAAATGCTTCCTAACATTTCTTCTCACTCTTGGATGCATTATCATCAGATCAAACAGATATATTGTCAAGTAAAAGCTTACATTCATTAAGGTAATATATGCCACTGAAAAAGTGCGATGGTGACTAGGCTTATGTTTATATTAGGTTGTGCCAACATTTAATCCTGAATTAGTGTAAGTGTTTAAATCAGTCAAATTAGAAACATTCGAATCTATTTAATCCATTGCTACGTCAGCTGCTAATAGAGTTACCCCACTGCGTCGTGCGAGTCAATTATTATCTGCAGAATACGTATCTTTGCCATTCGTCCATGCTTAGAATATTGCTGCCACATATGGTCCGGTGTCCCTGATATTTAACCTGATTTCCTTAATAAGATCCAAAGAAGAATCAGCAATATTATTGGTCCTGATCTATAAACCTACCATTCGTCCATGCTTACAATATTGCTCCCACATATGGTCCGATGTCCTTGCTATTTACCTTGATTGCCTTGATAAGATCAAAGAAGAATCAGCAATATTATTGGTCGTGATGCATAAACCTACTATTCGTCAATGCTTACAATATTGCTCCCATATATGGCCTGGTGCCCCTGCTATTTGCCTTGATATCCTTGATAGGATCCAAAGAAGAATCAGCAATATCATTGGTCCTGGACTATAAACCTACTATTCGTCCATGCCTAGAATATTCCTGCCACATATGGTCCAGTGTCCCTGCTATTTACATTGATCACTTTTATAAGATCCAAAGAGGAATCAGCAATATTATTGGTTTTGATCTATAAACCTACCATTCATCCATGCTTAGAATATTGCTGTCACAAATGGTCTGGTACTCCTGCTATTTACACTGGATCTCCTTGATAAGGTTCACAGAAGAATCAGCAACACTATTGGTCATGATGTATAAACCTACCATTCGTCCATGCTTAGATTATTGCTGCCACATATGGTCCGGTGCGCCTGCTATTTACACTGGATCTCCTTGATAAGCTCCAAATAAGAATCAGCATTATTACTGGACCTGATCTATAAACCTACCATTCATCCATGCTTAGAATTTTGCTGCCACATATGGTCTAGTACTCCTGCTATTTACACTGGATCTCCTTGATAAGATCCAAAGAAGAACCTGCAATATTATTGGTCCTGATCTATAAACCTACCATTCATCCATGCTTAGAATATTGCTGACACATATGGTCCGGTGGTCATGCTATTTACCTTGATCTCCTTGATAAGATCCAAAGAAGAATCAGCAAGATTATTGATCCTGATCTATAAACCTACCATTCATCCATGCTTAGAATATTGCTGCCACATATGGTCCGGTGCGCCTGCTATTTACACTGGATCTCCTTGATAAGATCCAAAGAAGAAACAGCAATATTATTGGTTCTGATCTATAAACCGACCATTCGTCCATGCTTAGAATATTGCTGACACATACGGTCGGGTACTCCTGTTATTTACACTGGATATCCTTGATAAGATCCAAAGAAGAATCAGCAATATTATTGATCCTGATCTAAAAACCTACCATTCATCCATGCTTAGAATATTGCTGAAACATATGGTACGGTACTCCTGCTATTTACACTGGATCTTCTTGATAAGATCCAAAGAAGAATCAGCAATATTATTGATCCTGATCTAAAAACCTACCATTCATCCATGCTTAGAATATTGCTGACACATATGGTACGGTACTCCTGCTATTTACACTGGATCTTCTTGATAAGATCCAAAGAAGAATCAGCAATATTATTGATCCTGATCTAAAAACCTACCATTCATACATGGTTAGAATATTGCTGCCACATATGGTTCGGTACTCCTGCTATTTACACTGGATCTCCTTGATAAGATCCAAAGAAGAATGAGCAATATTATTGGTCCAGATCTATAAACCTACCATTGATCCATGCTTAGAATATGGCTGACACATATGGTCCGGTACTCCTGCTATTTACACTGGATCTCCTTGATAAGATCCAAAGCAGAATCAGCAACACTATTGGTCCTGATCTATAAACCTACCATTCGTCCATGCTTAAATTTTTGCTGCCACATATGGTCCGGTGCCCCTGCTATTAACCTTGATCTCCTTGATAAGATCCAAAGTAGAATCAGCAATATTATTGGTCCTGATCTATAAACCTACCTTTCATCCACGCTTTGAATATTGCTGTTACATATGGTCCGGTACTCCTGCACTTTACACTGGATCTCGTTGATAAGATCAAAAGAAGAATCAGCAATGTTATTGGTCCTGATCTATGAACCTACCATTCATCCATTCTTAGAATATTGTTGACACATATGGTCCGGTACTCCTGCTATTTACACTGGATGTCCTTGATAAGATCCAAAGAAGAATCAGCAATATTATTGGTTTTGCTCTATAAACCTACCATTCATCCATGCTTAGAATATTGCTGCCAGATATTGTCCGGTACTCCTGCTATTTACACTGGATCTCCTTGATAAGATCCAAAGAAGAACCTGCAATATTATTGGCCCTGATCTATAAACCTACCATTCATCCATGCTTAGAATATTGCTGACACATATGGTCCGGTACTCCTGCTATTTACACTGGATCTCCTTGATAAGATCCAAAGAAGAATCAGCAATATTATTGGTCCTGATCTATAAACCTACCATTCATCCATACTTAGAATATTGCCGCCACATATGATCCGGTGCTCCTGTTATTTACGTTGATCTCCTTGATAAGATCCAAAGAAGAAGGAGCGTTATTATCTAGCCCGATCTGGCCGCTCGGCTCCATTCACTTTTCCACCTCCGTAAGGTTGCCTCTCTGTGTCTTTTCCATAAATGCATTCATGTTTATTGTTCCGATAATCTTTTCTCTAAGGCATCTCGACATTATTTATTTAACTGTAATACTCGACTTGCCTCGAGATCTCACCAATTTACAGTTGAGCTGGGTAAATTCTATGCTAATATTTTCTTTCTCACTTTTAGAACTCCCTTCTGGCTCCATACTTTCCAGCCAACTTCAATCTTAATAAATTTATACGCAATGTCAATTGCTATTTACTTTCCTCCTGTTTACTCTTTTTGTTCACACTCATTGGTTATCTTGTACACCCTATAACCCCTTGTGTCTTAGTGGCTTTACTACCGTGTATAGTGTGATCTTTATTAAAAATATACATTTCCACCATTGCGTTACAAGGTAATTTATGACTCTACAGGAAATCTTTGATGGTTTTAACGGCAAGAAATATTTGAATGCAGTTTCTGCATCTTTGCAAAGTCTTTTGGGTTTTAAATGATTGTGAAGATGGTTCAAAAAATAGTAGACAGTGCGCGAGAAATATGAAGAAATTGGTAACTGTGCCAATGTCTCGTAAACAACATCAGTTACCCACTGTATAATGCGGGCAACATGTGAACGAGCATTGTCATGAAGAAGAATTGTTACAGTGTCGATTAATCAATTCCGGTCGTATCTTGCTCAACTGAATGTGTATTTCATCCAGCTGCTGGCATTAAACTTCACCAAGTGTGATCTGGTTAGATTCCAGAAAGCTATAACTGATAACGCCAAATGGTGAACAATGAGAAAGTGATCATTATCTTCTGTTGTTGGAATTTCGATTTTTGAACGTATTTGGGTACTCCGTTATGATCAAGACATGGAATCAATCGTCGACGATTGCCTGAAAAGACTAATTTCTTATTAGAATATCGTTGCCAGTCTTGTGTGTATTTCTTTGAGTCCCACTCGTAATTTAATTTTGGTTTTATTTTTTTCTTTGATTTGATTTTACCAATTCTGTTTTACTTTTCTTTTTTTCACTTTCAATTTATTTATTATTTGTATTAAACAAAGTGAATTTAGTCTTCGTCCTTTTAAAAAAAAAATTCAATTACTAGTTCTGTTTTTTTTCTCTGACTTATGCAAAATAAAAAACACACACACACACAAAAAAAAAGAGCTACTTTCTCTGGTTCCCAAACTGAATGAATTTAAACGAGCTACTAGGTTGGCATCTTGGTCCCACACTTTCACTGTTGAAACGGTTAAAATATAACCATCTCTTCTACTCCAGCAGCTTATTCTGTCGCACTTCCCTTCAGTGCAACTCCCTTCTTACTACTTGCTTCTCTGATAGCTATAATCTTCAAATATTCAAATGTAATGACAACCGACATCTTCTCTTTATCCTTTGCTCAAGCATCCTCTTTACTCCTACTCTCATATTTCTGTAAACCCTTGCATGTTAGTTGCACCCACGCCTTGCTTGGGGTGATATGCTTAAAAAAGTCATTATTTGGTCAAGAAATGTATCATTCACAGACGCAGCATTAAACACACTGTCAATTCTCTTGAAATGTTCCGATATTGTTGAAATGTAGACACCCATTTATCTGAGACATTTCTCTGACACTTTGACGTGGATTTTGTTCGACTGGTGTTGTCAATTGCAGATGCATGTTCCCAAGCACCATGATGTTCAAGACTCGTATCCCCACTGAGGAACTTCTGAAACCAACGCCGTACTGTCCGATTAGAAATGGATCCTTCACCATTGGTGATAGCAACAGTTTGAAAAGCATTATGACCAAGCTTGGATGAATAGAATAAAGTAAACGCATCTCTTATTTTTCTCGTGTTCAAGGTGAGTTTTTTATAATATTTTAAGTTAAATTCTGAAAGAGATGGGGATATAATTAACAAAGAGGACACCTTATATATATATATATATATATATATATATATATATATATATATATATATGCAGAAATATAGTCTCTAGTTAGATGCAAGACATATAGTCTCATGTTCGCACATTTCCCAATCTCAAATTTCAAAATCATAGAACTGTGAAACCGGTAAAGTCACTACAAATAAATATTCTTAAAACTTTTATTTGCATTTTCAAATTCGTTTTCTTACATATATATATATATATATATATATATATATATATATATATATATAAAGAAATATATTCTAAAGGTGTGCTATATTTAATAGGATAAAGTGCTGAATATCAGAGATAGAGCGTATGTAAATATAAATATAAAAATGAACATTGAAGTCAACACTCAGAGGCGGCAGGCTGTTTCATGCTGGACGGAATCCTGAAACAGCCTGTCGCCTCTGAGTGTTGACGTCAATGTTCACTTTGATATATATATATATATATATATATATATATATATATATATATAGATATATATAGATATAGATATATATATATATAGAGAGAGAGATATGCGTGTGCGTGTGTATATGTGAAAATATTATAATAATAAATTAGAAGATCATTTTTTCTTTCTAAAATCGGCCATTATTTTCTGACCAACTTAAAAAAAAAAACTGTTAAAATGTCTTACTCAGAATTTAATATTTTAATTTCTGAGATAATTTTTCTAATTTTGTACTATTTTTCTCACCTTGGTTGATATAAATGTTATTAGAGACACAACGTTTCGACCAAATACCCTCTGGCCATCATTAGGAAACCATTATTTTCGCTGAAATAAGATATCAGCTGATTATTGTTATTTTCTCCCTGAAATATTAGTTATTAATATTCAACTCTTATCAGTGAAAACAATGGACACCTGATGACAGCCTCAGGGTACTTGGCCCAAACACTGTCTAGAACAACATTTATATCAACTAAGATGCGAACAATAGCTTGAAATCTCTATCAGAAATATTATTAGAGAAATATCGACCTACAACTATCAGCCGGTCAAAAGCTATTAAGTTCGACTTTGTTATGATGACATATCTACATTAGAATGAACTCTTTCTCTTTCATAAATACTAACCTGCGTGAGTTCCTAAGGGGGCAATCGCGACACAGTCTCTGACTATGTGCGACTTCTGTCGAACTCTCTGCTTTAGCAGAGAGGCACCCGGACGAAGCTTTACCGAAGGACGTAAAAAGATCCCGAACCTGCTTATGTCGGTTCTAAGGGGATAATTTTGGCCGAGTCTACGGGCTCGGAGAAACCCACGTTAAACTCGACCATGTGCCACATTTATTACTTGTTGGGGGGAATATCGGCTGTCGGGACACAGTCTCTGATGTCTATTGAACTCTCTTCTTTGGTAGAGAGGAACCCGCACGAGGCTTTGCCGAAGGGCAAAGTTTCGTCCGGGGAGGTAGACAGAGCCTGAACCTGTTTATGCGGGTACTAAGGGAATAGTTTTGGTTTTGGCTTGGCGAAACCCACGTTAAACTCGGCCTTGTGCCACGTACATTCCTCGTGGGAGGGACTGTTAAATATTGGCAGTCGGGAAGCAGTCTAACCTGACGGTTTGGGCTGACTAACAACACTCTTATTTTGTATATATGCTTCTGTTATTGCAATACACTTGTTCAACTTACCTTCTTCTTTCCGTGTCTTTCTTTCTGGCCCCTAAAAAGCCACAACAGACTTGAACTGAAAAATTATAGATTGCTTAAGCATCCCCCAAGAAAGTAAAAAAAAAGTTACTAAAATGTAAGGTGTTAGTAAGAAATGGGAAATATTTGAAGCTATCAAAATAAAACTAATCCAGGAGACAGAAGATAAAGATTGACGTTACTTTTAAATTTTTGAACGTCGTCGTTGGTAGGAATGCCAGAATGCGAAAGAGTGTTCCACAATCGAAAAGTGCGAGAGAAGAAACTGTTAGCATAAAATTTACGGTTACATTTCACCATTTCAACTGTAAAATAATGGGACCTATCTACCGATCTAGTACTGCGCTTAAATTCGTAAAAACAGGAAAGCATATTAGAAGAGTTACTACGAAACTATTTATAAGAAAGGCACAGAGAAGATACGGGACGATGCTGAGAAAGTGACTGAAGCTGAGACGCCAGAAAAGGATCAAACTGAATCTCCAAGAAACTTTATTTTATGAGAATATGAGATGTTTATAAATAAAAATATTTTGTAATCCTGGCCATGACGATAAACTCAGTCCTGGTTATGACGATAAACTACATCCGCGTCCTGGGTTTCGGATTTCTTATCCTTTGTATCTCAGGCCATTTCGAGAAACTATCCACTACTATGATGTAATGGTATCCATTCAGTGGACCTGCAAAATCCACATGTAACCTAGACCATGGTAAGTCTGTTTTTGGCCAGGGGTTAAATTTTATTGGAGGTGATTTTCAATACGTCTGATCTAACAACGCCTGCAACAATTTTACCTGAGGTACGCCGATCGAGAAGAAAAAAGAAAGTCAACTGATCATTTAAAAGTGAAAAAAAAACAAAACAAAAAAAACGGAGGAGATACGCTACGATGTTGCTAAAAAAATTATTTTTTTGTTGTTTTTTCTTCCTATTTCCTGTAAAAAATGAAAAATAAATAAAGAAAACTGTTTAATCCGACGGAGTAAAGTTTTACTGGGGGGGGGTATAGTGGAACACACCTCTTCTATAGTTAATAGACTCTCCCACCTATAATAAGTAGGAGTAGTAAGAGTGAGGAGGGAGTCGCTCAGTCGGTCAGTCAGTCGATGCCTGACGACCGTTAGTCGGATACTAAAGTATCAGCGACCACATCTAGATTACTCTGCATTATACCGATCAAGTTCCTAACGTTTTGTACGTCGAACCTATTTTAGGATCGACTTAGTACAAGCCTCCACTGTGAAACCACTCCACAACACTGGGAAAGAGGATAAACTATATCCGCGTCCTGGGTAAGAGGATAAACTACATCCGCGTCCTGGGTAAGACGATAAACTACGTCTGCATCCTGGTTAAGACGATAAACTACGTCCGCTTCCTGGGTATAACGATAAACTACATCCGCGTCCTGGGTAAGAGGATAAACTACATCCGCGTCCTGGGTAAGACGATAAACGACGTCTGCATCATGGGTAAGACGATAAACTACATCCGCGCCTTGGTTAAGACGATAAACTACATCCGCGTCCTGGGTAAGATGATTAACTACATCCGCTACCTGGGTAAGTTATAAACTACATCCAATAGCAAGGCCTCTGATCAGGAGATTTTGGTGAGCATGGAACCACTTCTTAATTGCTGGTATTCCCAGGTCCACCCTGACTCAGGGTGGTAGCACCTATTAGGGTCCCAGCTATGGGTAAATAGTTAACCCCCAAACTGGGGTCGAAGCACAGTGAAAGTGTAAAAAAATTATTACCAGCAATAAATTTTGGAAAAAAAAATATTACCAGTTATACATTTTTGAAAAACAAATATTACCACCGAATGAAAATCATTACAAGAAATAAATTTTTGAAAGAAAAAATATTACCAGAAATAACCATTTGGAAAAAGATATTAACAAGAATGAAAATTTTGTCGGCCTTAAATAACCCGTAAGAAGACGTAAACCAAACTAAACCAAACAAAACCATGACGATAAACTACATTCGGTAAAAAAGCATTTGATTGGAATAGTGGACGGTCTGTGTAGTATGGAACCATCTCTTAATTGCTGTTGTTCCCAGGTCCACCCTGAGTCAGGGTGGTAGCACCTGTTAGGGTCCCAGCTATGGGCAAATAGTGAACTCCCAAACAAGAAACAAAACACTATGAAGGTATAAAAATACATGTTTATAGTAGAAACACCGACAATTCATTTTATATAAAAAATAACAGTAATTCTTTTTATCTGTATATATTTCTCAGACGAGGGTTTGTAATTTGCCCAGGAGATAAAAGTGTTCGTTGGGTCCAGTAACTTGACCTAAAGACTTGTGTGTTCAATATCTATCTACTGCGGTGGTGAATAAAACTTGGAGAGTTGAGTTAAAGGGAGATAACTGAGACATCCGGAACAGGCATGACACGTGGAACTAGAACAGCCTACAAATAAAGATGAAATTCCAATCACCTGAAGAAGGTTGGAGCGTACAACGGTCGAAACGTCGTGTATATGGCAACAAAGATGAGGAGAACAGCTTGAAAAATGTAGTGTAAATAATTCGTTTTTATATAAAGAAAATTACCAACAACACATATTTATAGTAAAATTACGAACAATGTATTTTATCTGTAGTTGAATAATTGCGTTCAAAATATATCTAGTGAGGCCATAAAATTGTTCAAAATATTTGGATTTCGGCATTAAATAACCCATAGAGGTGTTGATATGCTGCTAAACAGAATCAAGTATTGAAAAAACCAACATGCAAGAACTCTTTCATGACATAAATCCATATAATATCCTACAATGGGCGCCTCGAGGTGGTGTAATGGTTAGCAAGCTCACTGGCTGCCCCACACTTTCGGCCTTGTGCCACATCTAAGCTACGCTTGGAAAATCACTATAATGTCCTACAATTTCTTAATGAAATCGAACCTTCATTCCAAAATATAACTTCAACAAAACTTCAACATTAAACACACATCAACACCTCTAGTAGTCATGTCCACAAAAACATGTATATGCACAAAAGCTGAGTATCATCTACCATGTATTCGATAGTGAAAGCAGAATAACATATATCATATTTGTATTATTTTAAAGCTCCCTACCAAAAAAAAAAAAAAAATAATTAAATTTCAGCTTTAAATAACCCATGAGGTGTAGATATGCCGTTAAGAAAGCAAAGCAAATCAAACAAATATTTTAATGGGAAATTTATAATATTTATTTTCGCGCACTTCGAGCCTGTGGAACGTCTTTTTTTTTTTTTCTTTCCTGCCGCCTAGAATCTTCCAAATATAAAATGCAACGTCAGTCGCCATCTTGTCTTCCTGAATTATTTTCCTGTATTCCAATTCCTCACTTCTCACTAAAGTCTTCTCGTTCTCGTTCACTCCTACGCAAGCTACTGTTATTGTCTCCTTGCTTGTGGGGAAATCACAAAAAAAAGAACAAAAAAAAAGAAAGAAAACAAACATAAAACAAACAGTTATTTGAAATGGTGACTTAATGTTGTGAAACTAGTAATAACATTAGTTCATCCATTAATTTTATGAGCTGTTGTAGAACTTCATACGAATGAGAGTGCAAAGCGTTCAGAATAGCATTTCAAATATCGTGTTTTGCTTGAGCCAGTTTATGTTTAGATTATTAATAATGAGCAATATTTCTCCTCTTGTCATTTACTCCTGACAGTGACTTCTGACACTATAGCATATAAAGCCAAGCTGAGTCAACCTCCAATACAAACGCACGTACGAAGCCACCCACCCTAAAACAAACACACACACACACACACATAATAAAAAGAAAGAACAGTAAGATATATAATCCGGTGTTCTTATTGACATTTTTATTTCTACAAAGCAGTGCTCAATGTAAATTTACAGAGCATAAATATTATAAACTAACAGCATTACCCAGCGTTGCCTGGGTTTATTCAAAAAAAGATCACAGACCTCATCCAATCTGTACAGTTAAAATAAAGAAGATTTTTCTTTAGAGCCTCTTATCTATATGGCGAAAAATTATAATGACATGATGCGTGAAAACATTTATAACAGGAGTAAGCTGTTTTTTTACAGAAGATACAAAAAATTGTCAGCAAATGAAGAGTACATTAATCGCAATCGATCTTCGAAAACTGTTGAGGAGAAATGCTTTGTTGACAGCTTTTGTTGAAACTACATCGAATGAACAACATGCATTGGAAGGAAAAGAAATTCAACAAAGACTTCTCCTCGGAACCGTGCCAAGGCTGAAAACCAGCGTTCACATAGACTGTACAGAATTGTTTCGACAACTCGAGTAGCAGGACTTCTGACAGCGTTCCTCCCTCGTCTAGTCAACCGTTGCTCATTAGTTTCTGTTGACCTTGCATGAGCTGTACGAATAACACTTTGTGTCAGTCCAAATATAGTTTCTTGTTGCGAAGCGTTTCTTCTCCGTGTTTTCATGCGTTTGACTGTCGTAGTAGCACGTCCAAGTGAAGGATTTCGCTTTCTTGGCATTACTGTCAGGCTGTAGTTGGAGGAGTTTGGCTAAACTTTTTGAATAACAATGAAGTAATCAATTAAAAAGCAAGAATATTATACACATTAATGGAAATATAGCCACAATAAATTAAATGCAAGTTTATAAGGAAGACCACGGGAACGTGGTAAACAATTATAAGCAAGTTCGTAAAGTTAGGATTTATCTAAAAATAGACTACAAAAAAACGTTGTAGTGATAAAAATAAATTTAACGTGCAGCTAGAAACCTACTCACTATGAACGTTAAAACGTACACGCTAAGTTTAGCATAATTATAAATGAATGGAAAGAGGGTCTTTACATTATTATGAGTGCATTTTTCAGAATAAAACTGTCAAAATTTTAGGGCTAAAGTTTCCAAATATATGAGTTAGCAAGCATTATCTAAACGCTGATTAGAAGATGATAAATACATAATTAAAAATTGCCATTTACGCTTAAACTTTTTTAACAATATGATTTTCGCAAATCTAAATTTAAAGTATCAAAAATTCAAAATATACATGTATGAAGTTAGCCTACCTTTTTACTGGATGACAACTTTGATGCGAATGAGATTTTTTGCATTTATTTCATCACATAGCACTAATGAATACTACAGGTGAAGCAAAATCGATAGTACGCACTACATAAGTCGATCGATCATTGCACGTGGAGCAAAATCAATTGTACCCACTACACATCTCGATCGATCTCGCACACGCGTCTTATACCTACATGCACTTCTCTCATCTGTGCACACTTTCGTTTGCACTTATTGTTTTTTCCTTAAGAAAGGATATAATTTTTGCCGTCAAGTTAATGCAAACTTAATGCAAACTAAACTATTAGGTTGGTGCAAAAATAATGACGTAATAATGTCGTTTTTTGACATATTTTTTAACGTCAAAAAACGACATTCTTACGTCATTATTTTTGCACCAACCTAATATTTCAGTACCAAAACGGGAAATCCATGTGAAAAACAAAACTGATATTTTTTATAATTTATTTATGACAGATGGGGTGTGAGTTTTGATTTTGAGGTGATTGATCTAAACACAAATTATGAGTAAATTTTCAGCGGAATGCTGAAAACATAGTAATTATTGTGAAGCGAAGAAACCACATTTTAAATCAGTTAATTTATAATATATATATATATATATATATATATATATATATATATATATATATATATATATATATATATATATATAAATTACATAGAATCGAAATTCAAAATTAACTCATTTGGTTATGGCTATTTCACCCAACAAGATGAACTTTCTTGCAGGAATTTTCAAGAAATAAAATTAATTGGAACCTTAAAAATTGAAAGCTTAACTATTTTTAAACAAAGAAGAGAAAATTAGAATAATTAAATTCGATAATCAAAGTACATTACTAACCCAAAAGGAATAAATTAGTAACCAAATATTGTGACCTAAGGAGATTCGAAATGATACAGAATATTATTAACAGATTAATATTAATCTGTTATCAACTAACACATGTACTGATTTTTTACTCCTCATTCTTAGGAAATAATCTTCCTCAAATATTTTTACTTACATAAGTTATTATTATTACTGTTGTTGTTGTTGTTGCTGTTGTTGTTGCTGTTTTTGTTGCTGTTATTGTTGTTGTTGTTGTTGTATCACTATTATTATTATTATTATTATTATTATTATTATTATTATTATTATTATTATTATTATTATTATTTTTCTATTTTTTTCCTTGCCGTATATATTTAATTCTATATTTATCCATAGAATTAATATTTAATATTTATATTTAATAATTAATTTATACTTAAATTCATTTATATTATTTTATTATTGTTATTAATTATTTACTTTTATTTTTTATATTTAATTTATTTTTATATTTTTAAATGGCTTATTTTTTAAGAATATATAGCTTTATATTTAATAATTACAGTTTATTTATCTTAATATTGTTTCAATATTATTATTAATATTGTTTCAATATTATTATTAATATTGTTTCAATATTATTCAGCTGTTTGTGTTTATTACTTATTAATTTATATTTAATATATTTTTTATTTATTTATTCAATAACTTGATTATAATAATTATTTCCTTAATATTTTTATTATTATTTTATACGTATTATTTTTTAGATGTTTCTTTTTTAATTATTCTTCCTTTAAAGTTGTTTTTTTTGTAATATTAAATAAAAAATCTTCTCATTTTTAATTTTTATTTCCTTTAAGTAATTTTCCTTACAGAAGCTAGATGTGAATATTTTAAGATATAAGTTAAGGTTATTTTGACTGGTGTCTGTATCCTGACACCCTCCCTGCAATAATATGAAATTCGGTTTAGGCTCTACCTAGACAGTTAGCTGTTTCTTTTTTCCTTTCTTTTTTTTGTTTTTTCCATTTTTCATCTAATTTTTCCTTCTTATTTTCTGTTTTTTTTTTTTTGTTTAAAATGTTTAGCTTCCAATTTATTTTATTTCTTACTTATCGGTGTTGAAAATTCCTGCAAGAAAGTTCTTCTTGTGGGGTGAAATAGCCATAACCATATGAGTTAATTTTGAATTTAGTTTCTATGTAATTCATTTATTTATATATGGTATGTTAAAATAAATCCATTTAGCTCTCATTGTGGATCAGTTTTAATTTTTTATATTATTAGGATTCACTTGGATTATATACCAACGGATTATTACCTGTGTATATATTGGGCGTGTTTCCAAAAATAAATACGCTAAAAATCCACCTTCATCCCGACCGTGCGCCGACAGCTTAGTGGTAGAATATCCTCCTGATACCAATTCAGTCGGGTTTCGATCCTAGCTAGAGGCAACCGGATGTCTAGCCGCACTGATGAACTGTGATATAAAAAGTGCACATTGAAGTCAACAGGCTGTTTCATGTAGAGGCACTCGTCAGGCCACAATTTATTCCATAAATATAGCATACCTTAAGTGTATAAAACTTTATATATATATATGAAGAAATATAGTCTTAAGTTGTGCTTTATTTATGGGATAAAGTACTCAATATCAGAGATGTAAATATAGAAGTTAACACTCAGAGGCGACAGTCTCTTTCATGCCACGATATATATATGTGAAAAGTGTGTATAAATAAATATATATATGTATATTTATTTATATATCATATGTGCGGTACTTATTAGAAAGCGCTCAATATCAGAGATAGAGCTAACATATATGGTTGGATAGATGTGATCCTGGGTTTCACGCGTTAGCGATCGTCAGACAAACTGATTAATTTTTAAAAATTTTGGTTTTATGTCGATTGCGTGTATTGGTGTTATTGTGGAAGTGGTCGGAGAAGCTTCGTCGTTTTTTCATCGTACTGACGCAAACATCGATGTATGCAGACACATATACATACTTGGTCGTCCGTCGGGACTCATACATATATAAACATATGTAGGCAGTTTCGGATATGACATATGTATGTATACGGGTGGTGTTGTGTCTATACATACGCATTTGTATGTTGAAATTCAAAAATTGGAAGTGTGGCGGAAATGTCTCGTGAATGTCTCGTGAATGTATACATGTCATTTTAAAAATTAATCAGTTTGTCTGACGATCGCTAAAGCGTGAAACCCAGGGTCACAAGCTCACATCTATCCAACCATATATATATATATATATATATATATATATATATATATATATATATCCGACTGTAACAGCAAAAGTGTCCAAATCTAGTAACAGCATAATTATCCATCCCACAAAATGCTTAATATCTAAAAAAAACACTAATTGAATTTTTCCAGGTTTTCAGATAAGACATTTACCCATCTTGACACCGTTTCTCGTAAGAATCATTAAAACATCCCTTTGACTTATTCAGCTAAAAAGAGAACTGGTTCAACTGGTTTTATCTCAGAGCCACTATGTCTTGCCGACTGAGCAATGGTGTGAGGAAAAGATCATTCAGGTCTTCAGTAATGTTATCAAAAGTCCAGTAAATAACCACCAAGACAACGGTGAATAAGTTTTAAAAAGGAAGAGACATTGGAGAAAATAACTAGATCAGGAGGTCACAACACGAAGAAGGGTCATCATTTCAATTTAGTACTAAAAATATCACTTCATTTCATATGAAGTTTGGCACATGAGAGAGGAGTTTCAGAGTTGAAACAGAAGTGGAAAAAAACTTTATAATAAAATCGTACGTGAAAAGTGTCAGGCACCTTTTTTATTCGAGGACAGAAAGTTAGAAGGTTAGAGAGGGCGAAGATCCTCTTGAATAAGTTGAAAAATGATCCTGGAATAATATATATATATATATATATATATATATATATATATAATATATATGAACTTTATTTCAATCATTCATGAGCTTTCGATCCTTATTTATGATTAATTAATAATGAACATGTCATTTTCATTCCAGTAAGATATCTTTAATCATTTCTAAGATAAAACAGTTCAGAGCTTAATCTAGCAATTGGATAATTTTACTGTTACACGATTTGAACAATTTAACTCTTACACCCGGTATCTATCTATCTATCTATCTATCTATCTATATATATATATATATATATATATATATATATATATATATATAGATAGATAGATAGATAGATAGATAGATAGATAGATAGATAATATTAGTGGTAAATATACACATACATATGCAAAATATATAAATATATATACATAGGTGAATACAGATACATGTATATTTTTTGAATAAATAATTCCGAGATGATAGAATCCAGGTAGAACTCAATGTCAAGGACAGAGTAAGGATATAATAAAAAGACTTAAACACTAATATACCATGGTCATAATTTATTCCATTGGAATCGTAAATACACACATACACACACACACACACACACACACACACACACATACATATATATATATATATATATATATATATATGTGGAAAGTGTGTGTATATGGATATAGGTGGATATATATATATATATAGATATATATGTGTGTGTGTGTGTATATGTATGTATATATATATATGTGTGTGTGTGTGTGTGTATATATATGTATATGTTTGTATGTGTGTATGTATATGTATATGTATATATGTAGGTGTAATTATTTGTATATTATATGTGCGGTACTTATTAGAAAGCGCTCAGTATCAGAGATAGAGCTAACATATTGAATCAGATATATGTATATGTTTATATATATATATGTATGTGTGTGTATGTATGTGTATGTGTGTATTTGTGTGGATATATGTGTATGTGTGTACATGGGTATATGTATGTGTGTTTGTGGGTACACGCCTATGTGTATGTATATACGTGTATATATTATTGTGTATGTGTGTATTCGCATGTGTTTTTGAACATAAAAATATAGGTCCTTCCTAGATGAGATAATCGTCATATTTATTCTTTATATGTTTATATTTGATTTGTAACTTGCAGTCGATATTAATTTTGTCAAATTTTCTTAATTACACAGCGTCCCTTTCAGTAAATGCCCTTCAGTTTTAGTTCCCCCCAACCATCTCCCTCCTCTACTCCTTCTTCTTTCCTTTCCTCTCCCTCCCTCTTATTCTGATCTTTAACATTAGGTCGTCTATGGTGTGTGTATGTCACCACGAAATGTATCTTTAATGTATTAGACATCCGACAACATTCATATTTCTCTCACTTAAACCTCTTTCATTCACCTCGCCTAAACTTCTCTCTGTTAAGGTTTAATCTCCCTCTTTCTCTCGTCTGCTACCCCTCTCTTTAGCTCTAACATTCGTCCCACACTCTCATACTTACACTCTCTCTAAATTCTATTCTTATTTCCGGAGTTGTTCTTTTCTGTTTTCTTTTTGAATTTGTAGGTCTGATGAATTGGATTGTATTTATGTTTCCAATGGAATAAATTATGACAATGGAATGTTAGTGTTTAAGCCTTTTTATTATATATATATATATATATATATATATATATATATATATATATATATATATATATATATATATATATTTCTTACTACTTTGAAAGATATGTTTCGTGAATATACATGTTTGAAAAGAGTTCCCTGATTTTTAAACAGTAAATTTAATATCTACTATATGTCATGTCCCTTCAGGGCGAATGCCCCCGACAACTTTCTACTGTTCTAAGCAGTTTTTCTCTTTTTTTTAATGCCACTAGTCCGCATTCAGACACAAGTAAATGGTTCGCCGCCTCCGCCTATTTCTCTTGCTCCGGGAGGCTTTCATTTTCCAAGTCCCGCCTCCTCATTATGCGAGCAAGGATTTTCAATATCTGTCTAAAGATAGGAGAAGGAAAAGAAAGAACAGGCCGTCCACTTAAGATAAGACTTCAGGAACACGTTATTGTCGTAACCCGATGGGAAATAGAAAAATCAGGCGAAGCTGACCACATATGGCGGGAAAAGACAGTTCACAGCTCCCTGTGGGACGAGCTTAAAAAGAATAAACAGATAACATCACTGTAAAATACGAAAAATTAAGGAATCAGCCTATATGCTAGGCTACAAAAATCTCCTAAGCCGACCAAGCATAGAAATGAATACAATATGGGAACCAGTAATATGGAGTGTTAGAGAAAAATAATAACAACAAAATTGTAATATGAGCTCTGGTAAAAAAAAAATGTACTGAGACATTAGGTTTATAAGACCCGAAAATTCCTACATTGATTTCCTGAAGGACACATGGCCAGCGTTGGTTGGATCCAGCGATTTGACTCAAAGAGTCGTGAGTTCAATAAATTGAAAAACTAATACTGATGGTACGTGGAACTAGAACAATTTAATCCGGTAGACAAATTAAAAGGTTCAGTCTGAAATTACCATCACCTAAAGAAGGCCGGGGCGTACAACGTCCGAAACGCTGTGAATATGGCAACCAAGATGAGGACAATAGCCCGAAACATCTAAATAGTTTATAAGGATTTTCAGCTGTTTTTCCTGATTCTGAGTAAAAGCCTTTTCTTCGACATTTTTGTTTGAAGCTTGTTTGTTACTCGCATGGAATTTAAAACTTACTTAACATGGCATTTTCAGCATTCTTCTATAAAAAAAACTATTTCTGCCATTTTTCCTCGTCCGTAGGAAATATCTACTGGTTCATAAATTGAAAGTCTTATTATAGAAAATGCGCCTCCCTTTCAATTTCCCTTGTATTCAGTCTGGTTTTTCGCTTTCTTTAGGAAAGTTTTCGTTTCACATTGTTGTAAACAATCCATTTTTCCTCGTCAGTGATCCGTCTTTTTAAAAATGTCTCATTTTTTTGCCATTGGGAAGAGAATCGCAGATAGAAATGTGGTCTATTACATTTCTTTCTCTCTTCCTCTTGCGTTCCATCTATGCCAACCTCTCAATCTCCATCCTATTTTTCTTCCCTTCCACACACTCCCTCCCTTCTTCTATAGAACCACATTTCTGCCTTTTTTCCTCGTCCGTGGAAATATTTACTGGCCTATAAGTTGAAAGTCTTATTGTAGAAAATGCACCTCCCTACAGCAATCGAATCTGTTTTCTCTTTCTAAAACTATTTTCAAGCCATTTGTACGTTCGTCATCAAGCTACAAAAACCAATTACAGTAAAGTAAGCCGTATTTATTCTATTTAGGCAATAATCATTTCCTGTTTGGGACATTCCGGAGTCTATATCTGGTCACATTACTTTCGTGCCCGAAGTGATTACGATAGGTGTATTTAGATATTCCAGCTGCAGAGAGACGTGGGGTTTGGTTTTGTTCTGATAGGAAACTACACTCTTCCGGTTTGGAAATCCGAATGGTTTTCATGATTTTTTAAAATATTTTAATCAGTCTGCTTGGGAAAAGCAAACGTACGTGTAATTTTGTGGAAGGATCATCTCATGGACAATGCACTTTCAATCACACCACATACGCAGCTTCACTTTCTCTTGTATTCAGTCCGTTTTTTCGCTTTCTTTAGGAAAGATTTCTTTTCACCTTGTTGTAAACAATCCATTTTTCCTCGTCAGTGATCCGTCTTTTTAAAAATGTCTCATTTTTGTTGCCATTGAGAAGAGACTCGCAGACAGAAATGTGGCCCATTACATTTCTTTCTCTCTTCCTCTAGCATTCCATCTATGCCTTCATCTCAACTTCCATCGCACTCTCGGCCCTTCCACACACTCCCTCTTTTTCTCTACTCATCTCTCTCTAACTCTCTCTCTGTCCTACCCGCTCTCTCTCTCTCTCTCTAACTATTATTTGTGCGTGTTTGTCTATGTTTCGTATAAAAGTCATCGCTTCTTTTTCTTGATACGATTCTTTTCTCTCTATTCATAAGTTACTCTCAGGATCTATCTATCTATCTATCTATCTATCTATCTATCTATCTATCTATCTATCTAAGTATTCTGTTACCTGTCAGTCTGCTCATCTATCACACTATGTATTTACATGTATATGTGTGTGTGTGCGTGTGTACATGTACGTGCCTGTTTGTATTAGTGTGGTAACATCATTTGCACACACGCGCGCACACACACATACTCTCCCATATATATATATATATATATATATATATATATATATATATATATATGAAAGTGAACATTGAAGTCAACACTCAGAGGCAACAGGCTGTTTCATGCTAGATACAATCATCAGGCTGCCTGAAGATTGCGTCTAGCATGAAACAGCCTGACGCCTCTGAGTGTTGACTTCAATGTTGACTTTTATATTTACACACGCTCTATCTCTGATATTGAGCACTTTATCCTATAAATTAATATAGCACGCCTTAAAACTATATTTCTTCATACACTCAGACACTAAAACACTGATTGCGGTCTCCTTTGTGTAGTAAATATATTCATGGCTTTATTCTTTAATACACACACACACACACACACACACATATATATATATATATTAAAGAATAAAACCATGAATACACCCCCCACACACACATATATATATATATATATAAAAGTGAACATATATATATAAGTGAACAATAATCAGGCTTGACAATTGCGTCTAGCATGAAACAGCCTGTCGCATCTGAGTGTTGATTTCAATGTTCACTTTTATATTTACATACGCTCTATCTCTGATATTGAGCACTGTATACCATAAATATAGCACACCATAAGAGTATATTTCTTTATATATATATATATATATATATATATAGAGAGAGAGAGAGAGAGAGAGATTTTTTTTTCCTCTCAATTCGTTGTTGGAAGTTTTACCTGGTGATCCTGAATCCTTAAAAAAGGATTTAGGTGAAATAAATTATCGTAATTGTACCTTAAGAAAACGAATTTGAAAATGCAACTAAGAGTTTTAATAATATTTATTTGTAGTAACTTTACCGGTTTCACAGTTCTATGATTTTGAAATTTGAGATTGGGAAATATGCGAACATGAGACTACATGTCTTGCATCTAACTAGAGTTGGAGAATTCTTTTCCTTTTGTCTATAACAAAAAATGGCACCGATTGCTATCTGTTTAAATGGAAAATTTGGTTGGTTGCTTGAGCATGATCACGTGATAAGGCATAGCGATCTCTTCCGGTGCCAAAAAATTGAAATTGTGAGTTTCATCGTTCAGCGAACGTGGCTAATGATAACAAAATGTTAAATAGTTCAAGTTTCAAGACTTCTATTTTATTCGACTCCAGTGGCTGTCGCAAATAACCAAATGTACAAGAATTAAATATGTGTGTGTGTGCGTGTGTGTCTATGTGTAGAAATAGTTTGAGTGTTTCTTACTATATCGTAATGTGGATTATTTACTATTTTCATGTTGTCACATTATCCTCCACATTCCGATATAGTAGGGATCACTTATAATATTTCCACACACACTCAAACACATACACACACACAGACACACACACACACACAAAAGCGTGCTTTAATTCTTTTTGGCAATAAAATTTTATGATCATCACTTTCTGAGCGAAAAAACGACACTGCTTGATCGCGTGATTATAATCAACCAACTTGATTGCATTTTAAACACATCGGAGCCACTTTTTAGCATAAAAACATCAACAATTCTTCAACACCTGTTAGATGTGATATAGAAAATGGCATAGCCTCACTTTAACATTTGAAAATCATAGAAAAAGTAAAGTTTCTCTAAATTAAAATGCCTTATAGACTCCAGTATCATTTACAACTTTTTACTTTTTAGCCGTGTTGTTTGTATATATATATATATATATATATATATATATATATATATATATATATATATATATATATATATATATATATATTGTCATCCGCAGACAGACTGTTTCGCTGTAACACAGCTCATCATCATGGCGAGACATCCGATTGCCTCAAACCAGGATCGAAACCCGACTGATGGCAAATCCGTCGGGGATTTTCCCACTGAGCTCCCGACTGAGAGGAAGGTGAATTTTTCCGTACTTATTTTTGAATAAACGCGCCATATGTATATATGAGTGTGCGTGTGTGTACTTTTTTTTTATTCTTTATTTTTGGATAATCGAATCAAAATAAGTATTACGCGACATAAATGCAATCATGTTGATGTGATTATCCTAAAACAGAGAATTTAGCTGTACTTTTTCATAGAACCCTCTTTTAAATTAATGTTGCAAACGTTGGAATTTATATTCGATTCATTCTCATTTCATATAATATATATATATATATATATATATATATATATATATATATATATATATAATCAATTTCAACCCAAGCAAGGCAGTAAAGCTACTTAAACCCAAGGGGTTACCGTGTATGGAAAAATTAGATGCAGAAGCATTAGTAATAAGGGGGGAAGAGAAAAGAGTAAAAAAAAAAATATTACTATATAGCGATTGACATTGCATTTAAATTTTGGCAGGTTAAAGTTGGCTGGAAAGCATGGAGCTGAAAAGCAGCTCTACAAATAAGAAGTACGAATAATGAAACAGCTAGCATAGAATTTATTGTTACATCTAGCCAGCTCGACAGTAAATTGATGAGATTTCGAGGCCACTCCAGTACTGCACTTAATTAAGTCAAGGTATCCTAGCGAAGATCTCTTCCGAACAGTAACAATGAAAGTATTTATAGAAAAGACACAGGGATGTAACTGAGGTGTTTGGGAAAGTGACTGAAGCCGAGCTGATAGATCAGTACGAATAATATTGCAGATATTTCTTTGGATTTTTTCTTGGAACTAGATGTAAATAGCACGGGTATCTAACCCTATGCAGCAGCGATATCCTAAGCATGGAGAAATGATAGAATTTATTAATATCTATGATATATTGTGGGGAGAAAAATAGTCTCGCGCGCACAATGAACATAAAAAAATATTTATATTCTTGAACATTTGTCTTCAGAGTGTGTACACATTGACTACCATTTCACTTTAAACATCTGCTAGAAATAAGCGATTGAAAATATCATATAAAATACAGTGATGATACAGAGAAAAACTGTTTGATACACAACTGGCATGGTTACTACTGAGGAAAATACCAAAATGCTAATAAAATATGTAATAAAACATCAAATAAATTATCTAGCATTTTTATCTGTGCAATAAACTCGCTTGTCACAAGTAAAGAATTTTTTATTTTATTTTTATGCTTTATTTAAAGTAAAAAAATCTCCGAAGTAAACAAAAACGAAACTAAAGAAATAAAAAAATAAAAAACATACTTTCGCAATACTTATTAATAAACATGCTCATTTGATAGCAACGATTAAAGCTTCCTTGTATCATAACAACAATATATATATCTAAATGTAAAGATGGGCAGATCCGACTCTATACTCTATAATTTCTCGTCCTGGGTATGACGTTAAACTACATCCGGCAGCATTGCCACAGATCTGGAGGTTTTGAGGAGCGTGGGAAAACAACTTAATTGCTTTTGTTCCCAGGTCTACGCTAATCTGGAGTGTTAGCAACTGTTAGGATCCAAGCTATGGGCAAATAGTTAACACCAAAACTGGGA
>OZ010592.1:26591142-26786142 GCA_963932145.1 Acanthosepion lycidas | reverse complement strand
ATCGAAATTACAATATGGTTTCGCAAAATGGAAATGATTTATGAATCAACCTAGAACTGCACCTGGAACTCAACTTATGATTCAACATATGCGCTTTAAATTATGAAGGAATAAAACCAGAAATGTAATCATTCTAAAATTGAAACAGTGATCACGGTGATTAATTTGTTTTTTCGCAATAGAAACTTACGAGAGGAGGCTGAAAAGTACATAAGCAGTGATGCTATAGAGATGTGAAATCTTGTATGCATTAATTTAAACTCTACTTTTAATAACTGTATTGTTTCTGTCTAAGTACGAGGACTCGATCAAAACTTCATAGGCTCTGATGGAGTGATGCTATAACTAGGCTGAAAAGTTCTTAGGCTGACTATGATGGAGTCATGCTAGAGCTGTGAAATATTGCAAACATTAATTTCAACTCTTCTTATTAATAACTGATTTGTTTTTTTCCATGCACGAAACTGGGTTGAAAAGTTCATAGTCTGACTATAAAATATTAATGCCAGAGCTGTGAAATGTTGTGTGCATTAATTTCAACTCTTTACATTAATAACTGGTTTGTTTCTTTACATGTCCTTGACAGGGCTGAAACGTTCATAGGCTGATTATAAAGGAGTGATACTAGAACTGTTAAATATTGCCCGTGTTATTTTCAACTCTTTATATTGATAACTAGTTTCTTTCTTACGATGTACAAGATTGAGCAGAAAAGTTCATAGGCTGACTATGATGGAGGGATGCTAGAACTGTGAAATCTTGCATGCATTAATTTAAAATCTCTTTTTAATAACTGTATTGTTTCTATCCAAGTACGAGGACTCGATCAGAGCTTTATAAGCTATGAAGGAATGATGCTAGAACTGGGCTGAAAGGTTGATAGGCTGACTATGATGGAGTGATGCTAGAGCTGTGAAATCTTGCATGCATTAATGTCAACTCTTCATATTAATAACTGATTTCTTTCTTTCTATGTACGAAATTGGGCTGAAATATTCATAGGCTGACTATGATGGCTTGATGCTAGAGCTGTTAAATCTTGTATGCATTTATTTCAACTGTTTACATTATTAACTATATTCTTTCTTTCTACGTAATCTGATATCTACGTGTGAAAAGAAAATATTAAATGCAAATTGTAGCGAAATCTCTTGAAGATTACCTCCAGAAAAAGAGTTCACCTACGGAAAACATTCATGCTGGCATGTTTACTAAATTAGATGATGATGATGCTTCAGCTTTATCGACAGTACAAAATTAGGGCTGCTCAATTTAGGAGTGGAAGGGAGATTATTGCAGAGGGTCCCAATATCTGGACGTCTTGTAACAGTTACCTCTGAAGAAAACATTTGCTCTTATTCTCCATATGACAACGGTTAACAACCGATTGGCTATAAATCAAATAGCCAATTCTATTGGAATATCCCGCTAGAAAGTTGAGAATATTCTGTCCAATGAACTTGGCATGACGAAAGTTTCAGCTCTGTAGGTGTCACGTCTTCTGATACCTGATAAAAAGCTCGCCAGTTTGATTACGTCACATCCGACCACGTGATTTGAGGCAGATTCATCTGGCTTACTTGAATGTTTCTATCCCAGGACGTCTGTCGGATTAATCACTTTCAGCACGAGATAAAGCGACAATACATACAGTGGAGACACACCTCCTCACCTTCTCCAGAGTAGTCGAATGTTGTTTCACTTGCAGTGAAGACGATGGCCTCAATATTTTGGATGCAAATGCATTGTGTTCATTCATTATCTTCGGAAGAGCCACACCATCTATGGAGAGTGCTATAGCAACTTGCTGAGGCCGCGTTATTAAAGGCTATAACGACAAAATACTTATGAAAACTAACGAAAGAGTTCTTGTTTCATCACGACAATGCTCCATCATACAAGTACTTGGCTTAAATTTAATACTAGGTGTGATTGTGACACTAAAATGTTTTATTGCCCTTCTTATTCTCCTGATTTCACTATCTTCTCAGTGTGAAAAATCACTTGTCTAGAAACCAGTATCTCATTGATGATGACGTTACATATACTGTTGATTAGTTTTTGACCAATAGAGTGAACAATCACATGTCACTTTAACTGGGAAGAAACAATGCAGTTTTTTTCTTTCAATAAGAAGAGTTGAAATTAATGCCTGCAAGATTTCACAGCTCGAGTGTCACACATTCACAGTAAGCCTATGAAGATTTTCAGCCCAGTCTTGTACATGGAAAGAAACAATGCAGTTTTTAATAAGAGTTGAAATTAACACATGCAACATTTCAAGGTTCAAGCATCACTCCTTCATAGTCAGCCTATGAACGTTTTTGTCAACCCCCGTACATGGAAAGAAACAATGCCGTTATTACAAAGAAGAGGTGAAATTGACGCAGATAAAATGTCTCCGCTCTAGCATCACTTCTCCCTAGTGAAACTATGAACTTTTCACCCCACTCTCGTACATGGAAAGAAACAATGCATTTATTAATAAGAAGAGGTGAAATTAACGCAGATAAAATTTCACAGTTCTAGCATCATTCCTTCATAGTCAAGCCTAGGAACTTTTCAGCCCACTCTCGTACATGGAAAGAAACAATGCAGTTATTAATAAGAAGTGAAATTTACGCATGCAAAATAATCTCGTATATGCAAATTTAGAATCCTTTGTCTTTGTAAATCTTTTCTCAAATGAATAAGTTGTGTCAAATGCCGAATCTAATTTCTAAACTAAAGATTTGAAATCAGATTTTTTTTCTTTTCTGGGAGGCATAACGTCCTTTCTTTGTCTTTCAGCATGTCATTGAATTGCAAATTCCTCACTTTTCGTTGACGAGAGAACTTCCATGACATAGAAACAAAAGACGGTTTTGTTTAAATTATACAGAATAATATGAAAGAGAAATAAAAAATAAAAAAACAGTATTTTAGAATTGTATATTAAATATCGTCTGCTGACCGAAGCCAACATAATGGTCGATCATATTTGACCTGTAGGCTAGGGTTAATTCCGCAAAGCTTAACCCTAAAACGGCAGGCATATTAAATTGCAGTTTCATTGAAGATCCCAATTAATGATTTAATTTCTTCCCAAGTATAAGGGGCCTCATTCATCCTGGATGTAAGTATAAATGATTACTGGTAGGAGTATATAGCTTCATCTCTCATCAGGTTCACACACCTACTCGGTCTTTTGAACAAGGGTAGAGGTTTACACCTTGTTCTCTATTTAGGATTAGGGTTTCTTTTCCGTCAAAAGTCTGCTTAAACTCTTTACATCTAACGTACCAGCCTAAGATCTGTTCTTTTATTTACTGTTTATTTATTTTTCTTTAATAGGCTTTGATAAGTTCGCATATCGTCCGGGTCACGATTCTCACCGTTCTTTTTTAAAAGGAATAGAAGTTTATCATTTCTTTCCTGTTTAGGATTGGTCTTCCGGTTCCTTTTAAAATCTACTTCAACACTATACTTCTAACGTTTCCACCTAAACTCAGTTATTTTTTTAATAGTAGCAGGCTTCGACCGCTCGCTACCGCTTCGCATAGTAAGATATATTCACTACATGAAATATTTGAAATAAAAATTTTAAATGAATATTTCATTCATAAATTGGCTTTTTATAGATGAGGAAAGTTTTACAAATAGATGCCAACTTGTTGAAGGTCAAGTAAAATGCAAAGTTCTTAACTATATCAGACAATATTCCTAAACAGAATTATTTTTGATATGAAAATCAAAACAATCCTTAAATAAAAGCACACTAATATAATGAACTATAATTTTTTAAACGCAATATGCAAATTAGTTAAACCTGAAGAGTGATACCACCTAGAAGTAGATAATATATAATACAGATATTGAGCTACTACGAAGCAGTGTTTGATAATTAGGCTGCAATTACGCATTTATTCATATAGATTCCATGTTGTAGGTTTTATTTAATTAGCTATTATGTTTCTCTAACTCTTCAACTTTTGAATATGTAATTAATGCTAATGTCTACTTTTCTATCTTTAGACTATATTAATTTTATCTTATAATTTTTTCCTTATACTGTCACCCATGAAATAAAAATAACTGATTGTAAAATAAGGATCTACGTACATTAAATCGTCTTTAAATTAAGTGACTGCAGAAGAATTATCGTTGAACTTTTAAAAGATAAGCTTAAACATTAAATCAATACTTAAATGCAGCAATCAATTTTGAGTTCTTCTTTAGTTTATTGATGCCTCTCTAACTATTGCGATGATGGCCAAACCAAGAGTCCTCCACAAAAGCTCGGTAAATGCCGGCCGACTTTTAAGCGATTTTAGATAAAAAAGGAAATAAAGAGTTATTTCCCTTGAACCGTGAAAGCAAGGATAATGGCTTGCATAATGTGTTAATATATATTTTTACCTCGCATAATCTGGCAAGCTTGAATCTGAGTTCAACGAAAATCGTTCCCTCACCTAACTTTTCTAGGGCTTTTGAATGAGCTATGAATAATTGAAATCGGTCCATTGGGAGCAGTGGAGATTGAATACACATACGCACAAACACACACACATGCAGTCTACTTTATATATAACATTTATTTTTTTCTTCAATGGGAGTAGATAGCTTTACCTGTCGTCCAGTTCACACTCCTTCCTGAGATTTTTATTCCTTGTTTCCTGTTTATAATTTTGTTTCTGGAAAGTCATTTCCGGGAGAAATTGCCACGAATAAGCCGAAGAGAATGCTATGACGAAATGAAAAATTCTGAAAAGAAATATTTTTTAAAAATCTGAATCACCCCCAACCAAGACAGCAATGCCATTAAGACACACGCGATTACAGAGTGTGTAAGAATTAAAAACAGAAACATAAATGGTGACGAGAAAGAGAAAAGAGTAACCAGGAAGAAATTAGATAGCGATTGATACTGCATTTAAATTTTTGCTGATTTATGTTGGCTGAAAAACATGGAGCCGGAATGAAGTCCCACAAGCGAGAAGTGCGAGACAAGAAACTGTTAGCATAGAACTTACGGCTACATCTAGCCAGCTCAACTGTAAATTGATGAGGTCTTGACGTCAGTCTAGTACTTCAAAACGAACAATTACAATGGTAGCATCTATCGAGAAGCCATAGAGAGGAAACCTTACGGTGGTGGGAAAGTGACTGGAGTTGAGCCGCCAGATCATGGTAAAAATCAGTTGCAAAGAACTCTATTGTACATAAAATGCTTCAAGGAATATCAAAGTGTTAAAAATATAAATTCAGAAAACTAACATTTATTTGACTTTTACACTTCTCTACATTTTATCAAACAATAAAAATAACATTTTCATAGTTTATCGGCCCTGAGTTGGCATCTCGCTAACAATCACACTCCTATCGGCGTGAGATTGTTTCTCTATGAATTTTCTACTTCTGCAGTTCTTCTAATTCTATCTGGACCGCATGAATCCAAGCGTAGTGATAGTTTGGCTACTAAGCCTCATCGTTTCTCAGTGAACGAACTAGATGAAACCGTAGGTTCTATTCTAATGGTTTCTTCTCTCGCTGGAATTCTCTTCTGACCACTTGCTTCGTTTCCACCTACAATTTAAACAAAATGTAACACAACGACACTCATCACCTTCTGTCTTCCTGAAAACTGTTCTTTTATTGTCCTTTCTCATCATAAACTTTTTCTCATTTTCTCCTTCTTCTTCTTGTTCTTGTTATTATTATTATTTATGATACTCTTTTAATAATTCACCCAAAGCAAGGCGATAATGCCACTAAGATGCAAAGTGTTAATCAGAGAAATTATTAACACGTCATCATCAACAACAACAACATCGATACTACTAATCATTTCACAGAAAATATTCGTCCTCCGACAGGATTCGAACCTGTATCCCATACGGAACCGTCATTTAGCTTGACGTGCCTTTAACCGATTTGGCCACAGAGGAGCATTCGGGTAGGAAGACGAATATTTTCTGTGAAAATTTCTCGGACATTCAGGCTGGTAACTGTCGTTTAATACTGTTTATTATAAACAGAGCATTTACTTAAATATTTCTATCTATAAAAAGAATGTATAAACATAAAAATGCCTTAATATATATATATATATATATATATATATATATATATATATATATATATATATATATTGTGTGTTATTTGTTACCGTTCTCAATCTCTTCATTCATTTTTTTGCAGGCTTTTCGACAGCATGGACAAAATTCAAATCCGCACGATTTTCTTGTTCCAGTTCAAACTAGGCCGAAAAGCTGCCGAGACAGCTCGTGATATCAATGATGCGTTTGGCCCAGGAACCACTAACGAACGTGTGGCACAACGGTGGTTCAAGAAATTTCGCAATGGTGACGAGAGCCTCGAAGATGAAGACGGTCGCGGCCGGCTGACTGCGGTTGATAACGAACATTTGAAAGACTTAATTGAAGCCGATCCTCGCAAAACCACACGAGAAGTTGCTGTTGAACTCGAGGTCGACCACTCAACAGTCGTTCGCCATTTAAAGCAAATAAAAAGTAAAAAAAGTTGAATAAATGGGTACCGCATGAATTGAACGATAATAAAAAAATCGTCGTTTTGAGGTGTCTTCTACGCTCCTTCTGCGCAACAAAAACGACCCATTTCTCGAGCGAATTGTGACGTGTGATGAGAACTGGATCCTCTACGACAACTGGCGACGTTCGGCACAGTGGTTGGAATCCGGAGAAGCTCCACAACACTTCCCGAAGCCGAAATTGCACCAAAAAATGTTTTGGTGACTGATTGGTGGTCTGCGGCCGGTCTCATCCATCACAGCTTCTTGAATCCGGGTGAAACGATTACGGCGGAGAAGTTCTTCCGACAAATTGACGAAATGCACCAGAAGCTCCAACGTATGTGCCCGAGATTGGTCAATATGAAGGGACCAATTCTCCTCCATGACAACGCTCCCCCGCATGTTGCTCAACTGACCCTGCAGAAACTAAACGAATTGGGCTACGATACGCTGCCTCATCCGCAATATTCACCGGACCTCTCGCCCACCGATTATCACTTTTTCAAGCATCACGACAACTTCCTGCGCGAAAAATCCCTCAAAAGACGAGATGAGGCCGAATCGGCCTTCAATGACTTCATCGCTTCCAGAACTCCGGATTTCTATGATAATGGGATAAATAAACTTGTTTCCCGTTGGCAAAAATGTGTCGATTCTAATGGTTCTTATTTCGATTAATAACGTTTATTATAAAAGGAGTTATGATCTTTCGAAGTTGAACGTCAAAAAACGACATTATTTTTGCACCAACCTAATACTTCGTATGTCCATTCCACGAAGTCGTTCCTTGCAGATTGACCACAGATTCTCAATTGGATTTAAATCAGGAGATTTTCTGAGCCAGTCAACATTACTTTCATTTGCTGACTGGTAAGACTTGTCAGTGTATTCGCCAGCGTTACAATTTTCGTACGCTTCCTCGGAGAAATGTCTATCGCAGACAATGGCCCTAGGACAACTAATCGACAGTCAAAGCAATAATAACTAGCCGTGATAAAAATCTTTTAATTTTTCAAGGGCAAACAAATTTCATCATACAACTCGAAATTAGATTAATATTACTGCACACAACTGCAAATGACTTAACATGATGAAAAAAATAGAAATCGATTGCACCCTTTCACTTCAGAGGGTCTAAAACTGACCGTATGGTAAAAGAAAGACAACTAAAACGGTTGTACACTATTTACATTATTCGGACTATTGTCTTCATCTTTGTGCGACAAAGATGAGTACAGTAGTTTGAATAATGTAAATAGCGTACATAACTCATCTGAGAAATATAGACAGATACTGAAGGGACGAAATGTTGTAATAAACATGGCGGTAAAGATGAGGACAGTAGTCCGAATAATGTAAATAGTGTACATAATACGTCATCTCAGAAATATAGACAGATACTGAAGAGCCGAAACGTTGTAATAAATATGGCGACAAAGATGAGGACAATAGTCCGAATAATGTAAATAGTGTACATAATACCTCATCTCAGAAATATAGACAGATACTGAAGGGACGAAACGTTGTAATAAATATGGCGACAAAGATGAGGACAATAGTCCGAATAATGTAAATAGTGTACATAATACCTCATCTCAGAAATATAGACAGATACTGAAGGGACGAAACGTTGTAATAAATATGGCGACAAAGATCAGGACAATAGTCCGAATAATGTAAATAGTGTACATAATACCTCATTTCAGAAATATAGACAGATACTAAAACGATTGTTGCAATTAATTTGCCCAAGGCTATATATTGCATGTTGTGATATACGTCATTTTGTACCATACGCCATAGTACCAGTGCCATTAGGTATAAGTTAAAGGAATATTTGAGTCTATGTAAAAGTTTGAATGCTGATTGTTTATGCAGGCTGTCTCTCTCTGTTAAGGAGAATGCCAAAATGTAATATTCCTAGCCACTTTACCCTTCCTCTTCGACATTTTCACCAAACTAAGCTAAACTTAGTAATCATATTTTGCCCAGTTTATATTTACGTCACTGTCGAAACTTTCACGTACTACGCTTTAAAATGTCTTCTCGGCTAAATTCCTCTGAATTCGTCTCGTAATTCAAACAAGGAAATGAAATATGCAGTGAATCAATTGGCATTTTGTTACTGTCTTTGAAGTTTTCTTTTAGGAATTCCTTGGCAATTTGCCTTCGTCTTGAAAAGCCTTCATTCCCATTCTGTCAACTTTTAAAAGGCATAATTGGATTCGTGCTTTATCGATCTTTATTCAAATATAGCACCGCTGATTTTGACCAGTGCGAACATCGTGCCTATCACAGTAAACGGAAGGAAATTCTTGCTCCCGGGAAGCTGGGCATTATGAAAATTGGCTTTAGTAACAGACATCTGTATCTTGAACCCAGTGTAGTGTAATGATAAAAAAAAATGAAAAAACAATTCCGAAAAATTATTCACCCGTGTATTGATTAAGATACTTACTGAATTATCATCATACTGTAACGTTTGGCCAGACTATATGTAGCTTAGCGACTGACTCGTAATTCATATATTTAATAATTTCACACCGAAGATCAGTGTTCAAGTTCAAATTAAAGAACAGGATTTTGTAAGCGCAGTACTAGATTAATGGCAAGGTCTCAACACTTGAAATGGTTAGATGAAACCGTAAGTTCTATGCTACTACTTTCTTCCAACGCACTTCTTTCTTGTGGAATGTTCTTCCGGTTTCTTTCTTCGAAGTCAATTTGATCTTTAGAAATTTAAATGCAATGCCACTCGTTATCTTCTGTCTTCTTAATTCTTGTTCTTATTGTCTTAATATTTTTCTCATATTCTCTAAAAGTCAGAGCCTTAGTGGCTTTATTGCCTTAAAAAAACGAATAAAAAAAACCGACAAAAAAAAACAAAAAAAAAAACGAGCAAGACCACACCGTTTGGATAATTAGCACTGTACATTCTTCCGATGCCCGTTTTCATTAACTTGACCTTGTGCCAAACTTACCTAACTACCAAATATGGCCATAGATCCGGATAAAGTGTCTTTATTCTAAATCAAGAAAGATAATGACCTGAAAAAATTGGAAGACCAAGCTGCTAAAAAGAGAAGATAAAATGAATCGACGAACAGCGTTCAGACGCAGACTGTGTTAATTTTGCACTAATGCTCTTGGAAAAGGTATGAATAGTCTTATCTCCTCAATGTTGGAAATTTAACTTTCTTGAGTGTTAAACTCTTATCAAATGTCAGTCCATCTATAAAACATTGTATGCCCCAATGTTTACTCTCCCAGAACAGAGAAGTCTTGAGACAACATATATTGTTCTCCAGAAGAATTCTGAGAATACCATCGACAGGACATGTGACTGACAAGGAAGTTTTAAGAAAATCGTGAAGAAAAAGAACAATTGTGTCTAGGATTAGAAAAAGAATTAAATTATAAGGAAAGTGGACTTGGAGAAATTAACATTCACAAGTCCTAAAGTAGCAAATAGAAATAGCAATTAACATACCGAATTATCTTGCGTTAATGAACGGCAAATCATAGACTGGGAGAAAAGTTTGTTTGGTTTAGTTTGGCTTATTTAACAGCATATCCTGTATTCATGGGCCATTTAATGTCGAAATTTTATTTTTTGTGAGCTTTGTTAATTTTATTTTTCCAAAAATGTATTGCTGCTAATTTTTTCTAATATATATATTTTTGTATATTCATATTTTGACATCAATTTGTTGGTACATTATTTTCCCATAGTGAAGACCCCAACAGGTGCTACCACTCTGGGTCAGGGTGGGCCTGGGAACAACAGCAATTAAGATGTTATTTACACGTGTCAAAACCTCTCGATCAGTTCCCTTGCTACCGGATGTAATTTATCGTCATACTTAAGACTAGAAGAAAGGCTGAACCGGCAGACATTGTTTATTGCTATATCGGAGAGGAACTTGGGGAGAGCTATGATTAGATTAGAAACATCACTTATTGTGAATGCGATGTGATACTATCTGAAGATGACACAGTAATAAAGAAACATCTTTTCGGAGTCTTGGATGATATTCAAGTTTAACTTTGAAAAGTATAGCGAGGAATGTGTACTGTGCCAATCCTGCTAGTAAATATTATCCAGGCTCTCGTAACGATTTCAGAGCCTACAGAGGAATTCAAATATTCCTAGTCTTGAGGTTGGCCACAAGTATTTTATGCAAACTTAGATTAATGTAAGAGAAAGGGATACTGTAAAGCACGATAAGGTTATAGCTCTATGCATTAACGGTTTTATATTTTTGGGTCGTTTATTTAATTTAATATTATACGACGTAGATACCAATTATTTTCGCAGTATTTTAAGACGAAAATATTATTCTCTTTAAAAAGAGTCGAATGTAGACGAGACAATTGAGACAATGCGATCGATCTTTTTCTTGTCTGCATAGTATGGGCTACGCCATGCGTATTCTCTTAAACATTAACCATATTGTTCAATCATCAAATTATTTTAGTAGGCTTTTTGGTAATAACGCAAGCTACCAAATAAATTGTATATTCAAAAATAAAAGAACGATGTCTTTTTTAATAGATCTAATTCTCTGAGGACGTTCTCTGTGGGCAAGTCTTCCAAAGACGCGGCATGTCGAAGAATACCAGAACCAAACTTTATAAACGTGTGATGGCAGGCCTTCCAAATACATGGCATTTAAAGAGTTTTCTAATCAGGCTCCACAAACACGTGATGCGTTGTATTTGCAACGGGAGACGGAGGGAGTATCTGAAGGTGGCAGGCTTTCCAAATACGCGTCATGTAGAAGAATTTCATAATCGAGCTTTATAAACTTATAATGCGTCGTATTTGCAAAAGGACGGCATTTTTTTTCTTTCCAGGTACGAGACAGGGCTGAAATGTTCATACGCTGACTTTGAAGGAATGATGCGAGAAGTGGAATCTTGCATGCATTAATTTCAGCTTTTCTTAATAACACGATTGTTTCTTTACGCGTAAACTGATATCCTACTGTTCAAAGAAGACTTCAAATGCAACAAAAAGTGACCTCTCTTGAAAATGGACACCATTTAACTTCGCTAAACCTAACCATGCCTAAACCTAACCCTAAGTACCAGCAGAAAATGGGTTTAGCCCCTAAGGACTTTCATGCTGATATGGTTGCTACATTAAAAGATGATGTTCCATCATTATTAACAATTCAACATTGGGCAGTTGAATTTAGCAGAGGAAGGGTGAGTTTAGATAATGACTCAAGGTCTGGATGTCCTGCAATTGCCACCATCGAAGGAAACTTCGATGGTTTTCACCACATGGTGATAAATGACTAAAATCAAATAGAAAATATTATTGGCATATCCCGTGAGAGAGTTGACAATATTCTATACAATGAACTTGGCATGGCGTAGGTTTCTGTTCAGTGGACGCTACGTTTTTCTGACACCTGAGCGAAAGCAAACCAATTTGATCAGCACAAAACCCCTGCTTTCAATGGCTGCTGTGGGTAACTGTGAATTTGAACTGTTTGATTATCTTCCCTTGTCTCCTTATTTTTCATTTTCTGACCATCATTTGTTCCCCATCATAAACCCCCCACCCATTTGGCTGGAATCCAGTAACGCAGTGATGATGACGTCATATCTGCTGATAATGAATCATTTTGACCAATGGGATCCAATCAAGGCACACGGATGGAAAACGTGTGGGGGTCGCGCAAAAATAAACCACATTACTCCCGAGAGTATCTTGGTCAGCCTATGAACTTTTCAACCGACCCACGTAATTCTTTCAAGAATCTATACAAGAACCATATCATATCAAAAATTCGTTATCGCTACCATATCTGGTCAACCCCTTTGCACTGCTGAAACCTTGCTGGCCACTTGCTACTCGATAGCTAATTTTATGGCAGATCTTCGACTGGGCTACATCCCATGGTTTTATCTGTCCAAAGCTTCACAACTAGGATCCGACATGCAACGTACACCATCCCCATTCCTTTTGTAAAGAAATCATTGGTCGTATTTCTTCGAAAATGATGCACATAATTGCCATGACTTAAACATAACGTGATCCAATAGAGAAATAAAAAAAAATATTCATAATGAGAAAGGAAGGCCTGAGGCCTCTGATACTCACAGGTCGAATAGAAGGAAAAAATAGACAAGAGAAAGCAGCGCATGACATACTTGATGGGCTTGGGCAAGTGGATGGTAGAACGTGGACTGGAGGAGTTAGAAGAAGTACCAAACATATTGAGAGCCACATGGAACAGTCCCATAGATTGTTCGACGAGGCTGTGATTGTTCGCAGCTGCTGTCAAACTCTCTGCCTTTGGGCAGAGAGGAACCCGTTCGAGGCTGAGCCGAAGGGCAGACTTTCAGTCGGATAGGTAGACAGACCCTGAACCCATTTATACGGGTTTTAAGGGAATATTATTGGCCGAGTATACGGGCTCGGAGAACACACGATAAGCACCATCGTGTGGGAGGGAGCTGTTAAATATTAACTTATTGAGAGCCAGAAAGATTAGGGGAAAGTGGAGAGCCATGATTGCCTACGTCCTGAAAGGACACGGTACATAAAAAGAAAAGATGTGGCGTTCATAACACCAGTTCGAAAGCTTATCACTCCAAAGCTTCACAACGAGGACCCGACAAGCAATATTTTTGAAAAATATATTGTCAGTAATAAAACTTTGTCGGTATTAAATAACCCATTGCAGTTGACACGCCGTAAAACAAACCAAACCAAACCAATATCAGAAGGGTAACGAAAGGTAACAAATAAAAAAGGAATATGGCGAAGTTAAGAATCAATTGGTAAAAAGGCGAACTCTCTGCCGGTCAGAATACAATACCCGTATATAATATACGATAACAGCTTGTTTCCCATTTATGGAAAAGAGAGCTACTCTAAGGTTCACGTGTTTTTATATTCGATAGCTACTGCTGATAAGTTTTATTTTAGAGCTGCTGCTGCTACTATATTTAAGATCACTACAATGCTTCTTTGTGCTAGAAACGAAATGTGGGGGAGGAAGATAAATATCTGAAAGAAAGGGGAGTAGTTATAGGATAGAAAGGAGGGGATAAAATTTAAAAAAAAAGGAAACGAAAGATGTTATGAAGCGTGATTTCCTTCGTACGCTCACAATCCAGCGGTATCCCTTTATTCTCGCGATTCATATTCGGAACTTAGCCGCACCCCCACAACGTAAACTTGAAACAAGATCGAGAATAATGAGGGTATTTCGGTAATACCATAGAAAGGTTCTCAAGCCCCTTCGGTAGTTCCCTATTTATGGAACACCTCAGGGGCCGGGCAATAAATTCCTCCCCTTCCAAGAGAAATGTACTGCTTGCGATGATAGCCCCTTACGCTCTGGGGCTTGAGCTAATATTATTGGCAAAAGAGCGAAGTTAAGAACCAATTGGTAAAGAGGCAAACTCTCTGCCGGTCAGAATACAATACCCGTATATCATATACAATAACGACTTGTCACCACACGCAGACAGGGTATGACACAAAATCAGTTTAATGTAAGGAGGCCGAGCACAGCACACGGGCCACGTTCCAAAATAGCCCAGACCCGGAAACCATCTGTTATGCTGGCATCGGTATTAATACCAACTCCACCTTTACTGAATTGAGTGACGTACTGTCGCGGGCAGCTGTTCTCCGGGACCGGGCACGTCTCAATGTCTTGGTTGCGCTTTGCCCGAAGACAAATACACGAATATATTGCACTCTGTCCGAAGACAGGAACACAACTGGGAGATGATAAACGAGATACGATAAAGGGAATCTCGCATGTCAGACTTGTGAGACTTGAGTATCGTATTCGGTATTTAGACGCACGGCCATGGCGAAATGTAATGCCGCACAAGGTTGAGTTTAAATATGAGCTCATCGACAGTACCGTGGAAAAATCATCGAAGACGACTCGTCACTTACTTATTTTGTGGACGTCTCAGGCAATAAACCCAGCCCCTTCAGAAGGGGAGGTACAGCCTGTGGGATGGCTTGAGTAAGCTCCTCTGCTGGAGGGAATACATTACTTACGTGTCATATCCTGCTCCTCACCTTACTGATTGGGTACTAATATTTTCTCTATGTCTAACCTGTGCTAATTAGGCAGTGATTTTCATATCAATACAAAAGAAGTGGAGTGGGTTTAGTAGAAAAGAAATGAGGAGGAAATTAAAAAAATAAAAATAAAACGGAGATAGAGATTATTGGTAGTTGATAGAAAGAAGAAAGATAAAGGTAAAACAACTAGAAGAAAGAAAAAGTGTTAGTCAAAAAGAAATAAAAAAAGTGAATTAAAACAAATTTGAAAAAGAGGTTTAGTGTTAAAACAAAAGAAGGAAAGTTAAGAAATAAAAAAAAGGTGAATTAAAACAAATTTAAAGAAGAGGTTTTGTGCTAAAACAGAAGGAAAATGAAAGGTAACAAATAAAAAAGGAACATGGTTAGCAGTTTTGTCCATGAAAGTTTATTCTTTTGTCAATTGGTTATTAGTTTATAATGTGGTGTTCCAAGTGTGATCTTTTATTTAAATGCATAACAAGACATTTCGTGAACAAAGCTATATTATATCCAGTGATTTTATAGCATTTCCTTGAACTGTTAATTGGACAACAAAAGTACGCCATCTTGCGGAGATTGAGCAAGAACAAATAAACAGAAAATCTTTTCTGTTTATTGTTTCTTTGCAAACATGATGCAATAGTCGTTAGCATCTATTCTTGTACGCATTATGCAAGTGTCGGCTAATAAATGCGATTCCGTTTACTGTCAGACAACGTGGAATTAATCGTTACTGGGAGAAAGATCACGGTAAATACCCAACACGCTATCGATAAATGTAACAATTACGATTGCATCAATTTGACAAATGGCTATTGTCAAGAAGCAAGGGGGATACCGAAAGATGAGAGGAAAATGTGATAAAAAGAAGGATTTCGAAGGAGAATTTATCATTTTATTTGAAAAGGAAATATATTTTAAAAGAAGAAAAAGACAGACAATATTAAAGTTAAACGTATATTACTAGTAAAGAAGAAGAAAGGGTAAATGAAAGAAAAAGAGAAAATACTGAAGAAGAAAAAGAAGAAAAGAATAAAGGAAAAAAATGAAAAAGACGTGAATGAAGAATGAAGAGGAACGGAATAAAGGATGAAGACGAAAAGAATAAAGAAGGAAAGAAAGATAGAAGTAAAGAATAAAGAAAGAATAAAGTACAACAGAATAAAGAAAGAGGAAAAGAAAAAGAAGGAAAAAGAAAGATAGAAGTAAAGAATAAAGAAAGAATAAAGAAAATAATAAAGAAACAAGAACAACAGAATAAAGAAAGAAGATAAGAATAAAGAAGGAAAGAAAGATAAAAGTAAAGAATAAAGAAAGAAAGGATGAAAGAAAAGAAAGAAAAAAAAGGAAGAAAGAAAGAAAGAAAGAAAGAAAGAAAAATGAAAAATGGAAGGAGTGGGGTGTAGCTTGATAAAAGACAAGAATTAAATAAGGACAGAATTAAAAAGATTGGAATAGTAATATTTTTAAAATGATTTCAACAAAAGAAAGGTACTAAAGCCACTAAGACGCAAGAGGGCACTTAGTGTTAAAGAATATGATAAAAAGAAAAAATATATTATGGAGACAGAACAGTAAAAAGTACAGGACAGGACAAAAGATAGCGATTAATATTGCACTTAATTTTTTTGAAAATGAAATTGATAGGGATGCAAGAGGCCGGAAGAATGTTCCACAAGCAAGAAGTGCGAGAGACGTAACTCCTAACAGAAAATTTCAGGTTACATCTAGGAATTTCAACTTTCAGTTTTAACATCAAAAAAAGGATTATTTTATTTTGCTATTCATTAATGATTTTATTCCGATTATTATTAATATTAGGTTGGTGCAAAAATAATGACGTAAAAATGTCGTTTTTTGACGTATTTTTAACGTCAAAAAACGACATTATTACGTCATTGTTTTTGCACCAACGTAATACAATATATATATATATTTAAGCTTTTCAACCCAAGCAAGGCAGGGGTGCCACTAGCACGTAAGGGGTTACAGAGAGTGGGAGCAAGAGTAAAGAGGCGTGAAAGAGGAAAGGATGAAGAGAAAGACGGAGAATAGATCAAAGCATCTGGAGGTGTCGATTGACATTACATTTGAATAGTTGGAGATTATAGCTATTAGGGAAGCAAGTAAGAGAAAGAGAGTTCCACAGACGGGAAGTGCGAGACATGAAGCTATTGGAGTAGAAGAGGCAGCTACATTTAACAGTTTGGACAATGAAAGAGTGGGACTGAGATACCAGCCTAGTAGCACGTTTAAATTCATGCAGTCTGAGAACCGGCGAAAGAAGCTCATCGGAGCAGTTACCGTGAAAGTATTTGTAGAAAAGACAGAGGGAGGCGACGGCACGTCTATGAGAGAGCGACTATATAATCGGTATATAATGATTTGTATGTAAGCGATAGAAGTATATGAAAAGAAAGAAAATATGAAGGTAAGTATTTTATTTGTAGAACATGAAGAAGGATGAGGAGAGATAATTAGAAAGAGGAGAAACGCAGTGTAAGACGAGTAGGAGACAAATAAAGAGGAGAATGTTGAGGAAAAAAAGGAGAGTGTATCTGACATCGAGAAAAGGAAATAGGTAAGATAGTATAAAAGGGTAAGAGTAAAAGACAGTAGGAGGAAGATAAAAAAAAGAGAAAGGTAGTAGTGACAGTAGAAAAGAGAAAACGTGTAGGGAATTAAAAAGAAAGAAGCAGGGGAGCAGTGTTAGTAGAAAAGAAAGATGTATGAGCAAGAAAAAACAAGAAGAGGAATGGTGGCAGTAAAAAATTAAAAAAAAAGAAGTAAGCTAAAAATGAAAGAGAGTAGGAATAAAAAGACATGTTTGTAGGAACGAATGGCGTAGGAAGAGAAGAAAGGAGTATGTTGAAGAAAAAAGGAGAGTGTATCTGACATCGGGAAAAGGAAATAGGCTTATTAGATAATATAAAAAGGTAAGAGTAAAAGAAAGTAGGAGGAAGATAAAAAAAGACAAAAGTAGTAGTGACAGTAGAAAAGAAAAAAGGGGTAGGAACGCATGGTGTAGTAGGAGGAAGATACAAAAGGAATGAGAAAAGTAGTAGTGATAGTAGAAAACAAAGAAGGAGTAGGGATATAAAAAATAAGAATGGGGCGGTGTTATCGTAAAGGAAAAAAGAAGGTGGAATAACAAACACAAAAGGAAATGGTAGGAGTAGAAAATAACAAAAGTTAAGGAAACTAAAAAAGAAAGAGAGTAGCAAATAAAAGAGGTAACGTTTGCAGACGTTTGAAAGACATAGTAGGAAGAATATATAAAAAGAGAGTGAAAAGTGGTAGTATCAGTAGAAAAGAAAGAAGGGCTTAAAAAGAGAGAAGTTTTAGTGTTATTAGGTTGGTGCAAAAATAATGACGTAATAATGTCGTTTTTTGATGTATTTTTTAACGTCAAAAAACGACATTATTACGTCGTTATTTTTGCACCAACCTAATAGAATAAAGATAAAAAGAGGAGGAATGACAAACAGTAAGGCAAACGATGGTTGGAGAAAAGAATAAAAGGAGAAAGAAAGTAAAAAGAACTGAAAAGGAATAGTATTAGTAGAAAAAAAAAGTAGGAGCAGGATGGCTAATTTAGAAATGATGTATGTAGTGTTAAAAAAAGGAGAAAGAAAGAAATAAAAGCAAGAAGAAACGAAGTAGAGGTAAGAAAAAACGAGATGCGTGGAAGCAAAGTAAACAAGAGAAAGAATACGAAGTGGTGTTAGTAGAAAAGTAGAGAGAGAAATAAAAAGAGAAAGCAAGACGCAGAATCTAAAAAAAAAGAATAATTGAACAGACTAAAGAGATATTGAAGGCAAGAGTTAAAATAGACAGATGTGCAATATATATATATATATATATATATATATATATATAGTGTTGCAAAATATGGAGGTAAGTATTTCCCCGGGCTCTCCATTAAGGCGCACCATATACATACGTATACATATGGGCAAAGGACAAAAATTTGACCCGGTCAGCTGGCATCGATCGCAGGGATGGAATATCCGGGACCGGGCCTTATGACATCTAAAATGAGGAGAATCCTTTACTTCACTTCCGGCCAAAAGCGAACTCCAATGCCAGGTAAGTATGGAGGTACTACTTAAATAGACTGGTTTCCTCGTAAAGAAAAAGAAAAAAAGAAAAAAAACAAAAACTGGCGAGTTTGGTAGAAATAGTTTTTGTAGGTTAACATTCATTACGTGATATACCTCTTTTTCAATGGGCACGTTTGTCAGAATCGAAAAATATTGATTTTACAAGTGGGGTTCAATTCATAATATCGATACAGTTTAAAATCGATCCCTGATTATCTGGATTTACTTGTTCTGCGTATATATATATATATATATATATATATATATATATATATATATATATTAGGTTGGTGCAAAAATAATGTCGTTTTTTCTCATAGTAACATATGTGAGAAAAGGACATTACTTTTGCGCCAACCTAATATATATATATATATATATATATATATATATATATATATATATAGATATAGATATAGATATAGATAAATAGATAGATAGATAGATAGATAGATAGATATAGATATATATAAACCTAAAGGGCCAGGTAAACCTAACCCACTCCGTTGTTGAGTGTTTACTAGTTTGTTTGTTTTTTTCACGTGATCATTTTTGTTTATGGTTTAAACTATATATTCTGTTCCATTTTTTACCTCTTTGGCCAGTTTTACCCTGACGATCCATTTTGGTGAAACCTAGGTTGGTTTACCTGGCTCTTTAGGTTTATATTAGATTTGCTCTGCTTAGTGTATTGAGCACTTTTACGGTGTTACTTTACTTGTTTTAAAGAGTTTCTTTCTTTGGTCTCTGAACTTGAATTCTGGACGATTGTTTTCGCCTCAATTTCATGTTCTTAGGTCTTTCTTTTTTTATTCCTCATTTTTCCTTGGGTATTGGTTTGTTCAGCTAGAAGCTGAAATACCTAAGGTTTTTCCAAGCGAGTACTACTATATATATATATATATATATATATATATATATATATATATATATATGTGTGTGTGTGTGTGTGTGTGTGTGTGTGTGTGTGTGTGTGTGTGTGTGTGTGTGTTTCATGAAAGACGGCAGAAAAGATATTGTGATTAAGCTTTTTATTTAATTTTTCTTGTGTTCCAACAAGTGTTTTCCTTTCTGGACACAGAGTTTGTAGAAACTGTCGAAATGTTCTGTAATTCTGTGTTTTGGATGGAGTTTGTAAATTTGCGTGTGTGTTTAATTGTGTGTTTAATCATGGATTCAAATGTCCCTTAAGGAACAGTGTTCCTGATCAAACCGAATTCATAAATAATTACATCGGCCACACTACTACGTGCATATCCAGAAGCCGTCATGTTACCCCTATCAGACCACAGCTCCATTAGAACCCATTTAAACACATACTCAAACCTACCAGACTCCATCCGAATTATACTAGTAGAAAATACAAACATAATAACCTCATCTAAAAAGTAATTAAATGTAATGAAAGCCTACAAAAGAAAAAGCTAACATTCGAATTCGAATACGAACACGGATTAATTCATGTTGCAGTGAAACCTCGGTTCTCGAAATCGTCACATGTCGAACAAATCGGTTTTCGAACCGAAAATTCGAGAAGAAAATACCTCGGTTATCGACAAAATTTCGGTTATCGAACAATATAGCCGAACCGAGTTTACGCGAACGGAATAATTTCTGAGTCGACCGCCATGTTGTATATATTCTTATGCCGTACTGTGCTTTTGTTTACATTTTTTTTTTGTATTCTGACTATTTTCCCTATATTTATTCGTATTAGAAAAATAGTTACACTTTACAAACATTTCGTGTTACATTTCAGAAACAGCGTAGGACTCAGGATAGAGCCTTGGGTGACCTCGCATTCGTTTGAAAGGAACAGGATGCAAACCCGTTCAAAACAGCCTTCATTTCACGATTTCATAGGAAAGATTAGATTAAATCAAACAATCGTCCAGTAATAGCGTAGCCATAGATCTTGCGTAGAAGACCAGCAAGCTCTGCCTCTTACTCTCTAACCCTCTATTTTGAGTGGCTCTTGATCCTTGCACTAGTTAAACATTAATGTGAAAAAGAAAAAAATAGAAAGAAGAACTGAAGTATATATCCATAATATTGTAAAAGGTGTGTTTGAGAACTTCATCTTAATAATCGTATAATAATGCCCCGCAGTACTAACAGAGTGTAGATAAAAGTAGCTTAATTTGGATGGAGGTTCACGAATACAGCGCATCGATGGAAGTGGGCCTAACTATTAAAGTTATACGAGGATATCATGCTGATCAACATATCAGGAATGATTTGCTCGTCATAAGACTCATTATGACTGATATTACAAACGGAAAAAAATGCAAGAGAGAGTTGATAGAAATAATTGTATAGCTACAGACTAAAGTGGTAGAAAAGTGTGGGATTTCTTTAATAGACAAGGCAAAGCAAATGTATTAAAGACAGAAACAGAAACTCGACAAAAAATCTGTGAAATAGAGAGACCAACCTATATCCAGCATAATCAGCAGATAAATATTACCTAGGTTATCTGCCCTTGTTTATTAACGCGTCTAGTGTTAATGACACCTGGACCTATAAAAGATACATTTGAACAAGAAAAACAAAAGCATAAAGAAAAAGTGGTTTTGTATCTAGCAAAAGTATGTCTCACTCGAAAGTCGACAATTAACGACAGCCATAATATAAACATTTTTTTTGTTAACGAACGACAATTTACCTGGAAATGATGCATTGTTACACTTACGCTGGAATGTTTTAGTTATTTTACTGCTGTTAAATTTCGTAAATAAGCATTGTAATTTTAATTTATATTTCTTCTTTTTGTGACAGGAAGAATATAAAGTACTTTTAGCCGAAATACTTGAAGATGACGAATGTATTTTATTTATTCTCGTCTTTGTGACAGGAAGAATATAAAGTACTTTTAGCCGAAATACTTGAAGATGACGAATGTATTTTATTTATTCTCGTCTTTGTGACAGGAAGAATATAAAGTACTTTTAGCCGAAATACTTGAAGATGACGAATGTATTTTATTTATTCTCGTCTTTGTGACAGGAAGAATATAAAGTAATTTTAATCGAAATACACAGAGGTGACAACTGGACTTTATTTATTCTTATCTTTGTGACAGGAAGAATATAAAGTTCTTTTAGTCGAAATATTTCAAGATGACGAATAAACTTTATTTATTTATGTCTTTGTCACTGCAAGAATATAATTTTTTTTAATCGTAATACTCTGAGGTAAAGGCTGTATTTATTTATTCTCGTACTTGTGTCAGGGAGAAAATAAAATACTTTTAGTCGAAATACTTCAAGATGACGAATGTACTTTATTTAATGATAAAATGTTACTAGTTTTATTTGGGAGGTATTAAATGTTACATACCAGTTTTTTTTTTCCTTTGAGCCATTAGAGCTAGATCAGAAAAGAGATCGGCTCCCATAAGCTGGCCATGTAGAATTTATATAACATGCAACGATAAAGTTACTTTTGGAAACTGCGATATTTAAAACTTGGATACGTTTTCTGGTGTCTTTCCATCATTATTTTTTATCTTCCCTCGAACCAATGTTACGTTTATATCAAGGTTTAGGTCGCGTGAATTCTAAATCATTTAAGTTTGGAGCATATATAAAATACAAACCTTCATTCTACTTTATTCCATGGGAGCCCAGCTAACACAACTGGCGCATTACTTTGTTTGTTATAAATAAAATGATTCACTGAAAATATTTTTCTCGATAATGTATGATAACTCCTTCACAAAGAACTGCAAGAAAACTGTGACATAGTTGGGAAGTATATTAGAATATTCCCAAACATATACTGGCAGCAAGACGCCTGCATATGGATATAAGATGAATTTAGTAGATAGGCAAATTTAGAAAGGTGTGTAAGACTATTATACATAATTTTAGCGAACTTATTCAAACTATGTAGTGAGGCGATTCTGAGAGAATTAGGAGTCATTATTGGCATGTTTGTAATTTGCAGATGAGTGTTTTTTTTTCTGACTACCAAGAATTCTGGTTTGATTGGGTTTGGTGTGTTTTACGGCTTATCAACCTCAATGGTTTATTTAATGCCGACAAGATTTTTATTGATAGTATTATTTGACACTCACAGGTTAAAGTGAAGTCAAGAAGAAAAAGAGAGAAACAGCCATTAACTTATGTAACGTGCCTGTGAAAATGGAAGACTGAGTTAAGTGGTAGCAAGAAGACGAAAATTGTTAAGAGCTGCAAAGAACAGGAGATTGTGGAGAGTTATGACTGGCGATGTTCTGAAGGGACGTTGTACATAGAAGATGAAGACGACGAAGAAGAAGTAATAGTAGTAGTAGTAGAAGAAGAAGACGTAGTAGTAGTAGAAGAAGTGATAGAAGAAGACGAAGAAGAAGAAGACGTAGTAGCCGTAGAAGAAGTAGTAGAAGGCGAAGAAGAAGAAGACAAAGAAGACGACAAAGAAGACGAAGACGAAGTATTAGTAGAAGTAGTAGTAGGAGGAGAGGACGAAGAAGATAAAGGCAAAGAAGAAGAAGTAGAACTAGTAGTAGTAGTTGTAGAAATAGTAGTAGTAGTAGTAGTAGAAGTATTAGAAGAAGACGAAGAAAAAGAAGACGACGAAGTAGAGTAGTAGTAGTAGAAGTAGTAGTAGAGGACGATGAAGAAGAAGACAAAGAAGAAGAAGTAGTAGAAGAAGTAGTTGTAGTAGTAGTAGTAGAAGTAGAAGAAGAAAAGAAGACGAATAAGAAGACAAAGAACACGAAGAAGTAGAAGAAGACAAGAAGAGGTAGTAGTAGTAGAAGAAGAAGACGACGAAGAAAAGAAGGAGAAGACAAAGAAGGAGACGAAGAAGTAGTAGAATAAGAAAAGAAGACGACGACGACGAAGAAGAAGAAGAAGAAGAAGTAGTTGTAAAAATAGAAAACGAAGAAGACAAAGAAGGTGTGATTGCAGGGAGTTAAAGAGAATGAAACTACTTTAGTGAGAAGTGATGTAAAAGGACAATAAAGGAACAGCATCCAGGAAGACAGAAGATGGCGATTAGCGTTGCATTCGTAATTTTGAAGAATCGTAGATGGCAAAGAAGCAAGAAATCGGAAGAGAGTTGCACGAGCGAGAGAAGCAACAATTAGAATAGAACAGACGGTTGCATATAATTATTCTTATCTTCGTAACAAGCCCGACAGATCCGTAAAAGTGAAACGGTGAGACCAAGCTGGCAATCAAGTACGACGCTTCAATTCAGGTAATCGAGGAACCAGGAAAAAAAAGATCATCAGAACAATTTCCATGAATTTATTTGTAAAAAAAACACAGGGAAGCGACATCAAAGAATTGGGAAAGTAACTGTAGTTCAGATTTTAAATCAGGATAAATTATATTACTCGTCATTCTTCGAATTTTGTCAAGAATCTTGGTAGCAGCAGCAGACCGCATATATTATCAAGATTCAATGCAAGGACGAATGATAGATTTATAAATGTGCTAAATGGATTCTGACGAGAAAAATCAGCTAGGACGAAACACTGAATCATCTTTCTTAGCAGAAGACGATATGGTCACTCCACTTCATCTCACTGGAAAACTTGAGCACAAAAAGGCGCAAAGAGATACATATCTGGAGTCTAGCATTAGCCATGTCGATGTCACACAGGAAAAATATCTTTTGTGATTAAATGAAAGCAGTTTTTATTTTGAAGGCGATAAAATCAGCAAGCCATATCTTGCCACAGGTAACCACTGACTGGATGTCATTTTCGAGAGCTGTTGCCAGTTTTACTTTTACGGATCTGTCGGGCTTGCTACGAATATAGGAATATATAGTTGTGTCATTAGTATAAATACATAGTTGGAAACTAATGACATTGGGAAAGTCGTTTGTAAAGACCAGAAACAGCGTAGCTCCAAGGATGGAAACCAGGAAAATCCCTGCATTAAAATGAAATGATTTAGAATTGTGTCCGTTTAACACAAACTTCATTACATGATTTGCTAGGAACGACTGGATTAAGCTAAATATTCGTCCAGAGACACCATAAACCTTGAGCTTGGAGAAGGCCCGCATGCCAAACTATATTGTGATATCTGAAGCCAGAGTCTTGTCAAGCTTATCTAAAGCTTGATAGACAAAGTCATTAATAATCATTAACACATCAGTGGTAGATCTAGAGAAACAAAAGCCATATTGTTTAAAAATTGTAATCAAGTATCAAAGGTAAAACAAATTTGTAGTATGTCCTCTCAAATATATTCTACACTCGGTTTTCAATAATCGTAGAGAAATTATCTTTTTTTTTCTCTTACTCGAAAATCAATAAAATAAAGATTCAGGAAAACTCGAAACTCAACAACCATCCATTGATCTGATAACAAAACTTCAGCATTTTAAGAATACAAAGGTTGGATCAATAAGTCTGTAGATTAACACAAATTTAATAGAGGCAAGAGTAGATCTATGGAGAATCCCCACATTAATGTAAAGTGAACTAGAATCGTGTCCGTTCAACACGACCTTGATTATATGATTTGTTACGAACGATTGAATTAAGCCAAATATTTGCCCAGAGACACCTCATTCCTTTGCGTTTGTTGAGAAGGCCAGCAAACCAAAACTTGAAAAACGTCTTTGTGACATTTAGAACCAAAGCTCGAATTATGTTGTTCTTGTCTAAACTCTGATCAACAAATTCAGTGATTGTCGTTAGCACATCGGCGGTAAATCTGGGAAAACGAAAGCCATATTGTTTATTCCGAAAGGAGGTCGTGTGGAGTGAGATGCTTAAGATATTCGGCGTTGATTAGGGGTTCCAGTACCTTACCCAACAGTGATAAGAGACAAATAGTTGTTAATTTGATGGTTCGGAATATTCAACAGTGTTCCTAAAGACAGAAAACTATAAGAGGATGAATTCCAACAAGCTGAAAAGTAAGAATCAGCGAGACAATTTTTGGAAAGTTTAGAGAGCACATTTCTTTAGGACAATTACAGGAACATCTTCGAATCTGTAATTCTTGTAGGCAACTAGTTTAGAAATGGTATATGAAACCATCGACAGAATTATATGCATATCACACAGTAGAGACTGAGTTCTAAGAGTAAAATCAGGCAATGGTAGTCGAGAGGAGAGTTGGAAAATAATTTCCAACGAAAGTACTCTGCCCCATTTGCGGTAGCTGAAAACACTTAAGATTGATCAAGAGAGAAGTGTCTGGATATTTGCTCTTGTTCAGTACACACAGAGCCGTCAGCAATCTCTTTAGAACCAAACTCGTGAGGTGTCGCATTCTATCAGTGAATAATGACTTTGCCTCTTCGAGGAAACGCTTACATTCATTAAGAACTATGACAAAGAGACGTCCGTTACAATCGGGCCTGACGCTTAGGTATAAACAGAAAAAAGTAATTCCTGTGGGCTATAGCGGATAAACAAGCAGGCGAGAACCAAGGAGCGCAAGCTTTGGTGCTCCATTTCACACAAGGAGAGGCCTCAGAGGCACATTCCTCAAGGGGATGATTGAACTATGTACATTATTCGGACTATTGTCTTTATTTCCGTCGCCATATTTATTACAACGTTTCGGCCGTTCTACACTCCGGCCTTCTTCAGGTGGTTGGATATTGAAGGGTGATTAAAGATATCATTCCAAGGAGCATCACAAAGAAAATCAGTCCCATTCAGTTCCACTGACAGCAGAAAGATGTTCTGTTAATAGCGGATTCTTGCCTGATGGGAGAGCGGAGACAGATATATGAAGACATTACAGCGTGGTCGGAATTGCTAAGACGACAGTGCAGAACACATGAGTACGGGTATTACTAAGGGGAACTTGGTGGTGAAGTCTTCTATTTGCGGGAGAGATTGAGCAGTTGGGAAGTACAAAGACAGGATGTCTGCGAGGTCAGTGGCATTACAGTAATTAAGCTATTCGCCATGATGGGCACTGAAGTCTGCTAGTACTATCACTCCATATGCATCACATGGCAAATACTCTTATAACAAATAAAAATAAATATTTAAAATTCTGATGATCATTTTTTTTGGACGCATGTGTGGGCGAACTATTGGGTACTCTTGCCAAACGATACAGGATACGAATTCAAATCTCATTGGATGCTACTATTCCATTTACTAGACGTACAGTTTATTTACAACCCTTTCTTTGGGACAGGAAGATTTCTTTGGTAACAAAGAAAAGAATACTGAACTGTGACGTGACATCTGTCCTTCTTTACGTCAGCGAATGTTGGACCATTTCTTCAAAGATCAAAAGAGACTCGAGGTAACAGAGATATGGTTCTACAGAAGTATTCTAGGGATATCATGGACCGAGCGTGTGAACAAGGATGAGATCAAACAAGGAGGACGCTTATACTTAACATCAGGAAGAGGGAAATGAAGTTTCTGGGACACATAATGAGGAAGGAGGGCCTGGAGAATATGATACTCACGGATCGAATAGAGGGAAAGAGAGACAAGAGAAAACAACGCATGGCATACCTGGTGGACTTAAGCAAGTGGATGACAGAACGTGATTTGGGGGAAGAAGCTGAGGGAAGGAACTTGTTGAGAGCTGCAAGGGATAGAAGGAGGTGGAGAGCCATGATCGCCTACATCCTGAAAGGACATGGCACATAAAAGGAACGAAAGAAAAGATAAACAAGGGCATGACATACCTAGGAGACTTAAGCAAGTGGATGACAGAACGTGATCTGGAGGAGGAAGCTGAGGGAAGGAACTTGTTGAGAGCTGCAAGGGATAGAAGGAGGTGGAGAGCCATGATCACCTACGTTCTGAAAGGATATGGCACATAAAAAGAATGTTGAAATAGAATAAATTCGAAAAAACAGAAGAAAAATAATAGAAATAGTAAAAGCTAATTTCGAGGAAGGTTGTATGTTTCCGAACACGGGTAGAAACAAGACTTTCCAACTTATTCAAACAGTGAGACTCTACCATTTTGGAGACAGGACTGTCCGGTCGGGATAACAAGTAGCAAAATGATAATACATTTAAAAGCTCAGTATAACTAAATTATCTGTTGGCTTCCTCGCATTATCAGATGAAGTTATCTTACATTTATTTAAAATTTAACCCCAAACCTTTCAAGTAGTAAAATTCAAAATTTAATCGGATTAGGCTTTTAAAATTCGTCAAAACTAGTAACCCAGTCTAAAAATATATTAGAAAACTATGGAATTTATTATGAAAAGAATCTGTTTATGATTTGGATGTAAAAGAAGATTACAATATACACTTCTTTGTTAAGAAGGTTCTATAAAAAAGATTGTTAGATGAGGCACCAGTTAAAATAATGGTATACGTTTGAAAGGCAATGGTAATTACATTTTGCATGCACATTTCTGACATTCAGCACTCACGTCTGTCTTCAACTATGGGTCGCGTACTGTGGGCAGTTATGGCTCTTCACAGCTTCTTGTCTTGTTTAGATGTTAGAAAGGTTTGAATTTTTTACTATCGCTAGTTTGTTAGCTTATTCTTTGCATTCTTCTCTCCTTTTACTCTTCAATTTATCCTGTGAGTAGCAAAATTTTCATTCCATCTTTCCTCATTATTTTCCCTAGAACTTTCAACTGTCTTTTTCGGATGCTAAATATGAGTGGCCTTTTTGTTTTTCATTTTCTCTAAAACTTCCTCATTTCAAAAATGAATCATATTTCTGTTGCTTCAAATGTCTTCTTCATCTGTGAGGAGATTGTCCAGCATTCACTGCCATATAAGGAGGACTGATATCACATAACAGTTCAGTTCTTTTTTCTTTGTTTCTGTTGCTTCAAATGTCTTCTTCATCTGTGAGGAGATTGTCCAGGATTCACTGCCATATATGAGGACTGATATTACATAACAGTTCAGTTCTTTTTTTTTTTTTTGTTTCTGTTGCTTCAAGTCTCTTCTTCATCTGTGAGGAGATTGTCCAGCATTCACTGCCATATAAGGAGGACTGATATTACATAACAGTTCAGTTCCTTTTTCTTTGTTTCTATTGCTTCAAGTCTCTTCTTCATCTGTGAGGAGATTGCCAGGAATTCACTGTCATATTTCGTAAGAGTCCAGTGTTCTTTTTTTTCTTTCTAATGATTTTTTTCTGTTTCTTCATACTTTGCTTAGCTTTTGGAAGGCATCTTTCGCTATTCAAATATACTTCCGGATTTTCGTATCGCATATTCCTTCCTCTGTTAAAACAGTTTCCAGATATTTAAATTGGTTTACTTGCTTGGTTTTAGTGTCTACAATTTGTAGTTTTCAAGTTGGGCTGTTTTTTTTTTTTGTGGACAATCAGGCATTCTGTCTTCTTGCAATTGATGTATAGTCCTTTCTTCTCGCTTTCCTTCATTACCTACTGTAGGCATTCTAGTAGTTTCCTTTCTGTCTCTGCCGTCCCTATTGTGTCATCTGTATATCTGATGCTGCTGAGACAGTGTGCGACAATAGTTTTTTATTTTTTAAGTATTAGTATAAAGATTTTTATGTCGTGACTTTTATGGAACAGAACGTTGGAAAGTTGCTTAATCACGTGATCCTAACTTGAAAACAGGAACTAAAACATTTTTACATTTATTTAATTTCCCTATGTCCTTGTGTCAAACAGAGATACTCTCAGGAAATAAAATCAATTTTTCCACATAAATGTGACATGAAGTTTCTAAAATCATTCTTCAACAATTATTTTTCAATACTTTCGTTGGTGAAGTCATTAAAAATATAATTGATATGATTTTTTGCTTCACATTTTATTCGATATTCTTTTTATTTTTTTTTTCATTCTTTGTAGCGTTGGAGTTTGGATTAATTCGCCTGAAATGATGTCGGTTGCAAGGGAGAAGAAAGAAAAACTGAACAAAAGAAATAGAAGTCTTAAAAGATTTAATTACTAAAATTTGATGAGCCAAAACTGGGATAAAGAACGATAACTCTTGCTCCAAGTATCAAGCAAAAAGGTATTAGAAAAAAACAAAAACAAAAACAAAAAAGAAACCAGAACAAAATGAAGATTAAGGTGTGTATTTCTAAAAAAAAAACACCCCCTGCTTGTGTTGGCGAGCCAAGTGTATGTACGGATGGATGTAGAAACGTCATCAAGGCGTACTTTTTTTTCTCTCCCTCAGTTTCTCGAAATAAATTCTACCTGGAGCTATTTTATAAAGGAAGCCATTTCGGGGAAATTGTGCAAAACAGACGAGTATCATTTTTTTTTTTTTTTTGCTAGTTTAATAGGATTTGAAAGATTTCCCAAACTGACATTTCTATGCCTCCGGCCAAAAAATGGTTTCATTCATGTTTTCCTATGAGATGGTCGGTAGAATTTGTATCGCGTGTGTTTAGATTACATTTTTTTTTATGTAAATAGTATGTTCACTGAACTGACTCGTGTATAAGTCGACTCAGAGTATACACCGTTCTTAAATTTTTATCAAGACTATTTTATCTATGTCGTATGCTCTGTGGATACAATACAATTTCCCGCCCTATTTCTGGTGGGTAGTTATCTATTTATATAACACAGAAGATCTCTGTGAGTCTATCTGTGTGATAGCTTTTCACTCGAGATCCATCCAACCGATTTTGACCAAACTTGGCACATACATCGTACAATGTAAGTGGTAGATTCTTAACGTAAAAAATAATTATAAAAATCAGTAATCGATAAAACCGATCAAATATCGATGAATTCAATTTTTTCCATCGATTTCGTTCAAACTCAGTATGTAGGTTACTTACATCATCAAGAGCTCAACGATACCTCATTTTTATTTCTAAGTCAGTGTTTAGCGAAAAACTGCGAAAAAAGAAAAATCTGTTTCAAATTTTAAACCAAAAAACTCCCTCAATTTTCAAGCAATCTAATACAAACTTCAATCAATTGTAGCCAGCAATAAGTTGATTGTTTAACAATCATTTAATTAGATAAATTAGTCCACTGATATTGTGAAAACTTTCGTAAATAGAGAAAAATGGCGATTTTTACTAGTTTCTTTCTTATTTTTCGTTGATGTTTTAACCAATTTTCATCAAATTTAACAATTGCTCTATAAATGTATCCTCTTTTACATCCCTGGTAGCACACTGACAAACTGAATTTCAAGAGTTCCAAAATAATTGTAGTCTGAAGTGGGTCTTCATGTTGCCTGTTTTACTCCTTCATGTCCTCGGTTAACTTTGATTGAATAAATACAGACTACTATTCTTATATCAGTAACTGCATTAATTCAAAATGTTTTTTTTTAATGAAAGTACTTTAAAGCAATTGAAGAAGATAGACTCTGTTACATCTAGACATGATGCTGTTTTTGCTCCATTCTAATTGAACGCTTTATCTGATTTAACAGCTTCTAGTAATTTTTGTAAGCTAACAAAGGAATTTTTTAACTTAGATGAATAAATAACTTAGAAATATACAAAGGGTATGAAAAATAGAGTATTTAACTGTTATTTATGTAACAAAGTCTTCTTATATGACAGTGAATGCAGGGCAATCTCTTCACAGATAAAGAAGAGACTTGAAGCAACAGAAAAGTAGTTCTAAAGAAGAATACTGAGTATACTATGGACCATGTACAAAAATTTAAATATCTGGGAAGCTAAGGTACATAATGAGGAAAGATGGCTTGGCAAATTTTATAATCACAGGTGAGATTAAAGTCAAGAGAGATAGAGGAAAACAATGCATAACGTACTTAGACAACATATGTAAATGAATGGCGGAACAAGTTTGGGGGTAGACAACAAAAACATAACATTTATTAAGAGCTACAAAGGACAGGAAATGGTGGAGAGCCATGATTGCCAGCTTCATAAAAGGATACAACATCTAGAAGAAGAAGAAGAAGAAGAAGAAGAAGAACAACAACAACAACAACAACAAAATAAATACGAACAATAACAGCTCAGATGTGTGTTTGTATATATATATATATATATATATATATATATATATATATATATATATATTATGAAAAACTAGGTAATCCGTATGGGTAAACCTAAGGAGGTTAAAATCCAGAGAGCTCAATGTAAATCCAGAGCAAATAATTTAAATAAAAACAGACCACTGTAAGGTTCCATGTAATAAATTATTTCACCACAGCCCTTTTAAAAGGACTGCGGATCATCAGACATTACATCCATAGAAAGTACAAAATTTTATTTTAAAATATAAGTTTACTTCTAGTAATCTTTCTTTTAAAAACTTATAAAAATTTTTTTTTTATTGATTATTAAGTTGACATCTCTATCCGTTTGAATTTTGTTCATGAATTTAACTAGTGACTGTTTCTAGATAGGTAATCTCTTCTACTTAAATTTTAGTTAAGTTAGTATGGGGTAAAATTTGAAGGTAATATTAAAGATCTTGCTCTGTCATATACTGTATATTTTTTTATAAGTTTTTAAAAAAAAGATTACTAGAAGTAAACTTATATTTTAAAATAAAATTTTGTACTTTCTATGAATATTTTTCTAATCGGCTATTTCATGGAAAATCTCCAAAATTTAAAAAAAAAAAAAAAAAAAAAAATTGAAATCACTAACAAACATCAAATTAAATTATTTGTAGACAGTCTAGAGACATTCAAATTTATATCAAACATTATAATCTTTATGAACCCCCAAAATAACACTTTCAAAGTAAAGCAAAATAACAGCGACTGTTTCTAGCTTTTTTACAAAGAAAATTAGTGACATCTTCTCTTTTCTTCTCTCTTAACTTCCTTCTCTCTTTTTTTCTCTATGAGTTTTTTCTTCTCTACCCCTTCGATTTCAATATATAACTTCCGTTAAGTTAACCGTTTAAATGGGTCAATATCTGCTAACTCACTCATATTTTCTCTCTCTCCCCCATCACTTCCTCACTTCGTTAATTTACATGTTTAATACGGCCAGTCAAAAATGTGTAAATTTTCTTTTCATTTTTTGATTGGAAGTAATGTCTGATGATCCGCCGTCCTTTTAAAAGGTTTGTGGTGAAATAATTTATTACATGGAACCTTATAGTGGTCTGTTTTTATTTAAATTTATATATATATATATATATATATATATATATATATATATATATATATATATATATATATATATATATATATATATATTAAATATCGGATTAAAATCGGATGTACATGAAAAGATTTCTGCGACCGATAATATTAGGTTGGTGAAAAAATAAAGTCGTTTTTTCACATATGTTACTATGAAGAAAAGGACATTATTTTTGCAACAAAATAATATAAACATTTCCATTGATATTATAATTTCATCGTTGTTCGACTTTTGTTAAACGATAAATTTTGAGTAAATTTAAACCTGGCGGCCACCAACGCAACCGGAAATGGAAATATTTGAAGTTGAAAGGGCTTAAGAAAAGGGTCAAGAAAGGATGGAACGAGAAAATTGGAAAACAGACAAAGATACTTAAATGCCTAAATAAGGAAAGGTAAATAAATTCGAAATAAAAGATCGTGGCAAGTGTCCGCGAACATTCGAGGTGAGAAGCAAATCGGTAGCTGAAGAAATTTATGTCCCCTATCTGGGAAATACGCCATAAACACGGGACAACATTGCCAGAAAGTGAGTTTACGATTTTACCGTCGGTGTCCGCGGATGGTTTTATTGTATAAAGAGCTTTCTCTATTTGTCGGAACCTGCAGGTGTCCGGAACAAAGAACATAGTACATGATAGTGTTCGGGAATGGGAAACATAGTCGTCATTTCTGTCCAAAGAAAATCTGAGAAGCCCAAAAAAGAAAAGTTAAAATAGCTTTCGCATGAAAGGCACATTCTCTTATTGTAATCTGTTCACCGTAAATGAAAGCTATATATATATATATATATATATATATATATATATATATATATATATATATATATATATACAGTTTCTGATCCATAGAGTTCATACAGTTTCCGATCCATACAATTTCTGAACCATACAGTTTCTGATCCATATATTCAAACATATATAAATATCTATTAAGAGACGAATTGCAACTAAATCTAGCAATACAAAAATATTTAACGAAAACAAAAAAAAAATATGAATCAGAATTAAGAAAATGTGGCTATTCGACTAAATTAGAAAACACAACTAAAAACAAAACGCACAAAAACAAAAGAAATAGAAACAAAATTTGGTTTAATCCTATTTAAAATAATATGATAAATACAAAAATAGGAAAATATTCTTTAAATTAATTGAAAAAATACTTCCCTAAAAATAGTAAACTATTAAATAACATATAATAAAAATCAATTATAGTTGTATGAATAATATTGACAAAATAATAAACACAATAAGAAATATTAAATAAAAAAACAATACCAATTATAATAAACACCTCAGCAAAATATCAATAATAATTGTAATTTTCCAAATAAAAACAACTTTCCACTGAATAATAAATGTTTAACTAATAATATAATATATAAAGCAGCTGTACCAAATAAGAGATATCATTTAAAATAGATAAATACACAAATAGTACAACATTATCAAAATACATATGGAATCAAAAAGAAAATAATATACCTACTAAAGTTAAATGGGATATTATAAAAAAGTACCCCATATTACATTTACAATAGGAATTGTAGACAGTGCTTAGAAGAAAAAATTATCAATATTAATTTTTAATAATCAAATTAAATAATTAGATAAGAAGAATGAGATAATGGGTCGAGCCTACATTTTAACAAATATTTAATTTGTTAGTTGAATAATAATATAACATAACACAACGATTACAACATCAAAATTATAATTTAATTAATAATATAACAGAAATTAATAAATATTATAATTTAATTCATGATAATATAACGTAACAATTTCAATACAAACCATACATATTAAAAATGATAATTGGAAAAAATTCTAATTTAGAAGAAAAATTTACATTTGGAAGAAAAAGTTACTGTAGAAAAAATGATAAAACTTACGAACGATCACATAAACAAAAAGCAAAATTCATGGAAATGCAAATGTGGAAAACGTAAAATTCTTGAGCCGGCGCCTGACGGATTAAAACGACTCCGAAAAATTGAAAAAAAATTGGGAAATAAATTTATTAAACAATAGATCCTTTGAAGAATGGACAATTACAAGAAACAACGAATTGAACGAAACATCAAAAATAAATTCCACAAAAATAATATCGGAAAAAGAATGAAACGAGCGGTAACAAAAATATATGTATGAAACTAAGAAAAATACTTAATATAAACCAACGGAAAAATACCAACAAATATTAATTGATTCAACACTGTTACAAAAACAATTGCCCTTTCATACAATTAGATATAAAATACAGTTATTGATCAAACATATATAAAATAAAGCATTAAATTTAGGAAAACAACCCTTAAATATTCAAGATGAGGAATTAGAATAATTAATCATTGCAGAAAATCATTGATACAACAATAAAATATGGATAAAAACACAGTAGTAACAAAAGAGAATAAGAAGTTTGACATATTTACGTTTCGGCCGTTATATGCTCCGGCCGCAACGTTGTAATAAATATGGCGACAAAGATGAGGACAATAGTCGGAATAATGTAAATAGTGTACAGTGGAATTTTTCTGTACATAATATATATATATATATATATATATATATATATATATATATATATATATATATATATATATATATTTTAAATATAACAGATACTGAATCTCTATTATGTTTGATCATGTGCCGTTCTAAACTTTGTATGGTTAATTTAATTATGGGTGAAAATAAAGACAAAAATTGTCCAACATTTGTATATTTTTTTTACTTAACTGTTCCTTGCCGCTAGAAACGATGGTAGCATAAGTTTTTGGTATTCGTTGACTTGATGGTTCAGAACAGGCAAAATTAGATTGGGGTTAATCCTTTTATTAAGTTTATGAGTTTAGTTAAAGACGTATTCCACATTAATTTAAAGGAGACCTGTTTAACCCGATTACCGCGTAGCATTAATCTTGGTAAAAAAATTCATATAGCCACACATATATGTTTTTTTCTTCACCTACAATACATACACTTCATAATGGAAACATATCACTTGTATAAAGAAGTAAACAATAAATACATAACATGCAAGGTTAACAATAGTTTCAGCATATTCCCATATATATATATATATATATATATATATATATATACATGCACACACATACACACGCACACACACACACGCATATATATATATATATATATATATATATATATATATGTTTATCAAACAAGTAGAGCAATTCGAGTATCTAGGAAGTATTCCAATAGAAGACAGAAAATGCAACCCTGAAAGCATAAGGCGTCTTTCGATAGCGAAAGACGCCTTCCAAAAACGTGAGTAATGCATGAAGAAACGGAAAGATTTATATATATATATATATAGTCTAAGCACAAATTACAGATCAATAACCCTATCAGTTTTCATCAGTGCATATATACATATACACACATGCATATACACATATGCAAACATATATATATGCATATATCTACATTCATCCTTGTATTTCTATCTAAACACAAAATATTCTCACTAACTCACATATATATCAAAATAACCAAAATATGCCCATACACATACACACACACACACAGATATATATATATATATATATATATATATATATATATATATATATATATATATATAATCACATACATGCACATTTTCCACAAGCAAATCCATATTCATTTAAACATACATATTACAATATATATATACACGTACAGTTGGTTTACACTGCAACTATGCTGAGCAGACTTTAGTTACAGTTTCTGGGAAAGAGCGTGCTATCTAGTGTCATCAGCAATTTGAACAAGGCCAGCACACTCATGCCCTCGGTCACGATGACTTGTGACTTCATGCTAGTACAGCTATCGTCGGCAACCAAGGGTTCCGTCTAGAGCTAATTTCAATCATAAGGCGTGGTATGCGGATTTGACCCCTAGAGTCCAGTAACACCGGGAAGTATTCTTCCTGACAAATCGACCAGGGTGAGATTGCCATGGTCAAAATACCAACGTTCCACCCACTCGGCCATATATATATATATATATATATATATATATATATATATATATATTGAACAATAAAATAAATATTAAAAAATTAAAATCTTCAGACACACTGAAATGAATGTCTTGATGGAGAAAATGAACTTTTGTCTGTAGTTTTCCTTTGTTTTTTTTTTATTTTTTTATCTTTTTAACATGAATCTTTTAACATTCCTTATGTTGGTCAAACAGTCTCTTTTAAGTTGTTATTTGAGATAAGAGCTGGATGGATCCATGCTCCACTGAATCCTCCTAGTCAGTTTGAGAGTTTTATTGGTTCCTGGAGAGGGGATGTGTCTCTGTTTAGTGTTTGTGTGTGTTTTATTTGGTTCTTAGCGAGCGAGTGAGTATGATATGTGTAAGCGTGTGTATTGCTGTGGGTGTGTGTTATCATTTGGCTCATTAGGGAGTGAGTGAGTATGATGTGTGTAAGTGTATATATTCGTGTGGGGGGGTGTATAAGTGTCAGTCCTCAGCACCTCCGAAAGCATGTCTGTCTTGTGTGGGTGAGAAATGTGGGTAGGTTTTGATTTGTTGAGTTATATTTTTGTACTATCTATATTGTTAAATTTATGGTGTAGTCCGGCTGGATATTGTGTTTTTAGACGTTGTATCCACTTATTTTCATGGCAATCTAAAATCTTTCTAATGTTATCTGCTCTAAACTTTTCTATTCTCTCAATTATAGTGAATTTGGCATGGGTTTTGAAACCGTGTTTTTTCAGGCGGAAATGTTCTACAGGTAATAATTTTTCATGGGGAGTCGACTTAATTCGATTGCGATAATTATTAATTCTGTAGTGAAAGAGCCATTCAGATTTTCCTACCTATTGTTTCTGGCATAGTGTGCATTATATATATATATATATATATATATATATATATATATATATATCACAACCATAAATGTCAGATTGCAATAGAAACTTCTGTGTGAACATATATAACATTAGAGTAATGTAGATACAGATAGGGATTTATCTAATCCAGAAGAAAGGGTACTTTTCTATTTTTTAAGGTGTTTTTTTCCGTCTGCATTTTGATATGCTTTCATTTCGAATGCTAAGTAGATTCTCCTCGTTTTTTATATTTAATTTTAAGTATTTTTTCCAGCAGACAAACGTTACAACTGTCCCTGAAGTTCTTAGGAGCATGGGTTCTGGATAGAGATTTTCACTCCACTTGCGGTGTGAGAACTTTCTCAATAATATCTCAATAAAGTCTGAATAAAACTGTTTGGGTTTTACATATCCCTATCGGAGAAGAAGCGTCTCTGAGTATATAAGCGTTGCTTCCAGTTTCCAGCAGATATTCCAATATAGGTCTTCTTCAGGTATACATTTTCTTTAAGGAAAATTGTTGCTTCATATACCACGTTTTTCGAACCGTATTTACCTCCAATAGGACACTCAATTGTCCTGCAATTGCATGTAGGGTTAATACCCATTACTTCACTGTTATTAAATTTATTTAGTAGCTTACTGTTGTGTGCTAAGATGATTTTCTCTACATTGTTAACACAAGAGTAACTAATTTTAAGTAATTTTCTATTATTTTTTTTTTGATAATGGATTCTTGTCATCAAAATGTTTGTCTATTAGTTTTAAGAAGAAATGTCCGACATTAATATTGGAAAGTTTGCAGCAGGGTGCGTTGAACCATATGACTTTCCCCCGCTGTTTTTAGAGTTTTTAAAATTTAAGTTCTTAGGCTCATCTTTGCAGTGTAACTCTTGTTTAAACTATATTCAACCAAACACTAAGAAATAGCATGTTGGCGAGCAGCAGGAAACAGTCACATTACTAAATACCGAACGAGGAGGGAAAATTGGAACACGATTAAAATAGATTTTAATTAAAAATTAACGCCTAAAAAATGTGAAGATCCCAAAAGAGTATAAAATGGAAAACAAAAATCACTGAAAAGTAGGTAAAAAAAATAATTCCCTCTTCATTTGTTATTTATTAATACGTCTTTGATTATTTCTTGCTTCGGCAACGATTACTTTTTCAAAGAGCGTTGGCTGAAAGGTTCCTCAAGGTTATATAAATAAATAACGTCCATGTGGAGGAGTAAACTATATAATCATCTGATATGAACGAAAAGAAAATAAGACGACCTAGGGTAATGTCACTTTAGTTTCTTTCAAAGACTTTAGGGCCTCACTCGTTAATCACAACATTACTTACACTTTAAAAAAAATCTTCTTTTGGGATTGTAAGCTACCTCGTCAGTATCTGTCTATATTTCTGAGATGAAGTATTATGTACACTATTTACATTATTCGGACTATTGTTCTCATCTTTGTCGCCATATTTATTACAACGTTTCGTCCCTTCAGTATCTGTCTATATTTCTGAGATGAGGTATTATGTACACTATTTACATTATTCGGACTATTGTTCTCATCTTTGTCGCCATATTTATTACAACGTTTCGCCCTTTCAGTATCTGTCTATATTTCTGAGATGAAGTATTATATACACTATTTACATTATTCGGACTATTGTTCTCATCTTTGTCGCCATATTTATTACAACGTTTCGGCCTTTCAGTATCTGTCTATATTTCTGAGATGAGGTATTATGTACACTATTTACATTATTCGGACTATTCTCCTCATCTTTGTCGCCATATTTATTACAACGTTTCGCCCTTTCAGTATCTGTCTATATTTCTGACATGAGGTATTATATACACTATTTACATTATTCGGACTATTGTTCTCATCTTTGTCGCCATATTTTTGACAACGTTTCAGCCGTTGTACGCTCTGGCCTTATTATCGTGGCACAGCAGAGAGAGAGGGGGCAATTTTAACGTTTTATATGCAAAATACGTCAGTGGCCCGGAGAGCTCTATTCAATTCGGTACATATTCGAAAAGAAATAGTCTGCGACCCGAAAGCATCTGGGTCTTCTTTTTGTCTACATGCCATTCCTGCTAAATGAATGGGATTGACCAAGAGCAGCTGAATTCACCACTTTCAGAATAAACCGTTATAAAAATGTTTAGTGGACAAACATTGCTTTATAACGTAAGATAAAAATGAGTCTTGCAATGACACCTTACCCTCGTCATACTCGTCAACAATTTGGCAGCCATATTTAAACGCCTGGTTTTCTCTAATAAGATTTCTCGAATATTCAGTCCGACAGAAGAAAGTAAATAAATATACTGTCTAAGAAATAAATTAAGCGTCTCAAATACGAGTATTCACTAAAAATAATGTTTTGTAAAAATATGTCATATTAATAAAGAAAGATACTTATATTTAGGAATCGGTGAACTGAGTTCGAACTCCAGTTGAGTCCCTTACATACTTGGGAAAGGTATGAATGCTTTCTCCCCTCCCAGCTATGGGTAAGTAGCAGAAGAAACTGGGTTCTATAGCCTTGAATGGCAACCGGTCTAGATGAAGGAAAAATTCTGAATTTTTTGGACAGCTTGTGACACACGGTGCACCAAGTCTCTTCAAAAAAATGTGATTTGTTCTACACAAGCCTTCACCATTCCAAATAAATCTTCTATTTTCTTAAAAATATGATTCCATCGCTACACAGGAATTACCATGTTTCAAAAACAGTAGCTAAGAATTTCAAATTCAATTATACAAATTAAATTTGGATTCCAAATTTCCCTTGAAAATGAAACAGAACTAGGTACTTAATTTAATTTCTATAATTGAATTGGAAGTTTTTATCTTGTTTTTGAAACATGGTAATTCCTATGTAGTGATAGAATCATATTTTCTAAAAAACATTGTTATAATTTAGGCTCTACTTGTGTATCGAGCACTGTTTTTTTTAAATAAAAACAAAAATGCTAAAAATCTTCGGATTATCAATCTAACGATTCTTTCCTATTTTATTTGAATATATATATATATATATATATATATATATATATATATATATATATATATATATATATATATATAGTTTCCAGAAAAGTTGTTGCCAAGGTACTGCGGATAAATTTTTTATTCTTTTTTTATTTTCTTTTTATTTTTTAATCATAAATAATGTAGAAACTGCGCGAATGTTCTTTATGTCCAAGCGCTTTCGGCTATACTTTTATCTATTATCAATGATAATTTTATTTTTTACTAAATGTATGAATTGTTTTATATACGTATCCAGAGTTATTTTCCAAACATGTACAGAAAATTGTGTCCGTGTTCATAGTTGATGTCATAGAAAAGAAAAGAAAAGTTCAACACTAAATAACATCGACTATGAACACGGTCCCGATTTGTTGACTGTGTTTGGAAAATAAAACATTCTTTCGCCGGGCGGTCTAATTCATTCGGCTTGACGACAGCAAAATATTCAATTGAAAGATCAACAGCGAGTCTATTCAAAAACAAACCAAGGAAATGCTTCAAGGATAGTTTAAAAGAGCCACCTACAGTTAGCCATATCGAAGGCCATAAATGGGAAACTGCTGCTTGTGATCGATATAACTGGAGGCGTACAATTTATGGAGGCACTAAGCTCTTCCGAGAACATGCAAGCGTTGGCAAGCGTGCAGCAAGGAAAATGGAAAACATTGATGCAGCAATTCATCAACTTCAATGTGATGAATGTTGCAATGTATATCTCTCCAATTCAGGGTTCTTTAGCTATACGAAGAGTCATAGTGGTAATCCTTTGATAAATTCGGATCAGTTCTATGCTGGGAATAACTTAACGTGCCGCCTGGGTCAGAAAACTTGTAGAAACATATAAAGCCTCACCCGTCCGATACAATCTCACGAGCAAATTTACAATTTTACAAAACCACACAGCACTATAGAGAACAAAATTAACAATAGAACCATATGTCTAGATGCAATGTAATATATAGTTTATAGTTTATTTTCACACGAAATTAAAGCAAGCATAAAGTTTAGTCCGGCTCATGATTAAAAATAAATGACATTCATTGTCTGTTATATTTAACAATATATATTTAAATAATTACGTGCTGCACCAATACAATATATATATATATATATATATATATATATATATATATATATATATATATATATATATATATATATATATATTATGAAATGGACAAAGTCCGATAATTACTTTAATACATTTTTTATGTTTATTCTATTAAAAGAACGTATAAACATGAAAACTGTCTTCCGAGCTATGGTGTTTAGGAAACTCAATCTTTATGCGAAGACACTTCCAGAAAGGATGCCATAGTAATAAGGATCAGACAATTCTCCGTGTCCACTAGGTGGCAGTGTCAGTAAAATGTAATCGCTTTTGTTTGAGTTTAAGAGTTGATTTGGTCTCAGTTCTCCATAAATTGTGTTAAGCATTGAATAAGATCCTCTGATGTTCTGGATTTTTCTAAGAAGATTTGTTTATGTTTATGTTTCTCATACATAGAAATCATACAGTTTCTGATCCATAGAGTTTCTGATCCATAGAGTTTCTGATCCATACAGTTCATACAGTGTCTTATACATAGAGTTTCTTATACATACAGTTCATACAGCTTCTGATCCATACAGTTTTTTATCTATACAGTTTCTGATGCATACAGTTTCTGATCCATACATTTCATACAGATCCTGATTCATAGAGTTTGCGATCCATACAGTTCATACAGTTTCTGATTCATGCAGTTTCTCATCCATACATCTTCTGGTCAATACACTTCTGATTCATACAGTTCTTGATCAATACAGTTCATGCAGTTTTTGATCCATACTGTTTCTGATCCATACAGTTCATGCAGTTTCTAATCCATAGAGTTTCTGATCCACACAGTTCATACAGTTTTTGTTCCATACAGTCCATAAGTTTCTGATTCATAATGTTTCTGATCCATACAGTTTCTGATCAATAGATTTTCTGATCCATACATTTTATACATACTCTGGTCGATGGAGTTCATACAGTTTCTGATTCATACAATTTCTTTTCCATACACTTTCTGATCCATACAGTTCATACGGTTTCTGATCCATACAGTTCATAATACTCTGATCCATAGGGTCCATACAGTTTCTGATACATAGTGTTACTGATTCACATAGTTTATGATCCATAGATTCCATACAGTTTCTAATTCATACAGTTTCTGTCCGTACAGTTCCTAACTCATATTGTTTCTGATCCATACATTTCATATGTTTCTGATTCATAATGTTTCTCATCCATACAGTTTCTGATTAATAGATTTTCTGATCCATACAGTTTGTACATACTCTGTCCGATGGAGTTCATACAGTTTCTGATCCATACAATTTCTTATCCATACATTGTCTGATCCATACCGCTCATGGTGTTTCTGATTCATTCAGTTTCTGATTCATACTGTTTCTTATCCATGGAGTTCATAGTTTCTGATCCATAAGTTTCTGATCCATAAGTTTCTGATCCATACAGTTCATACAGCTTCTGATTCATAAAATTTCTGATCTATACAGTTTCGGATCCTTGCAGGTTTTTTGTATACATACATTCCATACAGATTCTGATCCATACAATTTATTCAAGTGCTGATTCATACAGTTTCTGATCCATACAGTTTCTGATCCATACAGTTCATACAGTTTCTGTTCCATTCCGTTTCTTATCCATGCATTTCATGCAGTTTCTGTTCCATACATATTTTGTATCCATACAGTTCATACACTTTCTGATTCATAGTTTCTGATCCATACAGATTCTGATTTATTGAGTTTCTGATCCATACAGTTCATACTTTTTCTGATCCATACAGTTTCTGATCCATAAAGTTTTTGTATCCATATATATTCAGGTGTTTCTGATCCATACAGTTTCTGAACCATATAGTTTCTGATCCATACTTTTCATACAGTTTCAGATTCATACAGTTTCATTTTCATACAGTTCATACAATTTCTGATCCAAAACAGTACATACAGTTTTTGATCCATACAGTTCATACAGTTTCTGATCCATACAGTTTCTGATCCATACAGTTTCTGATCCATACAGTTTCTGATCCATACATTTTGTATCCGTACAATTCATACAGTTTCTGATCCATACAGTTTCTTAGTTATGCATTTTCTGATCCATACACTTCATAGAGTTTCTGATTCATACAGTTTGTGATCCATACAGTTCATACAGTTTGTGATCCATGCATTTCATAGACTTTCTGATCCACACAATTTCTGATCCATACATTTTCTTATCCATACAGTTCATTCAGTTTCTGATCCATACAGTTTCTTAACTATACAGTTTATGATCCATACAAAAGGACTGGTTCAGTCGTAAGGTTTGCCCTTTTAAGGAGGACGGAAGTATCGAGCGCCGAACAATAAGTATTTTAACAAAATCAAAAGAAGAGAATCAGTTAAATTTGTCGGCGATCAAATCAGTCCACAGACATCATATACATGTTATAGTGAGCGGGTGCCTATATACGAGGCCTGTCTGAAAATTAATGCTACAGAATATGATCTGAGACTCTGTGCGAGAAACAGGGATAAGCGAATTGTATTCTCATCTAAAATATCTTGGGAGTGGATAACTGTAATCTTTGCTTTCTGCAAACATTGCATTTATTTTTTTCCATGCTTTTGAGGCTGGGCAAATCGTGGCTGTTTTACCATTGCAATACTCGTGCTCCTGATCCTGCTCCCAGCGCCCTGAGTATCCGGTAGTCTCTAGCCGATAAGAACGTCGCCTTACTCGAACAACTATTCTCTTCACCTGATCTTGCTCCGTGTGACTTTTTTCTTATCCCAAAGTTCAATGGGAGCATCGTGGGAATCCATTTTGAATGCGTGTAGGCCATCAAGAGGGCCGTAATGACTGAGCTGAGGGACATCCAAGAAGAATCCTTCCAGCAGTGAATAGAAGTATGGTAGAGAAGGATGGAAAAGTGCATAAGATTTGAGAAGGGATTACTTTGAAGGGGAAACCATGTTATTTGAAATTGGAATAAATTGTTTGTGATACCAGTTCCGTTACTTTTCAGACAGACCGCGTATATATTGATGCATTTATTAGATGTTGCCCTGTCCACCCAGAGTCTCTTCGTGATATTCTTACCGATAGGACCGTGGGGATGAAGAAAACAAAATTGATAGCGACACAAGTTTAACTATCAAGACGTCGGAAGCAGTTCGAAGGACGGTCGAAGTGAATTGTATCAGATGAGTAAGACCCCAGATTCTGAACAAAAACAAAGCGATTATTGGATACAGTTCTATATTTAAATGGATGCAAAACATCAATTCCGGTATTCTCACTGGATATACCCCGATATTCTAAATTTGATTGTTAAGTTGAAAATATTTAATATTTATTTTTACAGGTCTTTGCACATTGATAATTTTAGACAAAAAAAAAGACTTGGTTATATTCTCGTATAAATATTTATTTAAGTCACATGGGATAGAAACTTGTTATTCAACAGAATTTTGGTGAATATCTTAATCAGAATTACTACTTTGAGATTTTGTATTAAAATATATCTAGGAATCGACTTTTATCCACGGGCCTATGCAGTCCTCTCATAAGAAAGTATACCTCGACCAACTGCTTTTTTTAAACATACCAAAGTGATTTTTCTAAAACAAACAAACCAGGATTTTCTCATTTCAAAGCAGATGTTATTAAGTATTTTTATTACTAATTTTTACTGCATTAGGTGGTTTTATTACCAAATACTATATCAGTGAGATCTATCAAACAAAAATGTGTACATCCATACAAAGAACATAAGCAAAATAGTATTTCAATCTACACGGTAAATATATTTTCAATCTAAACGTGATTTCTGTAGGGTGTTTAAGTAAATTTGAATAAAAACAAAGCTTCACAAGGAAATGAAATCTCTGTTAATTTAAAAGCCTGTGTTATTTATTTTGTATGATATGTCAAGTCTCCATATTAAGTGTACGACGCAACGACTGTCTTCTTTCGCCTACGATCTTTATCATGTTTGATGCGCTTCAGGACACGGTCAGTATATGAAGTCGCAACATCGAAAGCTTTCGGTTTGCAGGTGATATAGATGACCTAGCAGGCAAAGAAGGGGAATGTACCTGTCTGATGAAGAACCAGGATAAAGCATCCTCCAGATATGGCATGAAAACTATCATGAGTAATATTAGTCAAGGGCTTTCAACCAGGATAAATGTCTGTGGTCGAGAACTTAAATTAGTGAGTCGATTCAAATATCTTGTCAGGATTAATAGCAGTAAAAGAGAAATAATTTCTGCAATGGTAGTACAAACAATGGAAGCTATCGTAAAACAAGGAACCATGTGAAAATGCAAGAACATCTGACTTAACTCAAAGATACTACTGTTGCATATATTGGTCTTTAAAACATTCGGTACACCTGCGAACCTTGGATATTAACTACAGAATTATTCACAGTGACATGCCACAGAACAATCTAAGAAATCTCCTCTGCAGACCGCGCCACAAATGGCACAGTGCGGGATACCATCAGGCAAGAAACAGACCCGATGAAAGAAAGACCTCATAAGCACTACCAAGAAAAGGAAGTTGAAATGGTATAGACAAGTTTTAAGAGACAGACGGTACCACTTTAGGCAAAAGAATAAAAGACATAGGAGAAACGGGCTGCAGTTGAGCACTTGGCCAGAGAACTAGCCAGGTGCTCAGCTGCACGTCTACAGCGACACCTGATCGTGAGAATGATGATGAAGACAACGTCAATCAAAAAATAATTTCAAAACTCAGTTAAGTACCATCTGTATATATAAAACCAAGGATGTCTGTGTGTCTGTCTCTTTGTGTGATACCTTTTTCACTCGAGATCCATCCAACCGATTTTGACCAAACTTGGCACACATATTGTACAATGTAAGAGATAAGTTCTTAGTGTAAAAATCGATAATTTTTTAAAAATAGATAATCGATAAAGTCAATAAAAAATCGATAAATTCAGTTTTTCCTCCGATTTTTTCAAACTCTGTATCTAGGGTACGTACATCATGACGAGCTTAACGATACCACATTATTTAGCGAAAAACCACGAAAAACGAAAAATCGATTTCAACACAAATTTTAAACTAAAAACTTCCTCAATTTTCAAGTAATATAATACAATATTCATTCAATTGTAGCCAACAATAAGTTGATTGTTTAACAGACATTTAACTTGATAACTGAGTCCACCCATATCGTGAAAACCCGCGTAAATAGCGAAAAATGGCGATTTTGCTGGTTTCTTTTTTTATTTTTCGTTGATTTTTCAACCAATTTTCACCAGACTTAACAATTGCTTTATAAATCTATCCTCTTTTACATCCCTGGTAGCACATTGACAAATTGAATTTCAAAAACTCTAAAATAATTGTGGTCTGAAGTGGGTCTTCATGTTGCCTGTTTTACCCCTTCATGTCCTCGGTTAATTTCGATTGAAGAAATACAGACAACTTCTGTTATATCAATAACTGCATTAATCCAAAATATTTTTTAATGAAATTACTTTAAAGTAATTGAAGATAGACTCTGTTGCATCTAAACATGATGCTGTTTTTGATCCATTCAAATTGAACGCTTTTGCTAATCGACCAGCTGGGTGTGGCTGCTAGTACATGATACACGCTTGTGTCTCATTAGATTTATGACTGACTAGGCAAATTTTCTCTCATCAGATTGGCATTTCCTTCTGCAATAGACATACTTCCAACCAAGGTTATCGGATTAATTCGGTCCGGCTATTTCACCCGTTGCTGGCGGGATAGAGAAGGATTTATACGTTTCACAAGGTTATTTGCGCTTAGTGATTGTAATGAAATTGAGTAGAAGTCGAACTCTGATCTCCGTTTTCTCATTCAATTATTACACTCTATCGCACATCTGGTGCTAATAAAAAATGTTTGCCAAAATTTGTGTAAAATTGGAAGAACCATTCAAAAGTTGGCAGTGCAAACATGTCGGCCATGCATACTGAACTCAAGATCTATTTGTTTGCGAAGGAATATACAAGTACATTATATATGGATGTTGTTAATGAAGTACGACAAATCATGGTATGTGTTGTAACGTTAACTGAATAAGATTGGATTATATGACTGATGACTTTTTGGTGAAACGCTGCTAAATAACTCACGGCACAAATACACCTTTGTAAAATTTGAGCAAGAGAATAAAGAATTAAACATTCAAGGTTTTCGGACGGTATAATGATGTAAAATAAAACCAAAAATCAATCGATCTGGGTCTGATATCATCCGACAATTTTGGACGCGTCATGGCGAGATGTACAATGAAAACCGCTTCGTCTCAACGGATAAGCAAGGTTGATGGAAACGTCAAAATCAGGGGCTATGTGAAATGTAATGTCACTGGCAGGCTGCATCTTATCGTCAAAATCATAGGTGCCGAAGATTGGATCTAAAATATGGAAAGAAGCCATGTTGCCTTCACTCAGACGCTTCGGAAGAACTGACATGTTTCAGTAAGATAATGATGAAAAACGGAAAGGCAAAAGTGCTCGATTTTATCGATCATACCATCAGATATAAATCCAATTCAATACTTGTGGAGTCTCCCAGAAAATGGGAAAACCACAACCATCTGAGAAGACAGAATTTGAAGACTACATAATGTCAGAATCGAAAAATAAAAAAACTTTCCAGTGACTGATTTTTTTTTGTTGTGATCCATGTCTTCATAATTAAAACAGTAAAACAAGCTAAATATGTAAATAACTTCATCCATATACTTTTGAACTGCTATATAGATCAGTTGCAATTTTGTTAGCGTTTTGAACCTTCAAATTATATCACTTAGCGTCTTCTGTAGTTTCCTTTCCATCGATAATGTCGAGAGATTTTCGGGTATATTTAGAATCTTCTGAGATAAAAAGTGAATCGCCAAGGGTCATGTTTTCTACGACAGCAAATTAGATTTTAGAGTTTATCATAAAACCACTAACAAAAACATCTAATTAATTTCTGTTCCCACTAAAATAAAATCAGGACTAGTCATAGGAGTCTACCTCAGAGCCCTTAGAATATGTAGCCTAGAATACCTAGGTGAAGACGAGAAATATATTGAAATTTATTCTTCTTCACTGCCCCCCCATCGTTTTATTCTCAACGTTAAAAAACAAGAACGTCCACAGATTCAAAAATAGACACCACCGATACCAGACATCACATAACCCTACCTCCTAACACATAACAAAATCTGTAAATAAATTAGTTATCTTTACCACCACATCCAAAACAATCGGAGATAAAATTAGGAAGAAAAATAAATCCAACACCAATTCCGATACCAGTACCTATAAAATAATTAGCTTACAATGTAAAAGCACTTATATCGGCGAGACATGTCGAAATCTAAAATGTAATGTTGTTGACATGAGTTTATAGTTGAGAAAAGCCCGTATCTATGAACATAAAAAGAATCTACGTTTGGAAAAAAAGAAACATTTAAATTCACAATACACAAGTACTAAACTGGCCATAATATATGCCAGCCTCATTAATTAACATAATTATTTATCGTGTAAGTACTTCAGGATTTTCAGTGTATAAAAACACAGGTTCGTGAAGAAACTTCTGCATTTGACCTGTTGAAGATTTTCAAGGACCGAAGCGCTGTTTTCATGTTGGTATTCCTTTTATTAATATTGTTCTTACAGTTATAATTATTTCTGTTTTAACTTTCCCACGTTGAAAAGAAAATCAAAAATACAATTAATGAGAAAATATAAAAAAAAAAAAATAATTCCTGTAAAACGAAGAATATAATTTGCTTAAAAAATATTTGGAAAACGAAGTGATTACTTGAAGCTCACAGAAGTTATTTAGAACAGCAAATCACATTGTTGCTGGAAAAATGCAGAGTTTCCTAAAATCCTCTCCTGAAAAATTATTTACTGCACACTTCAGGATATAGGCGATTATGGCTCTCCACAATATCCTGTCCTTTGTAGCTCTTAATAAATTTTTTCTTTCTGTTATTTCTCCTAAACCATGTTCCGCCATCCATTTACTCGAGTTCATTAAACATGTCATGCGCTGTTTTGCTCTGTTCCTTTTGCTTTCAAACTTCAAAATTTTCCAAGCCCTCATTCCTCATTTGTACTCTAGAAATGTTACTATTAGCAATAAGTTTCTTGTGTAATCATGGCTCTCCACAATTTCCTATACTTTGTAGCCATTAATATTAACTTGACTAGTAATAAAAATATAATGAAATTAATAAATAATCATAACTTCACTTATTTTTTTAAAAACTCTCTTCATTGTCTTGGATCAATGAAAAAGATCTCAACTCCCAAAATACCGTGTGTAACAGCAAAAATGTCCAAATCGTAAAAAAGCATGGGAATAATTGCCCATCACATAAAATGTTTAGTATCTAAAATTTACTAAATCAATTAAGTCTCTTTTTCCACGTTTTCAGATAAGTTTTTAGCCATCTTGACATCATTTTTCGTAAGAATCACTAAAAACCCTTTGAGTTATTCAACTAGAAAGAGAACCGGTTAAAATGTTTTTTCAACTGAGCAATGGTGAGAGGAAAAGATCATTCAGGCCTTCAGTAATGGTGCCAAAATTCATACTCTGACTTCCATCCTCATTGTCCATTGAAAAAATCATCAAGAGAATGATGAATAAGTTTAAAAAAGCAGAAACAGTAGAGATGAAAACTAAATAAGGACGTCACAACAGCAAGAGAGATCATCATTTCAACTTAGAGCTAGATACATTCTTATTGTTCAAAATAGAGTCTAATAGTGTTATAAAAACCACGGAGAATTCCAGTAAGATATCTTTGATCATTTCTAAGATACAACGGTTCAAAGCTTAGTCTAACAATTGGACAATTTTGCTACAACATGAAGTGGACAATTTTGATGTTACACATGATACATGCAAGAAATTATGGACGCAACCAAAAAAAAAAAAAATTCTTTCGACCCATTTTTGTATTTTTTAAACATTTTTACCTTTCGAGCGTCTATCCGTTGGTCTGTCTTGGATGTTAGTTCTGACCGAATCTTAATTTGGGGGCTTATGTGTATCTGTCTCCGATTACGAATGGCGCATGAGGTTTTTGTATTTGTGTTCCTGGAAACCACTCTGTCAAAACCATCTCCGTGGTCTCGTAATCGCCTCTTCAGCTTCGTATGCGCTATCTCGTCTGTGATAGTATTCTGGAGCATAACAGACAACTGACAGTGAGCACAAAGTAGACGCCTAAATCCTTGTAAAAAAAGCGAAGAAAAAAGACGAGGTATTTAGTATAAAATACAAAAAATTAACACGCAATAATTAAAATATCTTGCTTTTCGAGAGGAAATGCACATTCAGGACGTTGGCGATCATGGCTCTCTACGATTTCCTGCCCATTGTTGAATATCGTCTGTTTGCTTTCTCTCCTAAACCCTGTTCTACCTACCATTAACACATCTTCGCTGGGTAGGTTATGCAATGTTTTTATTTGTTCCTCTCGACTTCAATATGTCTTGTGAGTGTCGAATTTTTTATGTCGTTTTTCCTCGTTAAATGACCAATAAATTTAAACTCTTTGTTTCTGATATTAAGTATAAATGTCCCTTTAGTTTCATTTTTCTCTAAAACTTCATCGTTCAGCCCATGGTATTCTCAGCATCCTTCTGTAGAACAACATTTCAGATGCCTCGAGACTTTTTATCATCTGTGAAGAGATTGTCCAGCATGCACTGCCGTATAATAAGGCTAATATTACGTAACAGTTCAGTACTGTTTTCTTCGTATTTAACGAAATTTTCCTGTTTCTTAATACTTTGCTTAGATTTTGGAAGGCATCTTTAGGTATCTCAACGCGACTTCGGATATTGGTGTCGCACTTTCCTTTCTCTGTTAACCTCTTCTTAGAAATTTAAATTTTTGTACTTGTTTGATTTTATATCAGTAGGTTGTAATTTGCATGTTGTACTGTTTCTTTTGCTGACAAATATGTATTCTTGAAATTGATGTTTAGTCCTTTTATCTCACTTTCCGTCATTACCTTCTGTAGGAGTTCTTGTAGTTCCTGTCTCTGTCAGCTATCGATGGTGTGTCATCTGCATATCTTATCCTCTTAAGATTGTGGCTGGCAGTAATGAATCCTGGTAGGACTTCTAATTCTCTTCGAACCGCTTCACTGTATAGTTTAAATATTTCCAGTGTGAAGAAAATAATTCATCTTATTATTATGTATTTACAGCTGAAATTTGAATTTCTTAACCTAGTATTAATAGTATGAAAATACTATCAGTAGTATTTTCTCCCAATAATTATAATCATAGAATAAGATTTGTTTTTTGTAAATTTTTATTTGTCCATAACAGAAAAACCTTGACTTAAAAAGCCAAACCTTTTAATTCTAGTATTTCCTTTTCATAGATTCTTGTTTCGACCAATGCTAGCAACACTTGCAAATCGAAAACTTACCTTTCATAAAGTTTTCTTTGGACGAATAACAGGAAACGTAGGCTTTAAGGGCAACACTTCGCATTCAAATATTTGCCATTCATAAATCTGTTTCGAATATTAAATGAAACGTTACCATTTCAGTTATTGTTCGAAACAAAGCCAAACATTAACTGAGGCAAAGAATGGCTTGTAAATTTTAACGCCCCCTAAACAAAACCTCTTACTATTAAGCGTCTGAGAGAACGCTTTCTGCCCTCTACCAGCATGACTGATGCTAACCTCCAGGAAAGTACCTTCTAGGGCTAACGTTCTCTGATGAAATGAAGCGAAAAGATTTTATTAAATAAATTCCTAAGACTGCTGCTAGGAAAGTTGGTTCACTATGTCATGATAGACATTTTTTATCTCCGGAATCTATCTTACATATTTATAAGTCTACATTTCATCCATTCGAATATTACTTCCACATAGGATCTTTTTCTGTTAATTCGCCCCAGAATATTAATTCACCACAAACCAAAAAGAAATTATATTTAATAAACTTCTCATCAAATTATCCCAGATCAAGGCCCTTCCATTGCACTCCGGTTGGGTTGAGCTTTGCGATCGCCTCAAATGTGGGCGTCGCGGGGGCGCTATTTCTAAAAGTGGCGTCTACGTTCGCGCTCACTCCGATAAACAAGCCAAAAACAGATATTTCTTTTAAATTGTAAAAAAATCACTGTAATTACCTCGAATATCATCCGCACAATACGAATAAATCACTGATTTTTGGTAATATTTCATTATGAGTATTGGAGTGGCTGTGAGGCAAGCTAAACAAATTTTGTGTTCAAATTTATAATTTCCAAAGAGTGCCAAAAATGTAATAAAAAAACAAGCTTTGATTTAACATTTTATAATTTCAAAAGTGTACCAACATTTTAATATATAAAACATAAATAAAAGTTTAATTTAAAAGTTGTAATTTATTGGGGTGAATTAATATTTCCGATAAATAACTTTACACTATTTGGGGTGTATTAGGAGTAAAGATCCGAAGATCCGGACACCTGCTAAATATTCAGAGATTCTTGGAAAAATCCAAAGAACCTTCAATGTTCTTCGACCTGAACTTGTGAATCTCAGCTTCAGTCACTTTTACACCACCATAACGTAGTTTTCTTCTGCCTTATATATATATATATATATATATATATATATATATATATATATATATATATATATATATATATATATATATATATGTATGTATTTATGTTAATTGTTCTGATGGGCTTTAATATATGATACCTAGACATTATGAATTTAAACACTGTACTAGATTACAAGGTCTCATCGTTTTACAAATGGATTGGATTAATGTAACCGTAAGTTCTATGAGAACAGTGTCTCCACTTCTCCCTTGTGGAATTCTATTCCGACTTTTTGCTTTCCGGTCAACTTCGATCTTCAAAAATGTTAATGCAATGTCAGTCGTTATTTATTCGCTTCTTGATTTTTCGTCTTGTATTGTTTTCACTCTTTCATATTTTCTTTTTCATTCACACTCAATAACCCCCTTCATTTTAGGGGCTCTATTGCCTTGCTTGGTGTGAAAAGATTTAAAAAAAGAAGAAAAAGAATTAGTGGCATCTTAGGGGCTCTGTTGCCTTCCTTGGTGGGAAAAGCTTAAAAAAAGAAAAGAAAAAAAAACTTAGTGGCATCTCAGGGGCTCCTATTATCTTCCTTGGTGTGAAAAAGATTAAAAAAAAAGAAGAAAAAAACTCAGTGACATCTTAGGGGCTCTATTGCCTTGCTTGTTGTGAAAAAGATTTTAAAAAAAGAAGAAAAAGACTTAATGGCATCTTAGGGGCTCTATTTCCTTGCTTGGTGTGAAAAGCTTAAAAAAGAAGAAAAATACTTAATGGCATCTTAGGGGCTCTATTGCCTTGCTTGGTGCGAAAAGATATAAAAAAAGAAGAAAAAGACTTTGCATTTGAAGAGTTGACTTTCTTAGATGTATTTTTCTTCACATATATATCCAACCAGTAATCAGAATGTATAAAATAATACAATCGTTACCTCATCTTATTTTGTCCAGATTTTTAAGGTAAACTGACTTTTACAATGGAGCATATTAACCGTTGTCGTGTTGGTCGAGAGAGAAAGTTGTGATAGAAACAATCTAGAAAAATGTAGCTCATTATATCACCTTCGAGTAGTACGACTTTATCACTTTCTTGTCACGCTATTTATATTATCGATCGGGGTATTTCCTACTTAGAAAGTTGTGATAAAATGTAAGAATAAAAGTAAGAAAATTAACAGTTAAAATACTACATACAAATCTGGGAAAAAATGCCTTTTTCTTTTCTTTTCTTTTTTTTTTTTCATTCTTTTCACACCAAGCAAGACGAAAATGTTATTAACACGCAATGAGTTACTGAAAGTGAAAGAAAAATAGAAGACACAAGTAAAGAGAGACAGGAAACTCAAAGTAGAGAATCCAGGGAGAAAGAAGATTATGATTAACATTGCATTTAAAATTTTTGATCACACGAGGAGGTACGGTGGAGTAATGGACAGCGGCTTGAGGAATCGGAGAGCCGAGTTCGAATTCCAGTCGAATCCATTACATACCCTTGGAAAAAGTTATGTAATGTCTTCTTCCTCCAGGTAATTTATGGGTGAATAGCATAAGACCATGATCTATAGACTTGGATGGCAAAGAGTCTACTGCAGAAAGAAATGGCAATCTACTAACGGAATAAATCTCCCTATTCAGTCATGTATCTAACTGACTGACCCTTGCGAAAGGTATGATTCCTCTTCTTCTCCTCCCATTTATAGGTAAATAGCAGGGTAGACCAGGTTCTATAGCCTTGGATGGCAACTGATCTACCGGTGAAAGAAATAGAAACCTACTACAGGAAAAAAAATCTGCCTCGTCAGTCATGTATCGAAAGATGCATGAACGCCTATGCATGTATCACGCATGGCATATAACTGACCACAGGGTTCTATAGCCTTGGATGGCAACTGGTCTACCGCAGAAAGAAATGGCTGCCTACTGCGAGAATAACTCCGCTTAGTCAGTCATGTATCGAAAGATACATGATCGGCTTAGCGTGTATCACGTAACTGAAGTGGACACGGTGGAGTAATAAATAGCGGCTCGGATTGAGAAATCGGAGAGCCAAATTCAAATTCCAGTTCAATCCATTACATTCACTAATACCCGAGGGAAAAGTTATGAATCTTGTGACATTAATCCTTTTCTTCTCCCCCAGCTATGGATAAATAGCATGACAGATCGGGCTCTATAACCTTGGATCGTAACTGGTCTACTTCAGAAAAAAATGACAACCAACGGCGGAAATAAATCTAAGCCAGTCATGTATCGAAAGATACATGATCACTTAAGCGTGTATCACGGATAGCACACAACTCATTGAGGTGGGCATAGTGGTTTAATGGATAGCGGCTCGGATTGAAGAATCTGAGAGCCGAGTTCGAATTCCAGTCAAATCCATTACATTCACTTACGTGCTAATACCTTGGGAAAAGTTATGAATCCTCTTTTTCTTACTCCAGCTATTGGCAAATAACAGGACAGACCGCTTTCTATAGCCTTGGATGGCGAGTGGTCTACTGCAGAAAGAAATGGCAAACTACTGCGGGAATAAATCCGCCTAGTCAGTAATGTATAGAAAGATACATGATCGCCTAAGCATGTATCCTGCATGGCACATAACTGATTGAGATGTCACGAAAGACGAGAAGGACGAAGGCGAGAAGTACAAGAAAATAAGCTACTAGAATATAACTTCCGGTTAGATATAGCTATACTTAATAATTATTCTAGTAACGGTAATATTAGTTGTTTCCTTATCAGGAAACGTTTGGCATTCATCGACCGAGCAGTCAGTAAATGCCGTCATTTGAAACTTATAAAATTTTTCGGGAAAAAAAGGTATCTCAAATCCAGTAGCTGTTATCGCTCTTTCCAGTATTGATGGCTGGGCGAGGGGGATGAAGTCCCTTCCTAACCTTTTATTTGTAGTGTGAATATAAACATTTTGTTTATGTCATTAGTTTATCTTCCAGTTACATGTACTATCCTTTTTAGGTGTTACTGCTGTTGAAAGTCCACACGTGACGTGGTTTTTGTTATTTGGTAATGTTCATTTATTTTCGTGATTCTGTGGCGCAAATCCACAATCTTCGAAGAAGGATAATCCTCACTAAAACCCAGTGTTTACTCGCTCAAATTTGTTTTAGCTATCGATGTTAGAAAGCGCTGTGTCGCACCAGAAAGTTTTTTTTCTCGCCTGAGTCTATCCCCAAATGTACAAATCTACCATTCGTCCTTGCATTGAATACTGTTGCCATATATGGTCTGGTGCCTCTGCTGTTAATCTCGAGGTCCTCGACAAACTCCAGAGAGTGATATGCAATGTAATAGGTTATGATCTGGCATTCCGTCTACAGTCACTTTCTCACAGATGTACTGTGGCTTCCCTCTGTCTTTTCTACAAATATTTTCATGGTAGCTGCTCTGACGAACGACTTTCACTGGTACCCGTGCATTTCGGTCCCACACTTTCACTGTCGAAACTGTCAAATGTAAGCGTCTTTTCTACTCCAACATCTTCTCTTGCACTTCCCGACAGTTGAACTCCCTTCCTCTTACTTGCTTCCCTGATAACTATAATCGTCAAATATTGAAATGTAATGTTAATCGACATCTTCTGATCCTGATCCTCGTCCTTCTCTATATCCTTTCCTCAAACATCCATCTTAATTCTCGTTCCCACTCTCTGTAAACCCTTGTGCTAGTGGCACTCCCGTCTTGACTGGGAGGAAATGCTTAAAATATACAGCTCACAGTTTTCTGACTGGTTCGAGCGATATGCATGATATCTATATGAAAGTCTCGGCATGATGAAACTATTTAAGAACATCACTCTAGTTTTCAGGTTAATGTCTTGCTTTTTTAGCCATTTGCACTGTTGAACGAAACCACATCTAGCGCAACCTATTGTATGATCAATTACTTTATTTCCTCAATTAAATTTATTATAACAGATAAATACACCTAAATATTTGAAGTGTTTAATATTTACTAATCCCACATATTGATCTTTTTATGACGAATTCAGTGTACGTGACGTCATTGCTTTCAATTTCAAATAATTTCTGTTTTGGAAAATTTTATACTGATTCCTGTATCTTGAAACACTTCAGCGAAGTTACGGAATTTTTGTTCTGGTTTGTTTGCTTTGTTTTGTCTTAAGCCATACCAATCTTAATGGATTATTTATAATGATAACAAATTTTTTAGTTCTGCGAATATTTTCACTTGGAATATATTGCTGGTAATATTTTTTTTTCTTCAAAACCGTTTTTATTTTTTCCCAAAATTATTGCTGGTAATAATTTTTTTACAAAAAAGTATTTCGGCTATTAAAACCTATTTTTACACTTTCATAGAGTTTTGAACCCATATAAATATTTGCCCATAGCTCAAACCCTCATCGGTGCTACCACCCCGGATCAGAGTGGACCTGGCAACACCAGCAATTAAAAGGTGGTTCCACTCTTCTCAAAACCTCTTGATCGGAGGCCTTGCTGTCGGACTTAGTTTATTGTCTTACCCAGGACGCGTATATAGTTTATGGTCACACCCAGGACGGGGTCTGTACGGGCGGGTCTAATGAACAGATAGGTTTAGTGAACAGGTGGGTCAAATGAATGTAGCTCACGTGAATAGTATGATCCATATTTCCGATAGCGATGGTGGGAGACTATCAAAGTTTCGTCTGTGAGAAAGGGGACGCAAGGTGCGAAATAAGTCATCACCCACAAGGACGACGAGACGATTTTGGCCACATTCATAAAAGCACGGTGGGATTGATGAATCGGAGAGCCGAGTTCATAGCATTTATGAAAGGTATGAATTCATCTCTTCTCCCCCCAGCTATGGATAAAATAGCAAGGTAATCTGGGTGCCAAGCAGTCTAGAAAAAGGAAACTCAGATTTTAAACCCGAATTGCACTATCCTGAATGTGTGCTTGTGAACCCAAATTCCCACTGAAAGTTCTACTTTCAATTTGCACGACAAATTGAACATGACCTCTGTTAAGCTTATTCGGCTTTCGTTCGGATACAGCGGGTTCATTTGACGGACCCGGCTCAAGCGACCGGGTAAATGCCGTAAGAGGGACAGAATCGTAGTATTTCCATTAATCTACGAGACCGGAAGTAGACATTGATTAAAATCCAGTTTCAAAGATCCGTCCCCACGATGCACTTCCCCCATTACACGAAAAGGGAAGAGAGTTAACACAGTATTTATGCTTGAGTCGTCCCAAAAGGAAAAAAAAAATATTACTAGCTATACGTTTTTAATGAAAAAGAAATATTACCCGGGTGGAAGCACCTGTTAGGGGTGTCCCAGCTATGGGAAAATATTTAACCACCAAACTAGGGTGAAAGTACTATGCAACTGTAATAACTGGGTTTAATACCAGAAATACTTTGTAAACAATTATTAGCAACAATAAATTTTTAAAAGAAAAATTTATTACCGGCAATACATTAGTATTAGGTTGGTGTAATGTCGTTTTCTCACATATGTTACTATGTGAGAAAACGACATTATTTTTGCAACAACCAGCAATAGAAAAATATTACCAGCAATACATTTTTGAAAAATATATTACCAGCAATAAATTTTTGAAAAAATATTACTAGCAATAAATTTAAAAAAAAAATAATATCAGCACTCCATTTTGAAAAAAAAAAAATACAAGCAATATATTCTGGAAACAATATATATATTACCATATTTGGAAATGAAATATTACTATATATATATTATTATATTTCTTTTACCCGCAATAAAAATTTTGTCGGCATTAAATAACCCATTTAGGTTGATATGATGTTAACCAAACCGAACTAAACTGATCAAACCTTCAAGTTAGAACTCGCCATGCCATATACAGGGCGTCAAATCATTTTCATTTCTTTCATATTCCTTTGATATGAAGTGCAAATCAGGCTTCTTCACTTCGAGATGGTACTTCTCCGACCATTACTATCTTAGCCTCTTCAAGTCTAGGGCCAACTGATAGCTATCTTACATATCCACATAATATGCAACCCATTCTTTGCCCATTCTGACACTCTTGCAAAAATTTCTGTGTAACGCTCTACCTTGAGTGGCTCTTCGGTCTTTTATTGGATGAACAATAGTAAAATAAGAAACGATTTAAATGGCGGTCACACTACTGCAGTCGTCTCTTTAGAATGGATTACTTAAAACTCAGTGAATGTGATTTTTTACAATGGTGATTACACTGTACAAGGCCTGAGAGCCACTCGAGGAAGAAAGTTACAGAATAAGAGGCACAGCTTATGCTACGGTTAACTGTAGATGTGAACCGTTTAAGATTGTAGTGATGGGGGAAGCAAACTCTTGGGAGTTGGTTCGGGGGTGGGGGAATACCAAGGGAATGAGAGTGGTTCTCTACTTTGGGCGTGGTGAAGCGTGTCTTAGCCGCGAGGGTTATGACTGGTGGAAGTAAATTTTAGAGCAAGTCGGATTACATATAAAAACACAAAGAGTAAATGTGAATAAAAAACATTTGATCGGATTAAAAATAATCTTGTTCTCCAGGAGGTCGGATACAGTGATTTCAAATTTGTAAATTAGAATTAACGTTCGTTGTAGGGAGCCTAATATAAGATTTGTTCCATAGAATGGGTTAAGGACCTGAGCGTTTTTGAAGCCAAACTCATCAATTGGCAAAGCAGATTAGTCACTTGAACTTTTCTTCATTAATTGAATAATAATAAACGGTTATTCAAAAATTATTCAATTACATAACGAGAAATCTACGACATCTTCGCTGAAGTCATATCGCTTCCTATTGTTTCACTCGTGGTATCATATCGACAGAATTGTAACGAATGGAATTCCAATTAATGAGTTGTGAGCTGGAAACGCAAAAAGTGTTCAATTCTTTTCTGACAGAAATAGAATCTAGCCATAAAAATATACATAATTCCTAGCAGACTTTCCCAGCATTTTCGGGGACAAAAGATCCCTGAGGTATTTGTAGCATAATGACTATATACATACAATCTAAACTGATTTTACACAAATATAAAACATCGGCCAAGTTTAGAATTATACTGATGTGCTGTATTGTGTTTTTCTATGACACGTGATCAGTAGTTAACTTACGCCTGTCTTTTCTTTACTATACACTGTATTTCGCTTCTACTTGCCGTATGCAAATAAGTACAATTCTATTGACCAATCCACTACATCGCCCTAAACCAAAGCGGTTTAATGCCTTCAGCTGTTCCCGGACTTCTTTTAAAACCTCGTGCTTAGTTTTCGTTCAGTTTTTTAGCCCTAGCCTGTGAAACAAAACACCGGGCCCAAGTTTCAATAAATTTTGGTTATTCCAAGCGATATAAACGCTCTATCAGCGACGCCATATTGCTGTAGTGTGTTGTTCTATGGCACGTGATCAGTAGTCAACTTCCGCCCGTCTCTTTGTATACTATACACTTTATTTCTCTTCTACATAACAAATGCGAATAGGTACAATCCTATTTATCAAGCCACTACATAATGTAAATCAAACTTTCGCCCCAAGTAAGGCAATAAAGCCACTAAGACGAAAGGTGTTACAGAGTATCAGAGAATATGAAACAAAACACTATTAAGGAGAGAGAATAATTCAAGAATAGTTGACATTGCATTCTTTTTTGGAGATCGAATTTTATTGGGAAACAAAAAGCCTGAAGATTGTTCCAAAAGAGAGAAGTGCAAGTGAAGAAACTGTTAGCATAGAACTTACGTTTCCATCTAGTCATTTCAAACGTAAAATGACGAGTCATTATCGCTAATCCAGTTCTGTGCTTAAAATCATATCTCGGTTTATCTGAACAAATACTATGAAAATATTTAGACCCAGAACTTGGGAAGTATGTTACAAATATCCAGAACTTTGAAAGTTTATTAGAATTATCCAAAACTTATACTAGGAGTAAACCGCCTGCATAGGGATAGAAAATTAATTTAGTAAATACATAAAATAGAAAGGGGCGTAAGACAAGGATGTGCCATCTCACCGGACTTATTCAACCTTTACAGTGAAGCAGTCTTGAGAGGATTAGAAGTTCTACCACGATTTATTATTGGCGGCACACAATCTTAACAACATCACATTTGCAGATGACACAGCTTTTATCTCACACACAGAAAAGAAGCTACAAGAACTCCTACAGAAAGCAGTAAAGTCAAGCTTGAAGAAAGGACTAAACATCTATTGTATAAAGAGAGAATGTGTGGGCGTTAGCAAAAGGGACAGCCAAACACGAAAATTACAAACTGGGGATAAAAAAAACCAAACAAGTACAAAAATTTAAATAACTAAGAAGTGTTTTAACAGAGGACACAGAATGCGACACCGAAATACCGAGTCGCATTGGGATCGTGAAAGGTGCCTTCCAAAAACTAAGCAAAGTATTAAGAAACAGGAAAATTTCACTAGTAACAACGAGACGAGTAAATAATTGTCATATAATATCGATCCTCCTGCATGTTCGCAAATGATTGACCATGTCATCACTGATGATGAAAAGACTTGAAGCAAGAGAAATGATGTTCTGCTGAAGGATACTATGAATACTATGGGCTGAACATGTGAGCATCGAAGAAGTTTTTAGAGAAAATGGGAAAAAAGGAGTACACACTTTACACCAGAAAGAGACAGCTGAGCAAATTAATTGAAACAACCGCTTTCGTTTCCTTTCTTTCTCCATACGGTAAGTTTTAGACCCACTGAAGTGACAGTGTGTAACCGGTACAGGCAAGTGACTGTAGTGTTCTAACGTCAATTCAAGAAAGAATAAAAATCTAGAGCATATAATGAGAAAAGAAGGCATGTACAATTTTACACTCACAGGACGTATTAAAGGCAAGTGGGAAATAGGAAACCAGCAAGTAACCTACACCCTCGTGCCAATTAATTGAAACGACCATTTTAGTTTTCTTTCTTTCATCACACGGTCAGTTTTACACACACTAGAGTTACAGTGTTTAATCGATTCGCATTTTTTCCTCAGATGATGTCATTTGCAGCGGTATGTAGTAATATGTATGCATTTTCTGGGTGTATGACCCCTGAAAAATATTGCGTCATCCATGAGTGCAACAGATTTTTGTGACGCCCAGACACTATTGTCTCAACTGTCGATTAGTTGTCCTACGTCCATTGTCTCAGAAGAAACTATTAGTATAGAACTTACGGTTCCATCTAGTCATTTCAACCGTACTCCATGGAAGCGTACGAAACATTGTAACACAATACGAACACATTGGCAGGCCTCATCAGTGAGCAAATCAAAGTAATGAACTGGCCTGGGAACTCACCTGATTTAAATCCAATTGAGAATCTGTGGTCAATCTGAAAGTAAGGACTTCGTGGAATGGACATACAAAGTACTAACATTTGCACTGGGGTCATGTTTCATTGGAAAATACGACGAAAAGTAAATCATAACGGAATTACACGTTTTGTTTCAATTAATTTGCACAAGGGTGTGATGAGGAATGAAGGCTTAGAAAATGTAACACTGACGTGACATACTGAAAGCAAAAAAGACGGAGGGATGCAAATGATAACCTAACTAACGAGCTTGTGTAAATGGTTAGCAGAACAAGGATAGCAAAATGACAAAGTTTAGTTTAAGAGCTAGAAAACGACTGGAAATTGCGGACAGCCATGATCGCTCATGTCCTGAATGGATTAAGTACATAGAAGAAGGAAAATCTAGCGTAAATGCTTGGCAGAACTGAGATTAAGGAGATCTTAATAGGACAGATTTTATTGTGATGCAAACGACAAGGAATTATGAATTGACAGGATCGGTTACATCTAAGTCAACATTAAAACAATCAAATAATTAAGTACATAGAAGAAGCAACATCTTGCGTAAATGCTTGCCAGAACTGAGATTAGGGAGATCTTAATAGGACAGATTTTATTGTGATGCAAACGACAAGGAATTATGAATTGACAGGATCGGTTACATCTAAGTCAACATTAAAACAATCAAATAATTAAGTACATAGAAGAAGCAACATCTTGCGTAAATGCTTGCCAGAACTGAGATTAGGGAGATCTTAATAGGACAGATTTTATTGTGATGCAAACGACAAGAAATTATGAATTGACAGGATCGCTTACATCTAAGTCAACATTAAAAAAATCAAATAATTAAGTACATAGAAGAAGCAACATCTTGCGTAAATGCTTGCCAGAACTGAGATTAGGGAGATCTTAATAGGACAGATTTTATTGTGATGCAAACGACAAGGAATTATGAATTGACAGGATCGGTTACATCTAAGTCAACATTAAAACAATCAAATAATTAAGTACATAGAAGAAGCAAAATCTTGCGTAAATGCTTGCCAGAACTGAGATTAGGGAGATCTTAATAGGACAGATTTTATTGTGATGCAAACGACAAGAAATTATGAATTGACAGGATCGCTTACATCTAAGACAACATTAAAAAAATCAAATAATTAAGTACATAGAAGAAGCAACATCTTGCGTAAATGCTTGCCAGAACTGAGATTAGGGAGATCTTAATAGGACAGATTTTATTGTGATGCAAACGACAAGGAATTATGAATTGACAGGATCGGTTACATATAAGCCAACATTAAAACAATCAAATAATTAAGTACATAGAAGAAGCAACATCTTGCGTAAATGCTTGCCAGAACTGAGATTAGGGAGATCTTAATAGGACAGATTTTATTGTGATGCAAACGACAAGGAATTATGAATTGACAGGATCGGTTACATCTAAGCCAACATTAAAACAATCAAATAATTAAGTACATAGAAGAAGCAACATCTTGCGTAAATGCTTGCCAGAACTGAGATTAGGGAGATCTTAATAGGACAGATTTTATTGTGATGCAAACGACAAGGAATTATGAATTGACAGGATCGGTTACATCTAAGTCAACATTAAAACAATCAAATAATTAAGTACATAGAAGAAGCAAAATCTTGCGTAAATGCTTGCCAGAACTGAGATTAGGGAGATCTTAATAGGACAGATTTTATTGTGATGCAAACGACAAGGAATTATGAATTGACAGGATCGGTTACATCTAAGTCAACATTAACACAATCAAATAATTAAGTACATAGAAGAAGCAACATCTTGCGTAAATGCTTGCCGGAACTGAGATTAGGGAGATCTTAATAGGACAGATTTTATTGTGATGCAAACGACAAGGAATTATGAATTGACAGGATCGGTTACATCTAAGCCAACATTAAAACAATCAAATAATTAAGTACATAGAAGAAGCAACATCTTGCGTAAATGCTTGCCAGAACTGAGATTAGGGAGATCTTAATAGGACAGATTTTATTGTGATGCAAACGACAAGGAATTATGAATTGACAGGATCGGTTAAATCTAAGTCAACATTAAAACAATCAAATAATTAAGTACATAGAAGAAGCAAAATCTGGCGTAAATGCTTGCCAGAACTGAGATTAGGGAGATCTTAATAGGACAGATTTTATTGTGATGCAAACGACAAGGAATTATGAATTGACAGGATCGGTTACATCTAAGTCAACATTAAAACAATCAAATAATTAAGTACATAGAAGAAGCAACATCTTGCGTGAATGCTTGCCAGAACTGAGATTAGGGAGATCTTAATAGGACAGATTTTATTGTGATGCAAACGACAAGAAATTATGAATTGACAGGATCGCTTACATCTAAGTCAACATTAAAACAATCAAATAATTAAGTACATAGAAGAAGCAAAATCTTGCGTAAATGCTTGCCAGAAGTGAGATTAGGGAGATCTTAATAGGACAGATTTTATTGTGATGCAAACGACAAGGAATTATGAATTGACAGGATCGGTTACATCTAAGTCAACATTAAAACAATCAAATAATTAAGTACATAGAAGAAGCAAAATCTTGCGTAAATGCTTGCCAGAACTGAGATTAGGGAGATCTTAATAGGACAGATTTTATTGTGATGCAAACGACAAGAAATTATGAATTGACAGGATCACTTACATCTAAGTCTACATTAAAAAAATCAAATAATTAAGTACATAGAAGAAGCAACATCTTGCGTAAATGCTTGCCAGAACTGAGATTATGGAGATCTTAATAGGACAGATTTTATTGTGATGCAAACGACAAGGAATTATGAATTGACAGGATCGGTTACATCTAAGTCAACATTAAAACAATCAAATAATTAAGTACATAGAAGAAGCAAAATCTTGCGTAAATGCTTGCCAGAACTGAGATTAGGGAGATCTTAATAGGACAGATTTTATTGTGATGCAAACGACAAGAAATTATGAATTGACAGGATCGCTTACATCTAAGACAACATTAAAAAAATCAAATAATTAAGTACATAGAAGAAGCAACATCTTGCGTAAATGCTTGCCAGAACTGAGATTAGGGAGATCTTAATAGGACAGATTTTATTGTGATGCAAACGACAAGGAATTATGAATTGACAGGATCGGTTACATCTAAGTCAACATTAAAACAATCAAATAATTAAGTACATAGAAGAAGCAAAATCTTGCGTAAATGCTTGCCAGAACTGAGATTAGGGAGATCTTAATAGGACAGATTTTATTGTGATGCAAACGACAAGGAATTATGAATTGACAGGATCGGTTACATCTAAGTCAACATTAACACAATCAAATAATTAAGTACATAGAAGAAGCAACATCTTGCGTAAATGCTTGCCGGAACTGAGATTAGGGAGATCTTAATAGGACAGATTTTATTGTGATGCAAACGACAAGGAATTATGAATTGACAGGATCGGTTACATCTAAGCCAACATTAAAACAATCAAATAATTAAGTACATAGAAGAAGCAACATCTTGCGTAAATGCTTGCCAGAACTGAGATTAGGGAGATCTTAATAGGACAGATTTTATTGTGATGCAAACGACAAGGAATTATGAATTGACAGGATCGGTTACATCTAAGCCAACATTAAAACAATCAAATAATTAAGTACATAGAAGAAGCAACATCTTGCGTAAATGCTTGCCAGAACTGAGATTAGGGAGATCTTAATAGGACAGATTTTATTGTGATGCAAACGACAAGGAATTATGAATTGACAGGATCGGTTACATCTAAGTCAACATTAAAACAATCAAATAATTAAGTACATAGAAGAAGCAAAATCTTGCGTAAATGCTTGCCAGAACTGAGATTAGGGAGATCTTAATAGGACAGATTTTATTGTGATGCAAACGACAAGGAATTATGAATTGACAGGATCGGTTACATCTAAGTCAACATTAAAACAATCAAATAATTAAGTACATAGAAGAAGCAACATCTTGCGTGAATGCTTGCCAGAACTGAGATTAGGGAGATCTTAATAGGACAGATTTTATTGTGATGCAAACGACAAGAAATTATGAATTGACAGGATCGCTTACATCTAAGTCAACATTAAAACAATCAAATAATTAAGTACATAGAAGAAGCAACATCTTGCGTAAATGCTTGCCAGAACTGAGATTAGGGAGATCTTAATAGGACAGATTTTATTGTGATGCAAACGACAAGGAATTATGAATTGACAGGATCGGTTACATCTAAGTCAACATTAAAACAATCAAATAATTAAGTACATAGAAGAAGCAAAATCTTGCGTAAATGCTTGCCAGAACTGAGATTAGGGAGATCTTAATAGGACAGATTTTATTGTGATGCAAACGACAAGAAATTATGAATTGACAGGATCACTTACATCTAAGTCAACATTAAAAAAATCAAATAATTAAGTACATAGAAGAAGCAACATCTTGCGTAAATGCTTGCCAGAACTGAGATTATGGAGATCTTAATAGGACAGATTTTATTGTGATGCAAACGACAAGGAATTATGAATTGACAGGATCGGTTACATCTAAGTCAACATTAAAACAATCAAATTATTAAGTACATAGAAGAAGCAAAATCTTGCGTAAATGCTTGCCAGAACTGAGATTAGGGAGATCTTAATAGGACAGATTTTATTGTGATGCAAACGACAAGGAATTATGAATTGACAGGATCGGTTACTTCTAAGTCAACATTAAAACAATCAAATAATTAAGTACATAGAAGAAGCAACATCTTGCGTAAATGCTTGCCAGAACTGAGATTAGGGAGATCTTAATAGGACAGATTTTATTGTGATGCAAACGACAAGGAATTATGAATTGACAGGATCGGTTACATCTAAGCCAACATTAAAACAATCAAATAATTAAGTACATAGAAGAAGCAACATCTTGCGTAAATGCTTGCCAGAACTGAGATTAGGGAGATCTTAATAGGACAGATTTTATTGTGATGCAAACGACAAGGAATTATGAATTGACAGGATCGGTTACATCTAAGCCAACATTAAAACAATCAAATAATTAAGTACATAGAAGAAGCAACATCTTGCGTAAATGCTTGCCAGAACTGAGATTAGGGAGATCTTAATAGGACAGATTTTATTGTGATGCAAACGACAAGGAATTATGAATTGACAGGATCGGTTACATCTAAGTCAACATTAAAACAATCAAATAATTAAGTACATAGAAGAAGCAAAATCTTGCGTAAATGCTTGCCAGAACTGAGATTAGGGAGATCTTAATAGGACAGATTTTATTGTGATGCAAACGACAAGGAATTATGAATTGACAGGATCGGTTACATCTAAGTCAACATTAAAACAATCAAATAATTAAGTACATAGAAGAAGCAACATCTTGCGTAAATGCTTGCCAGAACTGAGATTAGGGAGATCTTAATAGGACAGATTTTATTGTGATGCAAACGACAAGAAATTATGAATTGACAGGATCGCTTACATCTAAGTCAACATTAAAACAATCAAATAATTAAGTACATAGAAGAAGCAAAATCTTGCGTAAATGCTTGCCAGAACTGAGATTAGGGAGATCTTAATAGGACAGATTTTATTGTGATGCAAACGACAAGGAATTATGAATTGACAGGATCGGTTACATCTAAGTCAACATTAAAACAATCAAATAATTAAGTACATAGAAGAAGCAAAATCTTGCGTAAATGCTTGCCAGAACTGAGATTAGGGAGATCTTAATAGGACAGATTTTATTGTGATGCAAACGACAAGGAATTATGAATTGACAGGATCGCTTACATCTAAGCCAACATTAAAACAATCAAATGATTAAGTACATAGAAGATGCAACATCTTGCGTAAATGCTTGCCAGAACTGAGGTTAGGGAGATCTTAATAGGACAGATTTTATTGTGATGCAAACGACAAGGAATTATGAATTGACAGGATCGGTTACATCTAAGTCAACATTAAAACAATCAAATAATTAAGTACATAGAAGAAGCAACATCTTGCGTAAATGCTTGCCAGAACTGAGATTAGGGAGATCTTAATAGGACAGATTTTATTGTGATGCAAACGACAAGGAATTATGAATTGACAGGATCGGTTACATCTAAGTCAACATTAAAACAATCAAATAATTAAGTACATAGAAGAAGCAACATCTTGCGTAAATGCTTGCCAGAACTGAGATTAGGGAGATCGTAATAGGACAGATTTTATTGTGATGCAAACGACAAGAAATTATGAATTGACAGGATCGCTTACATCTAAGCCATCATTAAAACAATCAAATAATTAAGTACATAGAAGAAGCAAAATCTTGCGTAAATGCTTGCCAGAACTGAGATTAGGGAGATCTTAATAGGACAGATTTTATTGTGATGCAAACGACAAGGAATTATGAATTGACAGGATCGCTTACATCTAAGCCAACATTAAAACAATCAAATAATTAAGTACATAGAAGAAGCAAAATCTTGCGTAAATGCTTGCCAGAACTGAGATTAGGGAGATCTTAATAGGACAGATTTTATTGTGATGCAAACGACAAGAAATTATGAATTGACAGGATCGCTTACATCTAAGTCAACATTAAAAAAATCAAATAATTAAGTACATAGAAGAAGCAACATCTTGCGTAAATGCTTGCCAGAACTGAGATTAGGGAGATCTTAATAGGACAGATTTTATTGTGATGCAAACGACAAGGAATTATGAATTGACAGGATCGCTTACATCTAAGCCAACATTAAAACAATCAAATAATTAAGTACATAGAAGAAGCAAAATCTTGCGTAAATGCTTGCCAGAACTGAGATTAGGGAGATCTTAATAGGACAGATTTTATTGTGATGCAAACGACAAGGAATTATGAATTGACAGGATCGCTTACATCTAAGCCAACATTAAAACAATCAAATAATTAAGTACATAGAAGATGCAACATCTTGCGTAAATGCTTGCCAGAACTGAGATTAGGGAGATCTTAATAGGACAGATTTTATTGTGATGCAAACGACAAGGAATTATGAATTGACAGGATCGGTTACATCTAAGCCAACATTAAAACAATCAAATAATTAAGTACATAGAAGAAGCAACATCTTGCGTAAATGCTTGCCAGAACTGAGATTAGGGAGATCTTAATAGGACAGATTTTATTGTGATGCAAAGGACAAGGAATTATGAATTGACAGGATCGGTTACATCTAAGTCAACATTAAAACAATCAAATAATTAAGTACATAGAAGAAGCAAAATCTTGCGTAAATGCTTGCCAGAACTGAGATTAGGGAGATCTTAATAGGACAGATTTTATTGTGATGCAAACGACAAGGAATTATGAATTGACAGGATCGGTTACATCCAAGTCAACATTAAAACAATCAAATAATTAAGTACATAGAAGAAGCAACATCTTGCGTAAATGCTTGCCAGAACTGAGATTAGGGAGATCTTAATAGGACAGATTTTATTGTGATGCAAACGACAAGGAATTATGAATTGACAGGATCGGTTACATCTAAGCCAACATTAAAACAATCAAATAATTAAGTACATAGAAGAAGCAACATCTTGCGTAAATGCTTGCCAGAACTGAGATTAGGGAGATCTTAATAGGACAGATTTTATTGTGATGCAAAGGACAAGGAATTATGAATTGACAGGATCGCTTACATCTCAGCCAACATTAAAACAATCAAATAATTAAGTACATAGAAGAAGCAAAATCTTGCGTAAATGCTTGCCAGAACTGAGATTAGGGAGATCTTAATAGGACAGATTTTATTGTGATGCAAACGACAAGGAATTATGAATTGACAGGATCGGTTACATCTAAGCCAACATTAAAACAATCAAATAATTAAGTACATAGAAGAAGCAACATCTTGCGTAAATGCTTGCCAGAACTGAGATTAGGGAGATCTTAATAGGACAGATTTTATTGTGATGCAAACGACAAGGAATTATGAATTGACAGGATCGGTTACATCTAAGCCAACATTAAAACAATCAAATAATTAAGTACATAGAAGAAGCAAAATCTTGCGTAAATGCTTGCCAGAACTGAGATTAGGGAGATCTTAATAGGACAGATTTTATTGTGATGCAAACGACAAGGAATTATGAATTGACAGGATCGCTTACATCTAAGCCAACATTAAAACAATCAAATAATTAAGTACATAGAAGATGCAACATCTTGCGTAAATGCTTGCCAGAACTGAGATTAGGGAGATCTTAATAGGACAGATTTTATTGTGATGCAAACGACAAGGAATTATGAATTGACAGGATCGGTTACATCTAAGCCAACATTAAAACAATCAAATAATTAAGTACATAGAAGAAGCAACATCTTGCGTAAATGCTTGCCAGAACTGAGATTAGGGAGATCTTAATAGGACAGATTTTATTGTGATGCAAAGGACAAGGAATTATGAATTGACAGGATCGGTTACATCTAAGTCAACATTAAAACAATCAAATAATTAAGTACATAGAAGAAGCAAAATCTTGCGTAAATGCTTGCCAGAACTGAGATTAGGGAGATCTTAATAGGACAGATTTTATTGTGATGCAAACGACAAGGAATTATGAATTGACAGGATCGGTTACATCCAAGTCAACATTAAAACAATCAAATAATTAAGTACATAGAAGAAGCAACATCTTGCGTAAATGCTTGCCAGAACTGAGATTAGGGAGATCTTAATAGGACAGATTTTATTGTGATGCAAACGACAAGGAATTATGAATTGACAGGATCGGTTACATCTAAGCCAACATTAAAACAATCAAATAATTAAGTACATAGAAGAAGCAACATCTTGCGTAAATGCTTGCCAGAACTGAGATTAGGGAGATCTTAATAGGACAGATTTTATTGTGATGCAAAGGACAAGGAATTATGAATTGACAGGATCGGTTATATCTAAGTCAACATTAAAACAATCAAATAATTAAGTACATAGAAGAAGCAAAATCTTGCGTAAATGCTTGCCAGAACTGAGATTAGAGGGATCTTAATAGGACAGATTTTATTGTGATGCAAACGACAAGGAATTATGAATTGACAGGATCGCTTACATCTCAGCCAACATTAAAACAATCAAATAATTAAGTACATAGAAGAAGCAAAATCTTGCGTAAATGCTTGCCAGAACTGAGATTAGGGAGATCTTAATAGGACAGATTTTATTGTGATGCAAACGACAAGGAATTATGAATTGACAGGATCGGTTACATCTAAGCCAACATTAAAACAATCAAATAATTAAGTACATAGAAGAAGCAAAATCTTGCGTAAATGCTTGCCAGAACTGAGATTAGGGAGATCTTAATAGGACAGATTTTATTGTGATGCAAACGACAAGGAATTATGAATTGACAGGATCGCTTACATCTAAGCCAACATTAAAACAATCAAATAATTAAGTACATAGAAGAAGCAAAATCTTGCGTAAATGCTTGCCAGAACTGAGATTAGGGAGATCTTAATAGGACAGATTTTATTGTGATGCAAACGACAAGGAATTATGAATTGACAGGATCGGTTACATCTAAGCCAACATTAAAACAATCAAATAATTAAGTACATAGAAGAAGCAACATCTTGCGTAAATGCTTGCCAGAACTGAGATTAGGGAGATCTTAATAGGACAGATTTTATTGTGATGCAAACGACAAGGAATTATGAATTGACAGGATCGGTTACATCTAAGTCAACATTAAAACCATCAAATAATTAAGTACATAGAAGAAGCAAAATCTTGCGTAAATGCTTGCCAGAACTGAGATTAGGGAGATCTTAATAGGACAGATTTTATTGTGATGCAAACGACAAGGAATTATGAATTGACAGGATCGGTTACATCTAAGCCAACATTAAAACAATCAAATAATTAAGTACATAGAAGATGCAACATCGTGCGTAAATTCTTGCCAGAACTGAGATTAGGGAGATCTTAATAGGACAGATTTTATTGTGATGCAAACGACAAGGAATTATGAATTGACAGGATCGGTTACATCTAAGCCATCATTAAAACAATCAAATAATTAAGTTCATAGAAGAAGCAACATCTTGCGTAAATTCTTGCCAGAACTGAGATTAGGGAGATCTTAATAGGACAGATTTTATTGTGATGCAAACGACAAGGAATTATGAATTGACAGGATCGGTTACATCTAAGCCAACATTAAAACAATCAAATAATTAAGTACATAGAAGAAGCAACATCTTGCGTAAATGCCTGCCAGAACTGAGATTAGGGAAATCTTAATAGGACAGATTTTATTGTGATGCATACGACAAGGAATTATAAATTGACAGGATCGCTTACATCTAAGCCAACATTAAAACAATCAAATAATTAAGTACATAGAAGAAGCAACATCTTGCGTAAATGCTTGCCAGAACTGAGATTAGGGAGATCTTAATAGGACCGATTTTATTGTGATGCAAACGACAAGGAATTATGAATTGACAGGATCGCTTACATCTAAGCCAACATTAAAACAATCAAATAATTAAGTACATAGAAGAAGCAACATCTTGCGTAAATGCTTGCCAGAACTGAGATTAGGGAGATCTTAATAGGACAGATTTTATTTTGATGGAAACGACAAGGAATTATGAATTGACAGGATCGCTTACATCTAAGTCAACATTAAAACAATCAAATAATTAAGTACATAGAAGAAGCAAAATCTTGCGTAAATGCTTGCCAGAACTGAGATTAGGGAGATCTTAATAGGACAGATTTTATTGTGATGCAAACGACAAGGAATTATGAATTGACAGGATCGCTTACATCTAAGCCAACATTAAAACAATCAAATAATTAAGTACATAGAAGATGCAACATCTTGCGTAAATGCTTGCCAGAACTGAGATTAGGGAGATCTTAATAGGACAGATTTTATTGTGATGCAAACGACAAGGAATTATGAATTGACAGGATCGGTTACATCTAAGCCATCATTAAAACAATCAAATAATTAAGTACATAGAAGAAGCAACATCTTGCGTAAATGCTTGCCAGAACTGAGATTAGGGAGATCTTAATAGGACAGATTTTATTGTGATGCAAACGACAAGGAATTATGAATTGACAGGATCGGTTACATCTAAGCCAACATTAAAACAATCAAATAATTAAGTACATAGAAGAAGCAACATCTTGCGTAAATGCTTGCCAGAACTGAGATTAGGGAGATCTTAATAGGACAGATTTTATTGTGATGCAAACGACAAGGAATTATGAATTGACAGGATCGGTTACATCTAAGTCAACATTAAAACAATCAAATAATTAAGTACATAGAAGAAGCAAAATCTTGCGTAAATGCTTGCCAGAACTGAGATTAGGGAGATCTTAATAGGACAGATTTTATTGTGATGCAAACGACAAGGAATTATGAATTGACAGGATCGGTTACATCTAAGCCAACATTAAAACAATCAAATAATTAAGTACATAGAAGATGCAACATCTTGCGTAAATTCTTGCCAGAACTGAGATTAGGGAGATCTTAATAGGACAGATTTTATTGTGATGCAAACGACAAGGAATTATGAATTGACAGGATCGGTTACATCTAAGCCATCATTAAAACAATCAAATAATTAAGTACATAGAAGAAGCAACATCTTGCGTAAATGCTTGCCAGAACTGAGATTAGGGAGATCTTAATAGGACAGATTTTATTGTGATGCAAACGACAAGGAATTATGAATTGACAGGATCGGTTACATCTAAGCCAACATTAAAACAATCAAATAATTAAGTACATAGAAGAAGCAACATCTTGCGTTAATGCCTGCCAGAACTGAGATTAGGGAAATCTTAATAGGACAGATTTTATTGTGATGCAAACGACAAGGAATTATAAATTGACAGGATCGCTTACATCTAAGCCAACATTAAAACAATCAAATAATTAAGTACATAGAAGAAGCAACATCTTGCGTAAATGCTTGCCAGAACTGAGATTAGGGAGATCTTAATAGGAACGATTTTATTGTGATGCAAACGACAAGGAATTATGAATTGACAGGATCGCTTACATCTAAGCCAACATTAAAACAATCAAATAATTAAGTACATAGAAGAAGCAACATCTTGCGTAAATGCTTGCCAGAACTGAGATTAGGGAGATCTTAATAGGACAGATTTTATTGTGATGCAAACGACAAGGAATTATGAAATGACAGGATCGCTTACATCTAAGTCAACATTAAAACAATCAAATAATTAAGTACATAGAAGAAGCAAAATCTTGCGTAAATGCTTGCCAGAACTGAGATTAGGGAGATCTTAATAGGACACATTTTATTGTGATGCAAACGACAAGGAATTATGAATTGACAGGATCGCTTACATCTAAGCCAACATTAAAACAATCAAATAATTAAGTACATAGAAGAAGCAAAATCTTGCGTAAATGCTTGCCAGAACTGAGATTAGGGAGATCTTAATAGGACAGATTTTATTGTGATGCAAACGACAAGGAATTATGAATTGACAGGATCGCTTACATCTAAGCCAACATTAAAACAATCAAATAATTAAGTACATAGAAGATGCAACATCTTGCGTAAATGCTTGCCAGAACTGAGATTAGGGAGATCTTAATAGGACAGATTTTATTGTGATGCAAACGACAGGGAATTATGAATTGACAGGATCGGTTACATCTAAGCCATCATTAAAACAATCAAATAATTAAGTACATAGAAGAAGCAACATCTTGCGTAAATGCTTGCCAGAACTGAGATTAGGGAGATCTTAATAGGACAGATTTTATTGTGATGCAAACGACAAGGAATTATGAATTGACAGGATCGGTTACATCTAAGCCAACATTAAAACAATCAAATAATTAAGTACATAGAAGAAGCAACATCTTGCGTAAATGCTTGCCAGAACTGAGATTAGGGAGATCTTAATAGGACAGATTTTATTGTGATGCAAACGACAAGGAATTATGAATTGACAGGATCGGTTACATCTAAGTCAACATTAAAACAATCAAATAATTAAGTACATAGAAGAAGCAAAATCTTGCGTAAATGCTTGCCAGAACTGAGATTAGGTAGATCATAATAGGACAGATTATATTGTGATGCAAACGACAAGGAATTATGAATTGACAGGATCGGTTACATCTAAGCCAACATTAAAACAATCAAATAATTAAGTACATAGAAGATGCAACATCTTGCGTAAATGCTTGCCAGAACTGAGATTAGGGAGATCTTAATAGGACAGATTTTATTGTGATGCAAACGACAAGGAATTATGAATTGACAGGATGGGTTACATCTAAGCCATCATTAAAACAATCAAATAATTAAGTACATAGAAGAAGCAACATCTTGCGTAAATGCTTGCCAGAACTGAGATTAGGGAGATCTTAATAGGACAGATTTTATTGTGATGCAAACGACAAGGAATAATGAATTGACAGGATCGGTTACATCTAAGCCAACATTAAAACAATCAAATAATTAAGTACATAGAAGAAGCAACATCTTGCGTAAATGCCTGCCAGAACTGAGATTAGGGAGATCTTAATAGGACAGATTTTATTGTGATGCAAACGACAAGGAATTATGAATTGACAGGATCGCTTACATCTAAGCCAACATTAAAACAATCAAATAATTAAGTACATAGAAGATGCAACATCTTGCGTAAATGCTTGCCAGAACTGAGATTAGGGAGATCTTAATAGGACAGATTTTATTGTGATGCAAACGACAAGGAATTATGAATTGACAGGATCGGTTACATCTAAGCCATCATTAAAACAATCAAATAATTAAGTACATAGAAGAAGCAACATCTTGCGTAAATGCTTGCCAGAACTGAGATTAGGGAGATCTTAATAGGACAGATTTTATTGTGATGCAAACGACAAGGAATTATGAATTGACAGGATCGGTTACATCTAAGCCAACATTAAAACAATCAAATAATTAAGTACATAGAAGAAGCAACATCGTGCGTAAATGCCTGCCAGAACTGAGATTAGGGAAATCTTAATAGGACAGATTTTATTGTGATGCAAACGACAAGGAATTATGAATTGACAGGATCGCTTACATCTAAGCCAACATAAAAACAATCAAATAATTAAGTACATAGAAGAAGCAACATCCTGCGTAAATGCTTGCCAGAACTGAGATTAGGGAGATCTTAATAGGACCGATTTTATTGTGATGCAAACGACAAGGAATTATGAATTGACAGGATCGCTTACATCTAAGCCAACATTAAAACAATCAAATAATTAAGTACATAGAAGAAGCAACATCTTGCGTAAATGCTTGCCAGAACTGAGATTAGGGAGATCTTAATAGGACAGATTTTATTGTGATGCAAACGACAAGGAATTATGAATTGACAGGATCGCTTACATCTAAGCCAACATTAAAACAATCAAATAATTAAGTACATAGAAGAAGCAAAATCTTGCGTAAATGCTTGCCAGAACTGAGATTAGGGAGATCTTAATAGGACAGATTTTATTGTGATGCAAACGACAAGGAATTATGAATTGACAGGATCGCTTACATCTAAGCCAACATTAAAACAATCAAATAATTAAGTACATAGAAGAAGCAAAATCTTGCGTAAATGCTTGCCAGAACTGAGATTAGGGAGACCTTAATAGGACAGATTTTATTGTGATGCAAACGACAAGGAAATATGAATTGACAGGATCGCTTAAATCTAAGCCAACATTAAAACAATCAAATAATTAAGTACATAGAAGAAGCAACATCTTGCGTAAATGCTTGCCAGAACTGAGATTAGGGAGATCTTAATAGGACAGATTTTATTGTGATGCAAACGACAAGGAATTATGAATTGACAGGATCGGTTACATCTAAGCCAACATTAAAACAATCAAATAATTAAGTACATAGAAGAAGCAACATCTTGCGTAAATGCCTGCCAGAACTGAGATTAGGGAAATCTTAATAGGACAGATTTTATTGTGATGCAAACGACAAGGAATTATGAATTGACAGGATCGCTTACATCTAAGCCAACATAAAAACAATCAAATAATTAAGTACATAGAAGAAGCAACATCCTGCGTAAATGCTTGCCAGAACTGAGATTAGGGAGATCTTAATAGGACCGATTTTATTGTGATGCAAACGACAAGGAATTATGAATTGACAGGATCGGTTACATCTAAGCCAACATTAAAACAATCAAATAATTAAGTACATAGAAGAAGCAACATCTTGCGTAAATGCCTGCCAGAACTGAGATTAGGGAGATCTTAATAGGACAGATTTTATTGTGATGCAAACGACAAGGAATTATGAATTGACAGGATCGCTTACATCTAAGCCAACATTAAAACAATCAAATAATTAAGTACATAGAAGAAGCAACATCTTGCGTAAATGCTTGCCAGAACTGAGATTAGGGAGATCTTAATAGGACCGATTTTATTGTGATGCAAACGACAAGGAATTATGAATTGACAGGATCCCTTACATCTAAGCCAACATTAAAACAATCAAATAATTAAGTACATAGAAGAAGCAACATCTTGCGTAAATGCTTGCCAGAACTGAGATTAGGGAGATCTTAATAGGACAGATTTTATTGTGATGCAAACGACAAGGAATTATGAATTGACAGGATCGCTTACATCTAAGTCAACATTAAAACAATCAAATAATTAAGTACATAGAAGAAGCAAAATCTTGCGTAAATGCTTGCCAGAACTGAGATTAGGGAGATCTTAATAGGACAGATTTTATTGTGATGCAAACGACAAGGAATTATGAATTGACAGGATCGCTTACATCTAAGCCATCATTAAAACAATCAAATAATTAAGTACATAGAAGAAGCAACATCTTGCGTAAATGCTTGCCAGAACTGAGATTAGGGAGATCTTAATAGGACAGATTTTATTGTGATGCAAACGACAAGGAATTATGAATTGACAGGATCGCTTACATCTAAGCCAACATTAAAACAATCAAATAATTAAGTACATAGAAGAAGCAACATCTTGCGTAAATGCTTGCCAGAACTGAGATTAGGGAGATCTTAATAGGACCGATTTTATTGTGATGCAAACGACAAGGAATTATGAATTGACAGGATCGCTTACATCTAAGCCAACATTAAAACAATCAAATAATTAAGTACATAGAAGAAGCAACATCTTGCGTAAATGCTTGCCAGAACTGAGATTAGGGAGATCTTAATAGGACAGATTTTATTGTGATGCAAACGACAAGGAATTATGAATTGACAGGATCGCTTACATCTAAGCCATCATTAAAACAATCAAATAATTAAGTACATAGAAGAAGCAACATCTTGCGTAAATGCTTGCCAGAACTGAGATTAGGGAGATCTTAATAGGACAGATTTTATTGTGATGCAAACGACAAGGAATTATGAATTGACAGGATCGCTTACATCTAAGCCAACATTAAAACAATCAAATAATTAAGTACATAGAAGAAGCAACATCTTGCGTAAATGCTTGCCAGAACTGAGATTAGGGAGATCTTAATAGGACCGATTTTATTGTGATGCAAACGACAAGGAATTATGAATTGACAGGATCGCTTACATCTAACCCAACATTAAAACAATCAAATAATTAAGTACATAGAAGAAGCAACATCTTGCGTAAATGCTTGCCAGAACTGAGATTAGGGAGATCTTAATAGGACAGATTTTATTGTGATGCAAACGACAAGGAATTATGAATTGACAGGATCGCTTACATCTAAGCCATCATTAAAACAATCAAATAATTAAGTACATAGAAGAAGCAACATCTTGCGTAAATGCTTGCCAGAACTGAGATTAGGGAGATCTTAATAGGACAGATTTTATTGTGATGCAAACGACAAGGAATTATGAATTGACAGGATCGCTTACATCTAAGCCAACATTAAAACAATCAAATAATTAAGTACATAGAAGAAGCAACATCTTGCGTAAATGCTTGCCAGAACTGAGATTAGGGAGATCTTAATAGGACCGATTTTATTGTGATGCAAACGACAAGGAATTATGAATTGACAGGATCCCTTACATCTAAGCCAACATTAAAACAATCCAATAATTAAGTACATAGAAGAAGCAACATCTTGCGTAAATGCTTGCCAGAACTGAGATTAGGGAGATCTTAATAGGACAGATTTTATTGTGATGCAAACGACAAGGAATTATGAATTGACAGGATCGCTTACATCTAAGTCAACATTAAAACAATCAAATAATTAAGTACATAGAAGAAGCAAAATCTTGCGTAAATGCTTGCCAGAACTGAGATTAGGGAGATCTTAATAGGACAGATTTTATTGTGATGCAAACGACAAGGAATTATGAATTGACAGGATCGCTTACATCTAAGCCATCATTAAAACAATCAAATAATTAAGTACATAGAAGAAGCAACATCTTGCGTAAATGCTTGCCAGAACTGAGATTAGGGAGATCTTAATAGGACAGATTTTATTGTGATGCAAACGACAAGGAATTATGAATTGACAGGATCGCTTACATCTAAGCCAACATTAAAACAATCAAATAATTAAGTACATAGAAGAAGCAACATCTTGCGTAAATGCTTGCCAGAACTGAGATTAGGGAGATCTTAATAGGACCGATTTTATTGTGATGCAAACGACAAGGAATTATGAATTGACAGGATCGCTTACATCTAAGCCAACATTAAAACAATCAAATAATTAAGTACATAGAAGAAGCAACATCTTGCGTAAATGCTTGCCAGAACTGAGATTAGGGAGATCTTAATAGGACCGATTTTATTGTGATGCAAACGACAAGGAATTATGAATTGACAGGATCGCTTACATCTAAGCCAACATTAAAACAATCAAATAATTAAGTACATAGAAGAAGCAATATCTTGCGTAAATGCTTGCCAGAACTGAGATTAGGGAGATCTTAATAGGACAGATTTTATTGTGATGCAAACGACAAGGAATTATGAATTGACAGGATCGCTTACATCTAAGCCATCATTAAAACAATCAAATAATTAAGTACATAGAAGAAGCAACATCTTGCGCAAATGCTTGCCAGAACTGAGATTAGGGAGATCTTAATAGGACAGATTTTATTGTGATGCAAACGACAAGGAATTATGAATTGACAGGATCGCTTACATCTAAGCCATCATTAAAACAATCAAATAATTAAGTACATAGAAGAAGCAACATCTTGCGTAAATGCTTGCCAGAACTGAGATTAGGGAGATCTTAATAGGACAGATTTTATTGTGATGCAAACGACAAGGAATTATGAATTGACAGGATCGCTTACATCTAAGCCATCATTAAAACAATCAAATAATTATGTACATAGAAGAAGCAACATCTTGCGCAAATGCTTGCCAGAACTGAGATTAGGGAGATCTTAATAGGACAGATTTTATTGTGATGCAAACGACAAGGAATTATGAATTGACAGGATCGCTTACATCTAAGCCATCATTAAAACAATCAAATAATTAAGTACATAGAAGAAGCAACATCTTGCGTAAATGCTTGCCAGAACTGAGATTAGGGAGATCTTAATAGGACAGATTTTATTGTGATGCAAACGACAAGGAATTATGAATTGACAGGATCGCTTACATCTAAGCCATCATTAAAACAATCAAATAATTAAGTACATAGAAGAAGCAAAATCTTGCGTAAATGCTTGCCAGAACTGAGATTAGGGAGATCTTAATAGGACAGATTTTATTGTGATGCAAACGACAAGGAATTATGAATTGACAGGATCGCTTACATCTAAGCCAACATTAAAACAATCAAATAATTAAGTACATAGAAGAAGCAACATCTTGCGTAAATGGTTGCCAGAACTGAGATTAGGGAGATCTTAATAGGACAGATTTTATTGTGATGCAAACGACAAGGAATTATGAATTGACAGGATCGGTTACATCTAAGCCATCATTAAAACAATCAAATAATTAAGTACATAGAAGAAGCAACATCTTGCGCAAATGCTTGCCAGAACTGAGATTAGGGAGATCTTAATAGGACAGATTTTATTGTGATGCAAACGACAAGGAATTATGAATTGACAGGATCGCTTACATCTAAGCCATCATTAAAACAATCAAATAATTAAGTACATAGAAGAAGCAACATCTTGCGTAAATGCTTGCCAGAACTGAGATTAGGGAGATCTTAATAGGACAGATTTTATTGTGATGCAAACGACAAGGAATTATGAATTGACAGGATCGCTTACATCTAAGCCAACATTAAAACAAGCAAATAATTAAGTACATAGAAGAAGCAACATCTTGCGTAAATGCTTGCCAGAACTGAGATTAGGGAGACCTTAATAGGACAGATTTTTTTGTGATGCAAACGACAAGGAATTATGAATTGACAGGATCGCTTACATCTAAGCCAACATTAAAACAATCAAATAATTAAGTACATAGAAGAAGCAACATCTTGCGTAAATGCTTGCCAGAACTGAGATTAGGGAGACCTTAATAGGACAGATTTTATTGTGATGCAAACGACAAGGAATTATGAATTGACAGGATCGCTTACATCTAAGCCAACATTAAAACAATCAAATAATTAAGTACATAGAAGAAGCAACATCTTGCGTAAATGCTTGCCAGAACTGAGATTAGGGAGATCTTAATAGGACCGATTTTATTGTGATGCAAACGACAAGGAATTATGAATTGACAGGATCGCTTACATCTAAGCCAACATTAAAACAATCAAATAATTAAGTACATAGAAGAAGCAACATCTTGCGTAAATGCTTGCCAGAACTGAGATTAGGGAGATCTTAATAGGACAGATTTTATTGTGATGCAAACGACAAGGAATTATGAATTGACAGGATCGCTTACATCTAAGCCATCATTAAAACAATCAAATAATTAAGTACATAGAAGAAGCAACATCTTGCGTAAATGCTTGCCAGAACTGAGATTAGGGAGATCTTAATAGGACAGATTTCATTGTGATGCAAACGACAAGGAATTATGAATTGACAGGATCGCTTACATCTAAGCCAACATTAAAACAATCAAATAATTAAGTACATAGAAGAAGCAACATCTTGCGTAAATGCTTGCCAGAACTGAGATTAGGGAGATCTTAATAGGACCGATTTTATTGTGATGCAAACGACAAGGAATTATGAATTGACAGGATCGCTTACATCTAAGCCAACATTAAAACAATCAAATAATTAAGTACATAGAAGAAGCAACATCTTGCGTAAATGCTTGCCAGAACTGAGATTAGGGAGATCTTAATAGGACAGATTTTATTGTGATGCAAACGACAAGGAATTATGAATTGACAGGATCGCTTACATCTAAGCCAACATTAAAACAATCAAATAATTAAGTACATAGAAGAAGCAACATCTTGCGTAAATGCTTGCCAGAACTGAGATTAGGGAGATCTTAATAGGACAGATTTTATTGTGATGCAAACGACAAGGAATTATGAATTGACAGGATCGGTTACATCTAAGCCATCATTAAAACAATCAAATAATTAAGTACATAGAAGAAGCCACATCTTGCGTAAATGCTTCCCAGAACTGAGATTAGGGAGACCTTAATAGGACAGATTTTATTGTGATGCAAACGACAAGGAATTATGAATTGACAGGATCGGTTATATCTAAGACAACATTAAAACAATCAAATAATTAAGTACATAGAAGAAGCAACATCTTGCGTAAATGCTTGCCAGAACTGAGATTAGGGAGACCTTAATAGGACAGATTTTATTGTGATGCAAACGACAAGGAATTATGAATTGACAGGATCGCTTACATCTAAGCCAACATTAAAACAATCAAATAATTAAGTACATAGAAGAAGCAAAATCTTGCGTAAATGCTTGCCAGAACTGAGTTTAGGGAGATCTTAATAGGACAGATTTTATTGTGATGCAAACGACAAGGAATTATGAATTGACAGGATCGGTTACATCTAAGCCATCATTAAAACAATCAAATAATTAAGTACATAGAAGAAGCAACATCTTGCGTAAATGCTTGCCAGAACTGAGATTAGGGAGATCTTAATAGGACAGATTTTATTGTGATGCAAACGACAAGGAATTATGAATTGACAGGATCGCTTACATCTAAGCCAACATTAAAACAATCAAATAATTAGGTACATAGAAGAAGCAACATCTTGCGTAAATGCTTGCCAGAACTGAGATTAGGGAGATCTTAATAGGACCGATTTTATTGTGATGCAAACGACAAGGAATTATGAATTGACAGGATCGCTTACATCTAAGCCAACATTAAAACAATCAAATAATTAAGTACATAGAAGAAGCAACATCTTGCGTAAATGCTTGCCAGAACTGAGATTAGGGAGATCTTAATAGGACAGATTTTATTGTGATGCAAACGACAAGGAATTATGAATTGACAGGATCGCTTACATCTAAGCCAACATTAAAACAATCAAATAATTAAGTACATAGAAGAAGCAACATCTTGCGTAAATGCTTGCCAGAACTGAGATTAGGGAGATCTTAATAGGACAGATTTTATTGTGATGCAAACGAAAAGGAATTATGAATTGACAGGATCGGTTACATCTAAGCCATCATTAAAACAATCAAATAATTAAGTACATAGAAGAAGCAACATCTTGCGCAAATGCTTGCCAGAACTGAGATTAGGGAGATCTTAATAGGACAGATTTTATTGTGATGCAAACGACAAGGAATTATGAATTGACAGGATCGCTTACATCTAAGCCATCATTAAAACAATCAAATAATTAAGTACATAGAAGAAGCAACATCTTGCGTAAATGCTTGCCAGAACTGAGATTAGGGAGATCTTAATAGGACAGATTTTATTGTGATGCAAACGACAAGGAATTATGAATTGACAGGATCGCTTACATCTAAGCCAACATTAAAACAATCAAATAATTAAGTACATAGAGGAAGCAACATCTTGCGTAAATGCTTGCCAGAACTGAGATTAGGGAGATCTTAATAGGACAGATTTTATTGTGATGCAAACGACAAGGAATTATGAATTGACAGGATCGGTTATATCTAAGACAACATTAAAACAATCAAATAATTAAGTACATAGAAGAAGCAACATCTTGCGTAAATGCTTGCCAGAACTGAGATTAGCGAGATCTTAATAGGACAGATTTTATTGTGATGCAAACGACAAGGAATTATGAATTGACAGGATCGGTTACATCTAAGCCATCATTAAAACAATCAAATAATTAAGTACATAGAAGAAGCCACATCATGCGTAAATGCTTCCCAGAACTGAGATTAGGGAGACCTTAATAGGACAGATTTTATTGTGATGCAAACGACAAGGAATTATGAATTGACAGGATCGGTTATATCTAAGACAACATTAAAACAATCAAATAATTAAGTACATAGAAGGAGCAACATCTTGCGTAAAAGCTTGCCAGAACTGAGATTAGGGAGATCTTAATAGGACAGATTTTATTGTGATGCAAACGACAAGAAATTATGAATTGACAGGATCGCTTACATCTAAGCCAACATTAAAACAATCAAATAATTAAGTACATAGAAGAAGCAACATCTTGCGTAAATGCTTGCCAGAACTGAGATTAGGGAGATCTTAATAGGACAGATTTTATTGTGATGCAAACGACAAGGAATTATGAATTGACAGGATCGCTTACATCTAAGCCAACATTAAAACAATCAAATAATTAAGTACATAGAAGAAGCAAAATCTTGCGTAAATGCTTGCCAGAACTGAGTTTAGGGAGATCTTAATAGGACAGATTTTATTGTGATGCAAACGACAAGGAATTATGAATTGACAGGATCGCTTACATCTAAGCCATCATTAAAACAATCAAATAATTAAGTACATAGAAGAAGCAACATCTTGCGTAAATGCTTGCCAGAACTGAGATTAGGGAGATCTTAATAGGACAGATTTTATTGTGATGCAAACGACAAGGAATTATGAATTGACAGGATCGCTTACATCTAAGCCAACATTAAAACAATCAAATAATTAAGTACATAGAAGAAGCAACATCTTGCGTAAATGCTTGCCAGAACTGAGATTAGGGAGATCTTAATAGGACCGATTTTATTGTGATGCAAACGACAAGGAATTATGAATTGACAGGATCGCTTACATCTAAGCCAACATTAAAACAATCAAATAATTAAGTACATAGAAGAAGCAACATCTTGCGTAAATGCTTGCCAGAACTGAGATTAGGGAGATCTTAATAGGACAGATTTTATTGTGATGCAAACGAAAAGGAATTATGAATTGACAGGATCGGTTACATCTAAGCCATCATTAAAACAATCAAATAATTAAGTACATAGAAGAAGCAACATCTTGCGCAAATGCTTGCCAGAACTGAGATTAGGGAGATCTTAATAGGACAGATTTTATTGTGATGCAAACGACAAGGAATTATGAATTGACAGGATCGCTTACATCTAAGCCATCATTAAAACAATCAAATAATTAAGTACATAGAAGAAGCAACATCTTGCGTAAATGCTTGCCAGAACTGAGATTAGGGAGATCTTAATAGGACAGATTTTATTGTGATGCAAACGACAAGGAATTATGAATTGACAGGATCGCTTACATCTAAGCCAACATTAAAACAATCAAATAATTAAGTACATAGAGGAAGCAACATCTTGCGTAAATGCTTGCCAGAACTGAGATTAGGGAGATCTTAATAGGACAGATTTTATTGTGATGCAAACGACAAGGAATTATGAATTGACAGGATCGGTTATATCTAAGACAACATTAAAACAATCAAATAATTAAGTACATAGAAGAAGCAACATCTTGCGTAAATGCTTGCCAGAACTGAGATTAGCGAGATCTTAATAGGACAGATTTTATTGTGATGCAAACGACAAGGAATTATGAATTGACAGGATCGGTTACATCTAAGCCATCATTAAAACAATCAAATAATTAAGTACATAGAAGAAGCCACATCTTGCGTAAATGCTTCCCAGAACTGAGATTAGGGAGACCTTAATAGGACAGATTTTATTGTGATGCAAACGACAAGGAATTATGAATTGACAGGATCGGTTATATCTAAGACAACATTAAAACAATCAAATAATTAAGTACATAGAAGGAGCAACATCTTGCGTAAAAGCTTGCCAGAACTGAGATTAGGGAGATCTTAATAGGACAGATTTTATTGTGATGCAAACGACAAGAAATTATGAATTGACAGGATCGCTTACATCTAAGCCAACATTAAAACAATCAAATAATTAAGTACATAGAAGAAGCAACATCTTGCGTAAATGCTTGCCAGAACTGAGATTAGGGAGATCTTAATAGGACAGATTTTATTGTGATGCAAACGACAAGGAATTATGAATTGACAGGATCGCTTACATCTAAGCCAACATTAAAACAATCAAATAATTAAGTACATAGAAGAAGCAAAATCTTGCGTAAATGCTTGCCAGAACTGAGTTTAGGGAGATCTTAATAGGACAGATTTTATTGTGATGCAAACGACAAGGAATTATGAATTGACAGGATCGCTTACATCTAAGCCATCATTAAAACAATCAAATAATTAAGTACATAGAAGAAGCAACATCTTGCGTAAATGCTTGCCAGAACTGAGATTAGGGAGATCTTAATAGGACAGATTTTATTGTGATGCAAACGACAAGGAATTATGAATTGACAGGATCGCTTACATCTAAGCCAACATTAAAACAATCAAATAATTAAGTACATAGAAGAAGCAACATCTTGCGTAAATGCTTGCCAGAACTGAGATTAGGGAGATCTTAATAGGACCGATTTTATTGTGATGCAAACGACAAGGAATTATGAATTGACAGGATCGCTTACATCTAAGCCAACATTAAAACAATCAAATAATTAAGTACATAGAAGAAGCAACATCTTGCGTAAATGCTTGCCAGAACTGAGATTAGGGAGATCTTAATAGGACAGATTTTATTGTGATGCAAACGACAAGGAATTATGAATTGACAGGATCGCTTACATCTAAGCCAACATTAAAACAATCAAATAATTAAGTACATAGAAGAAGCAACATCTTGCGTAAATGCTTGCCAGAACTGAGATTAGGGAGAACTTAATAGGACAGATTTTATTGTGATGCAAACGACAAGGAATTATGAATTGACAGGATCGGTTATATCTAAGACAACATTAAAACAATCAAATAATTAAGTACATAGAAGAAGCAACATCTTGCGTAAAAGCTTGCCAGAACTGAGATTAGGGAGATCTTAATAGGACAGATTTTATTGTGATGCAAACGACAAGAAATTATGAATTGACAGGATCGCTTACATCTAAGCCAACATTAAAACAATCAAATAATTAAGTACATAGAAGAAGCAACATCTTGCGTAAATGCTTGCCAGAACTGAGATTAGGGAGATCTTAATAGGACAGATTTTATTGTGATGCAAACGACAAGGAATTATGAATTGACAGGATCGCTTACATCTAAGCCAACATTAAAACAATCAAATAATTAAGTACATAGAAGAAGCAAAATCTTGCGTAAATGCTTGCCAGAACTGAGTTTAGGGAGATCTTAATAGGACAGATTTTATTGTTATGCAAACGACAAGGAATTATGAATTGACAGGATCGCTTACATCTAAGCCATCATTAAAACAATCAAATAATTAAGTACATAGAAGAAGCAACATCTTGCGTAAATGCTTGCCAGAACTGAGATTAGGGAGATCTTAATAGGACAGATTTTATTGTGATGCAAACGACAAGGAATTATGAATTGACAGGATCGCTTACATCTAAGCCAACATTAAAACAATCAAATAATTAAGTACATAGAAGAAGCAACATCTTGCGTAAATGCTTGCCAGAACTGAGATTAGGGAGATCTTAATAGGACCGATTTTATTGTGATGCAAACGACAAGGAATTATGAATTGACAGGATCGCTTACATCTAAGCCAACATTAAAACAATCAAATAATTAAGTACATAGAAGAAGCAACATCTTGCGTAAATGCTTGCCAGAACTGAGATTAGGGAGATCTTAATATGACAGATTTTATTGTGATGCAAACGACAATGAATTATGAATTGACAGGATCGCTTACATCTAAGCCAACATTAAAACAATCAAATAATTAAGTACATAGAAGAAGCAACATCTTGCGTAAATGCTTGCCAGAACTGAGATTAGGGAGATCTTAATAGGACAGATTTTATTGTGATGCAAACGACAAGGAATTATGAATTGACAGGATCGGTTACATCTAAGCCATCATTAAAACAATCAAATAATTAAGTACATAGAAGAAGCAACATCTTGCGCAAATGCTTGCCAGAACTGAGATTAGGGAGATCTTAATAGGACAGATTTTATTGTGATGCAAACGACAAGGAATTATGAATTGACAGGATCGCTTACATCTAAGCCATCATTAAAACAATCAAATAATTAAGTACATAGAAGAAGCAACATCTTGCGTAAATGCTTGCCAGAACTGAGATTAGGGAGATCTTAATAGGACAGATTTTATTGTGATGCAAACGACAAGGAATTATGAATTGACAGGATCGCTTACATCTAAGCCAACATTAAAACAATCAAATAATTATGTACATAGAAGAAGCAACATCTTGCGTAAATGCTTGCCAGAACTGAGATTAGGGAGACCTTAATAGGACAGATTTTATTGTGATGCAAACGACAAGGAATTATGAATTGACAGGATCGCTTACATCTAAGCCAACATTAAAACAATCAAATAATTAAGTACATAGAAGAAGCAACATCTTGCGTAAATGCTTCCCAGAACTGAGATTAGGGAGACCTTAATAGGACAGATTTTATTGTGATGCAAACGACAAGGAATTATGAATTGACAGGATCGGTTATATCTAAGACAACATTAAAACAATCAAATAATTAAGTACATAGAAGAAGCAACATCTTGCGTAAATGCTTGCCAGAACTTAGATTAAAGAGATCTTAATAGGACAGATTTTATTGTGATGCAAACGACAAGGAATTATGAATTGACAGGATCGCTTACATCTAAGCCAACATTAAAACAATCAAATAATTAAGTACATAGAAGAAGCAACATCTTGCGTAAATGCTTCCCAGAACTGAGATTAGGGAGACCTTAATAGGACAGATTTTATTGTGATGCAAACGACAAGGAATTATGAATTGACAGGATCGGTTATATCTAAGACAACATTAAAACAATCAAATAATTAAGTACATAGAAGAAGCAACATCTTGCGTAAATGCTTGCCAGAACTGAGATTAGGGAGATCTTAATAGGACAGATTTTATTGTCATGCAAACGACAAGGAATTATGAATTGACAGGATCGGTTATATCTAAGACAACATTAAAACAATCAAATAATTAAGTACATAGAAGAAGCAACATCTTGCGTAAATGCTTGCCAGAACTGAGATTAGGGAGATCTTAATAGGACAGATTTTATTGTGATGCAAACGACAAGGAATTATGAATTGACAGGATCGGTTACATCTAAGCCATCATTAAAACAATCAAATAATTAAGTACATAGAAGAAGCCACATCTTGCGTAAATGCTTCCCAGAACTGAGATTAGGGAGACCTTAATAGGACAGATTTTATTGTGATGCAAACGACAAGGAATTATGAATTGACAGGATCGGTTATATCTAAGACAACATTAAAACAATCAAATAATTAAGTACATAGAAGAAGCAACATCTTGCGTAAAAGCTTGCCAGAACTGAGATTAGGGAGATCTTAATAGGACAGATTTTATTGTGATGCAAACGACAAGAAATTATGAATTGACAGGATCGCTTACATCTAAGCCAACATTAAAACAATCAAATAATTAAGTACATAGAAGAAGCAACATCTTGCGTAAATGCTTGCCAGAACTGAGATTAGGGAGATCTTAATAGGGCAGATTTTATTGTGATGCAAACGACAAGGAATTATGAATTGACAGGATCGGTTACATCTAAGCCAACATTAAAACAATCAAATAATTAAGTACATAGAAGAAGCAACATCTTGCGTAAATGCTTGCCAGAACTGAGATTAGGGAGATCTTAATAGGACAGATTTTATTGTGATGCAAACGACAAGGAATTATGAATTGACAGGATCGGTTACATCTAAGCCATCATTAAAACAATCAAATAATTAAGTACATAGAAAAAGCAACATCTTGCGTAAATGCTTGCCAGAACTGAGATTAGGGAGATCTTAATAGGACAGATTTTATTGTGATGCAAACGACAAGGAATTATGAATTGACAGGATCGCTTACATCTAAGCCAACATTAAAACAATCAAATAATTAAGTACATAGAAGAAGCAACATCTTGCGTAAATGCTTCCCAGAACTGAGATTAGGGAGACCTTAATAGGACAGATTTTATTGTGATGCAAACGACAAGGAATTATGAATTGACAGGATCGGTTATATCTAAGACAACATTAAAACAATCCAATAATTAAGTACATAGAAGAAGCAACATCTTGCGTAAATGCTTGCCAGAACTGAGATTAGGGAGATCTTAATAGGAGAGATTTTATTGTGATGCAAACGACAAGGAATTATGAATTGACAGGATCGGTTATATCTAAGACAACATTAAAACAATCAAATAATTAAGTACATAGAAGAAGCCACATCTTGCGTAAATGCTTCCCAGAACTGAGATTAGGGAGACCTTAATAGGACAGATTTTATTGTGATGCAAACGACAAGGAATTCTGAATTGACAGGATCGGTTATATCTAAGACAACATTAAAACAATCAAATAATTAAGTACATAGAAGAAGCAACATCTTGCGTAAAAGCTTGCCAGAACTGAGATTAGGGAGATCTTAATAGGACAGATTTTATTGTGATGCAAACGACAAGAAATTATGAATTGACAGGATCGCTTACATCTAAGCCAACATTAAAACAATCAAATAATTAAGTACATAGAAGAAGCAACATCTTGCGTAAATGCTTGCCAGAACTGAGATTAGGGAGATCTTAATAGGGCAGATTTTATTGTGATGCAAACGACAAGGAATTATGAATTGACAGGATCGGTTACATCTAAGCCAACATTAAAACAATCAAATAATTAAGTACATAGAAGAAGCAACATCTTGCGTAAATGCTTGCCAGAACTGAGATTAGGGAGATCTTAATAGGACAGATTTTATTGTGATGCAAACGACAAGGAATTATGAATTGACAGGATCGGTTACATCTAAGCCATCATTAAAACAATCAAATAATTAAGTACATAGAAAAAGCAACATCTTGCGTAAATGCTTGCCAGAACTGAGATTAGGGAGATCTTAATAGGACAGATTTTATTGTGATGCAAACGACAAGGAATTATGAATTGACAGGATCGCTTACATCTAAGCCAACATTAAAACAATCAAATAATTAAGTACATAGAAGATGCAACATCTTGCGTAAATGCTTGCCAGAACTGAGATTAGGGAGATCTTAATAGGACAGATTTTATTGTGATGCAAACGACAAGGAATTATGAATTGACAGGATCGGTTACATCTAAGCCATCATTAAAACAATCAAATAATTAAGTACATAGAAGAAGCAACATCTTGCGTAAATGCTTGCCAGAACTGAGATTAGGGAGATCTTAATAGGACAGATTTTATTGTGATGCAAAAGATAGGAATTATGAATTGACAGGATCGGTTACATCTAAGCCAACATTAAAACAATCAAATAATTAAGTACATAGAAGAAGCAACATCTTGCGTAAATGCTTGCCAGAACTGAGATTAGGGAGATCTTAATAGGACAGATTTTATTGTGATGCAAACGACAAGGAATTATGAATTGACAGGATCGCTTACATCTAAGCCAACATTAAAACAATCAAATAATTAAGTACATAGAAGAAGCAACATCTTGCGTAAATGCTTGCCAGAACTGAGATTAGGGAGATCTTAATAGGACCGATTTTATTGTGATGCAAACGACAAGGAATTATGAATTGACAGGATCGCTTACATCTAAGCCAACATTAAAACAATCAAATAATTAAGTACATAGAAGAAGCAACATCTTGCGTAAATGCTTCCCAGAACTGAGATTAGGGAGACCTTAATAGGACAGATTTTATTGTGATGCAAACGACAAGGAATTATGAATTGACAGGATCGCTTACATCTAAGCCAACATTAAAACAATCAAATAATTAAGTACATAGAAGAAACAACATCTTGCGTAAATGCTTCCCAGAACTGAGATTAGGGAGACCTTGATAGGACAGATTTTATTGTGATGCAAACGACAAGGAATTATGAATTGACAGGATCGGTTATATCTAAGACAACATTAAACAATCAAATAATTAAGTACATAGAAGAAGCAACATCTTGCGTAAATGCTTGCCAGAACTGAGATTAGGGAGATCTTAATAGGACAGATTTTATTGTGATGCAAACGACAAGGAATTATGAATTGACAGGATCGCTTACATCTAAGCCAACATTAAAACAATCAAATAATTAAGTACATAGAAGAAGCAACATCTTGCGTAAATGCTTCCCAGAACTGAGATTAGGGAGACCTTAATAGGACAGATTTTATTGTGATGCAAACGACAAGGAATTATGAATTGACAGGATCGGTTATATCTAAGACAACATTAAAACAATCAAATAATTAAGTACATAGAAGAAGCAACATCTTGCGTAAATGCTTGCCAGAACTGAGATTAGGGAGATCTTAATAGGACAGATTTTATTGTGATGCAAACGACAAGTAATTATGAATTGACAGGATCGGTTATATCTAAGACAACATTAAAACAATCAAATAATTAAGTACATAGAAGAAGCAACATCTTGCGTAAATGCTTGCCAGAACTGAGATTAGGGAGATCTTAATAGGACAGATTTTATTGTGATGCAAACGACAAGGAATTATGAATTGACAGGATCGGTTACATCTAAGCCATCATTAAAACAATCAAATAATTAAGTACATAGAAGAAGCCACATCTTGCGTAAATGCTTCCCAGAACTGAGATTAGGGAGACCTTAATAGGACAGATTTTATTGTGATGCAAACGACAAGGAATTCTGAATTGACAGGATCGGTTATATCTAAGACAACATTAAAACAATCAAATAATTAAGTACATAGAAGAAGCAACATCTTGCGTAAAAGCTTGCCAGAACTGAGATTAGGGAGATCTTAATAGGACAGATTTTATTGTGATGCAAACGACAAGAAATTATGAATTGACAGGATCGCTTACATCTAAGCCAACATTAAAACAATCAAATAATTAAGTACATAGAAGAAGCAACATCTTGCGTAAATGCTTGCCAGAACTGAGATTAGGGAGATCTTAATAGGGCAGATTTTATTGTGATGCAAACGACAAGGAATTATGAATTGACAGGATCGGTTACATCTAAGCCAACATTAAAACAATCAAATAATTAAGTACATAGAAGAAGCAACATCTTGCGTAAATGCTTGCCAGAACTGAGATTAGGGAGATCTTAATAGGACAGATTTTATTGTGATGCAAACGACAAGGAATTATGAATTGACAGGATCGGTTACATCTAAGCCATCATTAAAACAATCAAATAATTAAGTACATAGAAAAAGCAACATCTTGCGTAAATGCTTGCCAGAACTGAGATTAGGGAGATCTTAATAGGACAGATTTTATTGTGATGCAAACGACAAGGAATTATGAATTGACAGGATCGCTTACATCTAAGCCAACATTAAAACAATCAAATAATTAAGTACATAGAAGATGCAACATCTTGCGTAAATGCTTGCCAGAACTGAGATTAGGGAGATCTTAATAGGACAGATTTTATTGTGATGCAAACGACAAGGAATTATGAATTGACAGGATCGGTTACATCTAAGCCATCATTAAAACAATCAAATAATTAAGTACATAGAAGAAGCAACATCTTGCGTAAATGCTTGCCAGAACTGAGATTAGGGAGATCTTAATAGGACAGATTTTATTGTGATGCAAAAGATAGGAATTATGAATTGACAGGATCGGTTACATCTAAGCCAACATTAAAACAATCAAATAATTAAGTACATAGAAGAAGCAACATCTTGCGTAAATGCTTGCCAGAACTGAGATTAGGGAGATCTTAATAGGACAGATTTTATTGTGATGCAAACGACAAGGAATTATGAATTGACAGGATCGCTTACATCTAAGCCAACATTAAAACAATCAAATAATTAAGTACATAGAAGAAGCAACATCTTGCGTAAATGCTTGCCAGAACTGAGATTAGGGAGATCTTAATAGGACAGATTTTATTGTGATGCAAACGACAAGGAATTATGAATTGACAGGATCGGTTACATCTAAGCCATCATTAAAACAATCAAATAATTAAGTACATAGAAGAAGCCACATCTTGCGTAAATGCTTCCCAGAACTGAGATTAGGGAGACCTTAATAGGACAGATTTTATTGTGATGCAAACGACAAGGAATTCTGAATTGACAGGATCGGTTATATCTAAGACAACATTAAAACAATCAAATAATTAAGTACATAGAAGAAGCAACATCTTGCGTAAAAGCTTGCCAGAACTGAGATTAGGGAGATCTTAATAGGACAGATTTTATTGTGATGCAAACGACAAGAAATTATGAATTGACAGGATCGCTTACATCTAAGCCAACATTAAAACAATCAAATAATTAAGTACATAGAAGAAGCAACATCTTGCGTAAATGCTTGCCAGAACTGAGATTAGGGAGATCTTAATAGGGCAGATTTTATTGTGATGCAAACGACAAGGAATTATGAATTGACAGGATCGGTTACATCTAAGCCAACATTAAAACAATCAAATAATTAAGTACATAGAAGAAGCAACATCTTGCGTAAATGCTTGCCAGAACTGAGATTAGGGAGATCTTAATAGGACAGATTTTATTGTGATGCAAACGACAAGGAATTATGAATTGACAGGATCGGTTACATCTAAGCCATCATTAAAACAATCAAATAATTAAGTACATAGAAAAAGCAACATCTTGCGTAAATGCTTGCCAGAACTGAGATTAGGGAGATCTTAATAGGACAGATTTTATTGTGATGCAAACGACAAGGAATTATGAATTGACAGGATCGCTTACATCTAAGCCAACATTAAAACAATCAAATAATTAAGTACATAGAAGATGCAACATCTTGCGTAAATGCTTGCCAGAACTGAGATTAGGGAGATCTTAATAGGACAGATTTTATTGTGATGCAAACGACAAGGAATTATGAATTGACAGGATCGGTTACATCTAAGCCATCATTAAAACAATCAAATAATTAAGTACATAGAAGAAGCAACATCTTGCGTAAATGCTTGCCAGAACTGAGATTAGGTAGATCTTAATAGGACAGATTTTATTGTGATGCAAAAGATAGGAATTATGAATTGACAGGATCGGTTACATCTAAGCCAACATTAAAACAATCAAATAATTAAGTACATAGAAGAAGCAACATCTTGCGTAAATGCTTGCCAGAACTGAGATTAGGGAGATCTTAATAGGACAGATTTTATTGTGATGCAAACGACAAGGAATTATGAATTGACAGGATCGCTTACATCTAAGCCAACATTAAAACAATCAAATAATTAAGTACATAGAAGAAGCAACATCTTGCGTAAATGCTTGCCAGAACTGAGATTAGGGAGATCTTAATAGGACCGATTTTATTGTGATGCAAACGACAAGGAATTATGAATTGACAGGATCGCTTACATCTAAGCCAACATTAAAACAATCAAATAATTAAGTACATAGAAGAAGCAACATCTTGCGTAAATGCTTCCCAGAACTGAGATTAGGGAGACCTTAATAGGACAGATTTTATTGTGATGCAAACGACAAGGAATTATAAATTGACAGGATCGCTTACATCTAAGCCAACATTAAAACAATCAAATAATTAAGTACATAGAAGAAGCAACATCTTGCGTAAATGCTTCCCAGAACTGAGATTAGGGAGACCTTGATAGGACAGATTTTATTGTGATGCAAACGACAAGGAATTATGAATTGACAGGATCGGTTATATCTAAGACAACATTAAAACAATCAAATAATTAAGTACATAGAAGAAGCAACATCTTGCGTAAATGCTTGCCAGAACTGAGATTAGGGAGATCTTAATAGGACAGATTTTATTGTGATGCAAACGACAAGGAATTATGAATTGACAGGATCGCTTACATCTAAGCCAACATTAAAACAATCAAATAATTAAGTACATAGAAGAAGCAACATCTTGCGTAAATGCTTCCCAGAACTGAGATTAGGGAGACCTTAATAGGACAGATTTTATTGTGATGCAAACGACAAGGAATTATGAATTGACAGGATCGGTTATATCTAAGACAACATTAAAACAATCAAATAATTAAGTACATAGAAGAAGCAACATCTTGCGTAAATGCTTGCCAGAACTGAGATTAGGGAGATCTTAATAGGACAGATTTTATTGTGATGCAAACGACAAGGAATTATGAATTGACAGGATCGGTTATATCTAAGACAACATTAAAACAATCAAATAATTAAGTACATAGAAGAAGCAACATCTTGCGTAAATGCTTGCCAGAACTGAGATTAGGGATATCTTAATAGGACAGATTTTATTGTGATGCAAACGACAAGGAATTATGAATTGACAGGATCGGTTACATCTAAGCCATCATTAAAACAATCAAATAATTAAGTACATAGAAGAAGCCACATCTTGCGTAAATGCTTCCCAGAACTGAGATTAGGGAGACCTTAATAGGACAGATTTTATTGTGATGCAAACGACAAGGAATTATGAATTGACAGGATCGGTTATATCTAAGACAACATTAAAACAATCAAATAATTAAGTACATAGAAGAAGCAACATCTTGCGTAAATGCTTGCCAGAACTGAGATTAGGGAGATCTTAATAGGACAGATTTATTGTGATGCAAACGACAAGAAATTATGAATTGACAGGATCGCTTACATCTAAGCCAACATTAAAACAATCAAATAATTAAGTAACTAGAAGAAGCAACATCTTGCGTAAATGCTTGCCAGAACTGAGATTAGGGAGATCTTAATAGGGCAGATTTTATTGTGATGCAAACGACAAGGAATTATGAATTGACAGGATCGGTTACATCTAAGCCAACATTAAAACAATCAAATAATTAAGTACATAGAAGAAGCAACATCTTGCGTAAATGCTTGCCAGAACTGAGATTAGGGAGATCTTAATAGGACAGATTTTATTGTGATGCAAACGACAAGGAATTATGAATTGACAGGATCGGTTACATCTAAGTCAACATTAAAACAATCAAATAATTAAGTACATAGAAGAAGCAACATCTTGCGTAAATGCTTGCCAGAACTGAGATTAGGGAGATCTTAATAGGACAGATTTTATTGTGATGCAAACGACAAGGAATTATGAATTGACAGGATCGCTTACATCTAAGTCAACATTAAAACAATCAAATAATTAAGTACATAGAAGAAGCAAAATCTTGCGTAAATGCTTGCCAGAACTGAGATTAGGGAGATCTTAATAGGACAGATTTTATTGTGATGCAAACGACAAGGAATTATGAATTGACAGGATCGGTTACATCTAAGTCAACATTAAAACAATCAAATAATTAAGTACATAGAAGAAGCAAAATCTTGCGTAAATGCTTGCCAGAACTGAGATTAGGGAGATCTTAATAGGACAGATTTTATTGTGATGCAAACGACAAGGAATTATGAATTGTCAGGATCGGTTACATCTAAGTCAACATTAAAACAATCAAATAATTAAGTACATAGAAGAAGCAAAATCTTGCGTAAATGCTTGCCAGAACTGAGATTAGGGAGATCTTAATAGGACAGATTTTATTGTGATGCAAACGACAAGGAATTATGAATTGACAGGATCGGTTACATCTAAGCCAACATTAAAACAATCAAATAATTAAGTACATAGAAGAAGCAAAATCTTGCGTAAATGCTTGCCAGAACTGAGATTAGGGAGATCTTAATAGGACCGATTTTATTGTGATGCAAACGACAAGGAATTATGAATTGACAGGATCGGTTACATCTAAGTCAACATTAAAACAATCAAATAATTAAGTACATAGAAGAAGCAACATCTTGCGTAAATGCTTGCCAGAACTGAGATTAGGGAGATCTTAATAGGACAGATTTTATTGTGATGAAAACGACAAGGAATTATGAATTGACAGGATCGCTTACATCTCAGCCAACATTAAAACAATCAAATAATTAAGTACATAGAAGAAGCAAAATCTTGCGTAAATGCTTGCCAGAACTGAGATTAGGGAGGTCATAATAGGACAGATTTTATTGTGATGCAAACGACAAGGAATTATGAATTGACAGGATCGCTTACATCTAAGCCAATATTAAAACAATCAAATAATTAAGTACATAGAAGAAGCAAAATCTTGCGTAAATGCTTGCCAGAACTGAGATTAGGGAGATCTTAATAGGACAGATTTTATTGTGATGCAAACGACAAGGAATTATGAATTGACAGGATCGGTTACATCTAAGCCAACATTAAAACAATCAAATAATTAAGTACATAGAAGAAGCAAAATCTTGCGTAAATGCTTGCCAGAACTGAGATTAGGGAGATCTTAATAGGACAGATTTTATTGTGATGCAAACGACAAGGAATTATGAATTGACAGGATCGGTTACATCTAAGCTAACATTAAAACAATCAAATAATTAAGTACATAGAAGAAGCAACATCTTGCGTAAATGCTTGCCAGAACTGAGATTAGGGAGATCTTAATAGGACAGATTTTATTGTGATGCAAAGGACAAGGAATTATGAATTGACAGGATCGGTTACATCTAAGTCAACATTAAAACAATCAAATAATTAAGTACATAGAAGAAGCAAAATCTTGCGTAAATGCTTGCCAGAACTGAGATTAGGGAGATCTTAATAGGACAGATTTTATTGTGATGCAAACGACAAGGAATTATGAATTGACAGGATCGGTTACATCCAAGTCAACATTAAAACAATCAAATAATTAAGTACATAGAAGAAGCAACATCTTGCGTAAATGCTTGCCAGAACTGAGATCAGGGAGATCTTAATAGGACAGATTTTATTGTGATGCAAACGACAAGGAATTATGAATTGACAGGATCGGTTACATCTAAGCCAACATTAAAACAATCAAATAATTAAGTACATAGAAGAAGCAACATCTTGCGTAAATGCTTGCCAGAACTGAGATTAGGGAGATCTTAATAGGACAGATTTTATTGTGATGCAAAAGAACAAGGAATTATGAATTGACAGGATCGGTTACATCTAAGTCAACATTAAAACAATCAAATAATTAAGTACATAGAAGAAGCAAAATCTTGCGTAAATGCTTGCCAGAACTGAGATTAGAGGGATCTTAATAGGACAGATTTTATTGTGATGCAAACGACAAGGAATTATGAATTGACAGGATCGCTTACATCTCAGCCAACATTAAAACAATCAAATAATTAAGTACATAGAAGAAGCAAAATCTTGCGTAAATGCTTGCCAGAACTGAGATTAGGGAGATCTTAATAGGACAGATTTTATTGTGATGCAAACGACAAGGAATTATGAATTGACAGGATCGGTTACATCTAAGCCAACATTAAAACAATCAAATAATTAAGTACATAGAAGAAGCAAAATCTTGCGTAAATGCTTGCCAGAACTGAGATTAGGGAGATCTTAATAGGACAGATTTTATTGTGATGCAAACGACAAGGAATTATGAATTGACAGGATCGCTTACATCTAAGCCAACATTAAAACAATCAAATAATTAAGTACATAGAAGAAGCAAAATCTTGCGTAAATGCTTGCCAGAACTGAGATTAGGGAGATCTTAATAGGACAGATTTTATTGTGATGCAAACGACAAGGAATTATGAATTGACAGGATCGGTTACATCTAAGCCAACATTAAAACAATCAAATAATTAAGTACATAGAAGAAGCAACATCTTGCGTAAATGCTTGGCAGAACTGAGATTAGGGAGATCTTAATAGGACAGATTTTATTGTGATGCAAACGACAAGGAATTATGAATTGACAGGATCGGTTACATCTAAGTCAACATTAAAACAATCAAATAATTAAGTACATAGAAGAAGCAACATCTTGCGTAAATGCTTGCCAGAACTGAGATTAGGGAGATCTTAATAGGACAGATTTTATTGTGATGCAAACGACAAGGAATTATGAATTGACAGGATCGGTTACATCTAAGCCAACATTAAAACAATCAAATAATTAAGTACATAGAAGATGCAACATCTTGCGTTAATGCTTGCCAGAACTGAGATTAGGGAGATCTTAATAGGACAGATTTTATTGTGATGCAAACGACAAGGAATTATGAATTGACAGGATCGGTTACATCTAAGCCATCATTAAAACAATCAAATAATTAAGTACATAGAAGAAGCAACATCTTGCGTAAATGCTTGCCAGAACTGAGATTAGGGAGATCTTAATAGGACAGATTTTATTGTGATGCAAACGACAAGGAATTATGAATTGACAGGATCGCTTACATCTAAGCCAACATTAAAACAATCAAATAATTAAGTACATAGAAGAAGCAACATCTTGCGTAAATGCTTGCCAGAACTGAGATTAGGGAGATCTTAATAGGACAGATTTATTGTGATGCAAACGACAAGAAATTATGAATTGACAGGATCGCTTACATCTAACCCAACATTAAAACAATCAAATAATTAAGTACATAGAAGATGCAACATCTTGCGTAAATGCTTGCCAGAACTGAGATTAGGGAGATCTTAATAGGACAGATTTTATTGTGATGCAAACGACAAGGAATTATGAATTGACAGGATCGGTTACATCTAAGTCAACATTAAAACAATCAAATAATTAAGTACATAGAAGAAGCAAAATCTTGCGTAAATGCTTGCCAGAACTGAGATTAGGGAGATCTTAATAGGACAGATTTTATTGTGATGCAAACGACAAGGAATTATGAATTGACAGGATCGGTTACATCTAAGCCAACATTAAAACAATCAAATAATTAAGTACATAGAAGAAGCAAAATATTGCGTAAATGCTTGCCAGAACTGAGATTAGGGAGATCTTAATAGGACAGATTTTATTGTGATGCAAACGACAAGGAATTATGAATTGACAGGATCGGTTACATCTAAGTCAACATTAAAACAATCAAATAATTAAGTACATAGAAGATGCAACATCTTGCGTAAATGCTTGCCAGAACTGAGATTAGGGAGATCTTAATAGGACAGATTTTATTCTGATGCAAACGACAAGGAATTATGAATTGACAGGATCGCTTACATCTAAGCCAACATTAAAACAATCAAATAATTAAGTACATAGAAGAAGCAAAATCTTGCGTAAATGCTTGGCAGAACTGAGATTAGGGAGATCTTAATAGGACAGATTTTATTGTGATGCAAACGACAAGGAATTATGAATTGACAGGATCGCTTACATCTAAGCCAACATTAAAACAATCAAATAATTAAGTACATAGAAGAAGCAACATCTTGCGTAAATGCTTGCCACAACTGAAATTAGGGAGATCTTAATAGGACAGATTTTATTGTGATGAAAACGACAAGGAATTATGAATTGACAGGATCGCTTACATCTAAGCCAACATTAAAACAATCAAATAATTAAGTACATAGAAGAAGCAACATCTTGCGTAAATGCTTGCCAGAACTGAGATTAGGGAGATCTTAATAGGACAGATTTTATTGTGATGCAAACGACAAGGAATTATGAATTGACAGGATCGGTTACATCTAAGCCAACATTAAAACAATCAAATAATTAAGTACATAGAAGAAGCAACATCTTGCGTAAATGCTTGCCAGAACTGAGATTAGGGAGATCTTAATAGGACCGATTTTATTGTGATGCAAACGACAAGGAATTATGAATTGACAGGATCGCTTACATCTAAGCCAACATTAAAACAATCAAATAATTAAGTACATAGAAGAAGCAACATCTTGCGTAAATGCTTGCCAGAACTGAGATTAGGGAGATCTTAATAGGACCGATTTTATTGTGATGCAAACGACAAGGAATTATGAATTGACAGGATCGCTTACATCTAAGCCAACATTAAAACAATCAAATAATTAAGTACATAGAAGAAGCAACATCTTGCGTAAATGCTTGCCAGAACTGAGATTAGGGAGATCTTAATAGGACAGATTTTATTGTGATGCAAACGACAAGGAATTATGAATTGACAGGATCGGTTACATCTAAGCCAACATTAAAACAATCAAATAATTAAGTACATAGAAGAAGCAACATCTTGCGTAAATGCTTGCCAGAACTGAGATTAGGGAGATCTTAATAGGACCGATTTTATTGTGATGCAAACGACAAGGAATTATGAATTGACAGGATCGCTTACATCTAAGCCAACATTAAAACAATCAAATAATTAAGTACATAGAAGAAGCAACATCTTGCGTAAATGCTTGCCAGAACTGAGATTAGGGAGATCTTAATAGGACAGATTTTATTGTGATGCAAACGACAAGGAATTATGAATTGACAGGATCGGTTACATCTAAGCCAACATTAAAACAATCAAATAATTAAGTACGTAGAAGAAGCAACATCTTACGTAAATGCTTGCCAGAACTGAGATTAGGGAGATCTTAATAGGACCGATTTTATTGTGATGCAAACGACAAGGAATTATGAATTGACAGGATCGCTTACATCTAAGCCAACATTAAAACAATCAAATAATTAAGTACATAGAAGAAGCAACATCTTGCGTAAATGCTTGCCAGAACTGAGATTAGGGAGATCTTAATAGGACCGATTTTATTGTGATGCAAACGACAAGGAATTATGAATTGACAGGATCGCTTACATCTAAGCCAACATTAAAACAATCAAATAATTAAGTACATAGAAGAAGCAACATCTTGCGTAAATGCTTGCCAGCACTGAGATTAGGGAGATCTTAATAGGACAGATTTTATTGTGATGCAAACGACAAGGAATTATGAATTGACAGGATCGGTTACATCTAAGCCAACATTAAAACAATCAAATAATTAAGTACATAGAAGAAGCAACATCTTGCGTAAATGCTTGCCAGAACTGAGATTAGGGAGATCTTAATAGGACCGATTTTATTGTGATGCAAACGACAAGGAATTATGAATTGACAGGATCGCTTACATCTAAGCCAACATTAAAACAATCAAATAATTAAGTACATAGAAGAAGCAACATCTTGTGTAAATGCTTGCTAGAACTGAGATTAGGGAGATCTTAATAGGACCGATTTTATTGTGATGCAAACGACAAGGAATTATGAATTGACAGGATCGCTTACATCTAAGCCAACATTAAAACAATCAAATAATTAAGTACATAGAATAAGCAACATCTTGCGTAAATGCTTGCCAGAACTGAGATTAGGGAGACCTTAATAGGACAGATTTTATTGTGATGCAAACGACAAGGAATTATGAATTGACAGGATCGGTTACATCTAAGCCAACATTAAAACAATCAAATAATTAAGTACATAGAAGAAGCAACATCTTGCGTAAATGCTTGCCAGAACTGAGATTAGGGAGATCTTAATAGGACCGATTTTATTGTGATGCAAACGACAAGGAATTATGAATTGACAGGATCGCTTACATCTAAGCCAACATTAAAACAATCAAATAATTAAGTACATAGAAGAAGCAACATCTTGCGTAAATGCTTGCCAGAACTGAGATTAGGGAGATCTTAATAGGACCGATTTTATTGTGATGCAAACGACAAGGAATTATGAATTGACAGGATCGCTTACATCTAAGCCAACATTAAAACAATCAAATAATTAAGTACATAGAAGAAGCAACATCTTGCGTAAATGCTTGCCAGAACTGAGATTAGGGAGATCTTAATAGGACCGATTTTATTGTGATGCAAACGACAAGGAATTATGAATTGACAGGATCGCTTACATCTAAGCCAACATTAAAAAAATCAAATAATTAAGTACATAGAAGAAGCAACATCTTGCGTAAATGCTTGCCAGAACTGAGATTAGGGAGATCTTAATAGGACCGATTTTATTGTGATGCAAACGACAAGGAATTATGAATTGACAGGATCGCTTACATCTAAGCCAACATTAAAACAATCAAATAATTAAGTACATAGAAGAAGCAACATCTTGCGTAAATGCTTGCCAGAACTGAGATTAGGGAGATCTAAATAGGACCGATTTTATTGTGATGCAAACGACAAGGAATTATGAATTGACAGGATCGCTTACATCTAAGCCAACATTAAAACAATCAAATAATTAAGTACATAGAAGAAGCAACATCTTGCGTAAATGCTTGCCAGAACTGAAATTAGGGAGATCTTAATAGGACAGATTTTATTGTGATGCAAACGACAAGGAATTATGAATTGACAGGATCGCTTACATCTAAGCCAACATTAAAACAATCAAATAATTAAGTACATAGAAGAAGCAACATCTTGCGTAAATGCTTGCCAGAACTGAGATTAGGGAGATCTTAATAGGACAGATTTTATTGTGATGCAAACGACAAGGAATTATGAATTGACAGGATCGCTTACATCTAAGCCAACATTAAAACAATCAAATAATTAAGTACATAGAAGAAGCAACATCTTGCGTAAATGCTTGCCAGAACTGAGATTAGGGAGATCTTAATAGGACCGATTTTATTGTGATGCAAACGACAAGGAATTATGAATTGACAGGATCGCTTACATCTAAGCCAACATTAAAACAATCAAATAATTAAGTACATAGAAGAAGCAACATCTTGCGTAAATGCTTGCCAGAACTGAGATTAGGGAGATCTTAATAGGACCGATTTTATTGTGATGCAAACGACAAGGAATTATGAATTGACAGGATCGCTTACATCTAAGCCAACATTAAAACAATCAAATAATTAAGTACATAGAAGAAGCAACATCTTGCGTAAATGCTTGCCAGAACTGAGATTAGGGAGATCTTAATAGGACAGATTTTATTGTGATGCAAACGACAAGGAATTATGAATTGACAGGATCGGTTACATCTAAGCCAACATTAAAACAATCAAATAATTAAGTACATAGAAGAAGCAACATCTTGCGTAAATGCTTGCCAGAACTGAGATTAGGGAGATCTTAATAGGACCGATTTTATTGTGATGCAAACGACAAGGAATTATGAATTGACAGGATCGCTTACATCTAAGCCAACATTAAAACAATCAAATAATTAAGTACATAGAAGAAGCAACATCTTGCGTAAATGCTTGCCAGAACTGAGATTAGGGAGATCTTAATAGGACAGATTTTATTGTGATGCAAACGACAAGGAATTATGAATTGACAGGATCGGTTACATCTAAGCCAACATTAAAACAATCAAATAATTAAGTACATAGAAGAAGCAACATCTTGCGTAAATGCTTGCCAGAACTGAGATTAGGGAGATCTTAATAGGACCGATTTTATTGTGATGCAAACGACAAGGAATTATGAATTGACAGGATCGCTTACATCTAAGCCAACATTAAAACAACCAAATAATTAAGTACATAGAAGAAGCAACATCTTGCGTAAATGCTTGCCAGAACTGAGATTAGGGAGATCTTAATAGGACCGATTTTATTGTGATGCAAACGACAAGGAATTATGAATTGACAGGATCGCTTACATCTAAGCCAACATTAAAACAATCAAATAATTAAGTACATAGAAGAAGCAACATCTTGCGTAAATGCTTGCCAGAACTGAGATTAGGGAGATCTTATAGGACAGATTTTATTGTGATGCTAACGACAAGGAATTATGAATTGACAGGATCGGTTACATCTAAGCCAACATTAAAACAATCAAATAATTAAGTACATAGAAGAAGCAACATCTTGCGTAAATGCTTGCCAGAACTGAGATTAGGGAGATCTTAATAGGACCGATTTTATTGTGATGCAAACGACAAGGAATTATGAATTGACAGGATCGCTTACATCTAAGCCAACATTAAAACAATCAAATAATTAAGTACATAGAAGAAGCAACATCTTGCGTAAATGCTTGCCAGAACTGAGATTAGGGAGATCTTAATAGGACCGATTTTATTGTGATGCAAACGACAAGTAATTATGAATTGACAGGATCGCTTACATCTAAGCCAACATTAAAACAATCAAATAATTAAGTACATAGAAGAAGCAACATCTTGCGTAAATGCTTGCCAGAACTGAGATTAGGGATATCTTAATAGGACAGATTTTATTGTGATGCAAACGACAAGGAATTATGAATTGACAGGATCGGTTACATCTAAGCCAACATTAAAACAATCAAATAATTAAGTACATAGAAGAAGCAACATCTTGCGTAAATGCTTGCCAGAACAGAGATTAGGGAGATCTTAATAGGACCGATTTTATTGTGATGCAAACGACAAGGAATTATGAATTGACAGGATCGCTTACATCTAAGCCAACATTAAAACAATCAAATAATTAAGTACATAGAAGAAGCAACATCTTGCGTAAATGCTTGCCTGAACTGAGATTAGGGAGATCTTAATAGGACCAATTTTATTGTGATGCAAACGACAAGGAATTATGAATTGACAGGATCGCTTACATCTAAGCCAACATTAAAACAATCAAATAATTAAGTACATAGAAGAAGCAACATCTTGCGTAAATGCTTGCCAGAACTGAGATTAGGGAGATCTTAATAGGACCGATTTTATTGTGATGCAAACGACAAGGAATTATGAATTGACAGGATCGCTTACATCTAAGCCAACATTAAAACAATCAAATAATTAAGTACATAGAAGAAGCAACATCTTGCGTAAATGCTTGCCAGAACTGAGATTAGGGAGATCTAAATAGGACCGATTTTATTGTGATGCAAACGACAAGGAATTATGAATTGACAGGATCGCTTACATCTAAGCCAACATTAAAACAATCAAATAATTAAGTACATAGAAGAAGCAACATCTTGCGTAAATCCTTGCCAGAACTGAGATTAGGGAGATCTTAATAGGACAGATTTTATTGTGATGCAAACGACAAGGAATTATGAATTGACAGGATCGGTTACATCTAAGCCAACATTAAAACAATCAAATAATTAAGTACATATAAGAAGCAACATCTTGCGTAAATGCTTGCCAGAACTGAGATTAGGGAGATCTTAATAGGACCGATTTTATTGTGATGCAAACGACAAGGAATTATGAATTGACAGGATCGCTTACATCTAAGCCAACATTAAAACAATCAAATAATTAAGTACATAGAAGAAGCAACATCTTGCGTAAATGCTTGCCAGAACTGAGATTAGGGAGATCTTAATAGGAACGATTTTATTGTGATGCAAACGACAAGGAATTATGAATTGACAGGATCGCTTACATCTAAGCCAACATTAAAACAATCAAATAATTAAGTACATAGAAGAAGCAACATCTTGCGTAAATGCTTGCCAGAACTGAGATTAGGGAGATCTTAATAGGACCGATTTTATTGTGATGCAAACGACAATGAATTATGAATTGACAGGATCGCTTACATCTAAGCCAACATTAAAACAATCAAATAATTAAGTACATAGAAGAAGAAACATCTTGCGTAAATGCTTGCCAGAACTGAGATTAGGAAGATCTTAATAGGACAGATTTTATTGTGATGCAAACGACAAGGAATTATGAATTGACAGGATCGGTTACATCTAAGCCAACATTAAAACAATCAAATAATTAAGTACATAGAAGAAGCAACATCTTGCGTAAATGCTTGCCAGAACTGAGATTAGGGAGATCTTTATAGGACCGATTTTATTGTGATGCAAACGACAAGGAATAATGAATTGACAGGATCGCTTACATCTAAGCCAACATTAAAACAATCAAATAATTAAGTACATAGAAGAAGCAACATCTTGCGTAAATGCTTGCCAGAACTGAGATTAGGGAGATCTTAATAGGACCGATTTTATTGTGATGCAAACGACAAGGAATTATGAATTGACAGGATCGCTTACATCTAAGCCAACATTAAAACAATCAAATAATTAAGTACATAGAAGAAGCAACATCTTGCGTAAATGCTTGCCAGAACTGAGATTAGGGAGATCTTAATAGGACCGATTTTATTGTGATGCAAACGACAAGGAATTATGAATTGACAGGATCGCTTACATCTAAGCCAACATTAAAACAATCATATAATTAAGTACATAGAAGAAGCAACATCTTGCGTAAATGCTTTCCAGAACTGAGATTAGGGAGATCTTAATAGGACCGATTTTATTGTGATGCAAACGACAAGGAATTATGAATTGACAGGATCGCTTACATCTAAGCCAACATTAAAACAATCAAATAATTAAGTACATAGAAGAAGCAACATCTTGCGTAAATGCTTGCCAGAACTGAGATTAGGGAGATCTAAATAGGACCGATTTTATTGTGATGCAAACGACAAGGAATTATGAATTGACAGGATCGCTTACATCTAAGCCAACATTAAAAAAATCAAATAATTAAGTACATAGAAGAAGCAACATCTTGCGTAAATGCTTGCCAGAACTGAGATTAGGGAGATCTTAATAGGACCGATTTTATTGTGATGCAAACGACAAGGAATTATGAATTGACAGGATCGCTTACATCTAAGCCAACATTAAAACAATCAAATAATTAAGTACATAGAAGAAGAAACATCTTGCGTAAATGCTTGCCAGAACTGAGATTAGGAAGATCTTAATAGGACAGATTTTATTGTGATGCAAACGACAAGGAATTATGAATTGACAGGATCGGTTACATCTAAGCCAACATTAAAACAATCAAATAATTAAGTACATAGAAGAAGCAACATCTTGCGTAAATGCTTGCCAGAACTGAGATTAGGGAGATCTTAATAGGACCGATTTTATTGTGATGGAAACGACAAGGAATTATGAATTGACAGGATCGCTTACATCTAAGCCAACATTAAAACAATCAAATAATTAAGTACATAGAAGAAGCAACATCTTGCGTAAATGCTTGCCAGAACTGAGATTAGGGAGATCTTAATAGGACCGATTTTATTGTGATGCAAACGACAAGGAATTATGAATTGACAGTATCGCTTACATCTAAGCCAACATTAAAACAATCATATAATTAAGTACATAGAAGAAGCAACATCTTGCGTAAATGCTTGCCAGAACTGAGATTAGGGAGATCTTAATAGGACCGATTTTATTGTGATGCAAACGACAAGGAATTATGAATTGACAGGATCGCTTACATCTAAGCCAACATTAAAACAATCAAATAATTAAGTACATAGAAGAAGCAACATCTTGCGTAAATGCTTGCCAGAACTGAGATTAGGGAGATCTAAATAGGACCGATTTTATTGTGATGCAAACGACAAGGAATTATGAATTGACAGGATCGCTTACATCTAAGCCAACATTAAAACAATCAAATAATTAAGTACATAGAAGAAGCAACATCTTGCGTAAATCCTTGCCAGAACTGAGATTGGGGAGATCTTAATAGGACAGATTTTATTGTGATGCAAACGACAAGGAATTATGAATTGACAGGATCGGTTACATCTAAGCCAACATTAAAACAATCAAATAATTAAGTACATATAAGAAGCAACATCTTGCGTAAATGCTTGCCAGAACTGAGATTAGGGAGATCTTAATAGGACCGATTTTATTGTGATGCAAACGACAAGGAATTATGAATTGACAGGATCGCTTACATCTAAGCCAACATTAAAACAATCAAATAATTAAGTACATAGAAGAAGCAACATCTTGCGTAAATGCTTGCCAGAACTGAGATTAGGGAGATCTTAATAGGAACGATTTTATTGTGATGCAAACGACAAGGAATTATGAATTGACAGGATCGCTTACATCTAAGCCAACATTAAAACAATCAAATAATTAAGTACATAGAAGAAGCAACATCTTGCGTAAATGCTTGCCAGAACTGAGATTAGGGAGATCTTAATAGGACAGATTTTATTGTGATGCAAACGACAAGGAATTATGAATTGACAGGATCGCTTACATCTAAGCCAACATTAAAACAATCAAATAATTAAGTACATAGAAGAAGCAACATCTTGCGTAAATGCTTGCCAGAACTGAGATTAGGGTGATCTTAATAGGAACGATTTTATTGTGATGCAAACGACAAGGAATTATGAATTGACAGGATCGCTTACATCTAAGCCAACATTAAAACAATCAAATAATTAAGTACATAGAAGAAGCAACATCTTGCGTAAATGCTTGCCAGAACTGAGATTAGGGAGATCTTAATAGGACAGATTTTATTGTGATGCAAACGACAAGGAATTATGAATTGACAGGATCGCTTACATCTAAGCCAACATTAAAACAATCAAATAATTAAGTACATAGAAGAAGCAACATCTTGCGTAAATGCTTGCCAGAACTGAGATTAGGGAGATCTTAATAGGACCGATTTTATTGTGATGCAAACGACAAGGAATTATGAATTGACAGGATCGCTTACATCTAAGCCAACATTAAAACAATCAAATAATTAAGTACATAGAAGAAGCAACATCTTGCGTAAATGCTTGCCAGAACTGAGATTAGGGAGATCTTAATAGGACAGATTTTATTGTGATGCAAACGACAAGGAATTATGAATTGACAGGATCGGTTACATCTAAGCCAACATTAAAACAATCAAATAATTAAGTACATAGAAGAAGCAACATCTTGCGTAAATGCTTGCCAGAACTGAGATTAGGGAGATCTTAATAGGACCGATTTTATTGTGATGCAAACGACAAGGAATTATGAATTGACAGGATCGCTTACATCTAAGCCAACATTAAAACAATCAAATAATTAAGTACATAGAAGAAGCAACATCTTGCGTAAATGCTTGCCAGAACTGAGATTAGGGAGATCTTAATAGGACCGATTTTATTGTGATGCAAACGACAAGGAATTATGAATTGACAGGATCGCTTACATCTAAGCCAACATTAAAACAATCAAATAATTAAGTACATAGAAGAAGCAACATCTTGCGTAAATGCTTGCCAGAACTGAGATTAGGGAGATCTTAATAGGAACGATTTTATTCTGATGCAAACGACAAGGAATTATGAATTGACAGGATCGCTTACATCTAAGCCAACATTAAAACAATCAAATAATTAAGTACATAGAAGAAGCAACATCTTGCGTAAATGCTTGCCAGAACTGAGATTAGGGAGATCTTAATAGGACAGATTTTATTGTGATGCAAACGACAAGGAATTATGAATTGACAGGATCGCTTACATCTAAGCCAACATTAAAACAATCAAATAATTAAGTACATAGAAGAAGCAACATCTTGCGTAAATGCTTGCCAGAACTGAGATTAGGGAGATCTAAATAGGACCGATTTTATTGTGATGCAAACGACAAGGAATTATGAATTGACAGGATCGCTTACATCTAAGCCAACATTAAAACAATCAAATAATTAAGTACATAGAAGAAGCAACATCTTGCGTAAATCCTTGCCAGAACTGAGATTAGGGAGATCTTAATAGGACAGATTTTATTGTGATGCAAACGACAAGGAATTATGAATTGACAGGATCGGTTACATCTAAGCCAACATTAAAACAATCAAATAATTAAGTACATATAAGAAGCAACATCTTGCGTAAATGCTTGCCAGAACTGAGATTAGGGAGATCTTAATAGGACCGATTTTATTGTGATGCAAACGACAAGGAATTATGAATTGACAGGATCGCTTACATCTAAGCCAACATTAAAACAATCAAATAATTAAGTACATAGAAGAAGCAACATCTTGCGTAAATGCTTGCCAGAACTGAGATTAGGGAGATCTTAATAGGACCGATTTTATTGTGATGCAAACGACAAGGAATTATGAATTGACAGGATCGCTTACATCTAAGCCAACATTAAAACAATCAAATAATTAAGTACATAGAAGAAGCAACATCTTGCGTAAATGCTTGCCAGAACTGAGATTAGGGAGATCTTAATAGGACAGATTTTATTGTGATGCAAACGACAAGGAATTATGAATTGACAGGATCGGTTACATCTAAGCCAACATTAAAACAATCAAATAATTAAGTACATAGAAGAAGCAACATCTTGCGTAAATGCTTGCCAGAACTGAGATTAGGGAGATCTTAATAGGACCGATTTTATTGTGATGCAAACGACAAGGAATTATGAATTGACAGGATCGCTTACATCTAAGCCAACATTAAAACAATCAAATAATTAAGTACATAGAAGAAGCAACATCTTGCGTAAATGCTTGCCAGAACTGAGATTAGGGAGATCTTAATAGGACCGATTTTATCTTGATGCAAACGACAAGGAATTATGAATTGACAGGATCGCTTACATCTAAGCCAACATTAAAACAATCAAATAATTAAGTACATAGAAGAAGCAACATCTTGCGTAAATGCTTGCCAGAACTGAGATTAGGGAGATCTTAATAGGACCGATTTTATTGTGATGCAAACGACAAGGAATTATGAATTGACAGGATCGCTTACATCTAAGCCAACATTAAAACAATCATATAATTAAGTACATAGAAGAAGCAACATCTTGCGTAAATGCTTGCCAGAACTGAGATTAGGGAGATCTTAATAGGACCGATTTTATTGTGATGCAAACGACAAGGAATTATGAATTGACAGGATCGCTTACATCTAAGCGAACATTAAAACAATCAAATAATTAAGTACATAGAAGAAGCAACATCTTGCGTAAATGGTTGCCAGAACTGAGATTAGGGAGATCTAAATAGGACCGATTTTATTGTGATGCAAACGACAAGGAATTATGAATTGACAGGATCGCTTACATCTAAGCCAACATTAAAACAATCAAATAATTAAGTACATAGAAGAAGCAACATCTTGCGTAAATCCTTGCCAGAACTGAGATTAGGGAGATCTTAATAGGACAGATTTTATTGTGATGCAAACGACAAGGAATTATGTATTGACAGGATCGGTTACATCTAAGCCAACATTAAAACAATCAAATAATTAAGTACATAGAAGAAGCAACATCTTGCGTAAATGCTTGCCAGAACTGAGATTAGGGAGATCTTAATAGGACAGATTTTATTGTGATGCAAACGACAAGGAATTATGAATTGACAGGATCGCTTACATCTAAGCCAACATTAAAACAATCAAATAATTAAGTACATAGAAGAAGCAAAATCTTGCGTAAATGCTTGGCAGAACTGAGATTAGGGAGATCTTAATAGGACAGATTTTATTGTGATGCAAACGACAAGGAATTATGAATTGACAGGATCGCTTACATCTAAGCCATCATTAAAACAATCAAATAATTAAGTACATAGAAGAAGCAACATCTTGCGTAAATGCTTGCCAGAACTGAGATTAGGGAGATCTTAATAGGACAGATTTTATTGTGATGCAAACGACAAGGAATTATGAATTGACAGGATCGCTTACATCTAAGCCATCATTAAAACAATCAAATAATTAAGTACATAGAAGAAGCAACATCTTGCGTAAATGCTTGCCAGAACTGAGATTAGGGAGATCTTAATAGGACAGATTTTATTGTGATGCAAACGACAAGGAATTATGAATTGACAGGATCGCTTACATATAAGCCAACATTAAAACAATCAAATAATTAAGTACATAGAAGAAGCAACATCTTGCGTAAATGCTTGCCAGAACTGAGATTAGGGAGATCTTAATAGGACCGATTTTATTGTGATGCAAACGACAAGGAATTATGAATTGACAGGATCGCTTACATCTAAGCCAACATTAAAACAATCAAATAATTAAGTACATAGAAGAAGCAACATCTTGCGTAAATGCTTGCCAGAACTGAAATTAGGGAGATCTTAATAGGACAGATTTTATTGTGATGCAAACGACAAGGAATTATGAATTGACAGGATCGCTTACATCTAAGCCAACATTAAAACAATCAAATAATTAAGTACATAGAAGAAGCAACATCTTGCGTAAATGCATGCCAGAACTGAGATTAGGGAGATCTTAATAGGACAGATTTTATTGTGATGCAAACGACAATGAATTATGAATTGACAGGATCGGTTACATCTAAGCCATCATTAAAACAATCAAATAATTAAGTACATAGAAGAAGCAACATCTTGCGCAAATGCTTGCCAGAACTGACATTAGGGAGATCTTAATAGGACAGATTTTATTGTGATGCAAACGACAAGGAATTATGAATTGACAGGATCGCTTACATCTAAGCCATCATTAAAACAATCAAATAATTAAGTACATAGAAGAAGCAACATCTTGCGTAAATGCTTGCCAGAACTGAGATTAGGGAGATCTTAATAGGACAGATTTTATTGTGATGCAAACGACAAGGAATTATGAATTGACAGGATCGCTTACATCTAAGCCAACATTAAAACAAGCAAATAATTAAGTACATAGAAGAAGCAACATCTTGCGTAAATGCTTGCCAGAACTGAGATTAGGGAGACCTTAATAGGACAGATTTTATTGTGATGCAAACGACAAGGAATTATGAATTGACAGGATCGCTTACATCTAAGCCAACATTAAAACAATCAAATAATTAAGTACATAGAAGAAGCAACATCTTGCGTAAATGCTTGCCAGAACTGAGATTAGGGAGACCTTAATAGGACAGATTTTATTGTGATGCAAACGACAAGGAATTATGAATTGACAGGATCGCTTACATCTAAGCCAACATTAAAACAATCAAATAATTAAGTACATAGAAGAAGCAACATCTTGCGTAAATGCTTCCCAGAACTGAGATTAGGGAGACCTTAATAGGACCGATTTTATTGTGATGCAAACGACAAGGAATTATGAATTGACAGGATCGGTTATATCTAAGACAACATTAAAACAATCAAATAATTAAGTACATAGAAGAAGCAACATCTTGCGTAAATGCTTGCCAGAACTGAGATTAGGGAGATCTTAATAGGACAGATTTTATTGTGATGCAAACGACAAGGAATTATGAATTGACAGGATCGGTTATATCTAAGACAACATTAAAACAATCAAATAATTAAGTACATAGAAGAAGCAACATCTTGCGTAAATGCTTGCCAGAACTGAGATTAGGGATATCTTAATAGGACAGATTTTATTGTGATGCAAACGACAAGGAATTATGAATTGACAGGATCGGTTACATCTAAGCCATCATTAAAACAATCAAATAATTAAGTACATAGAAGAAGCCACATCTTGCGTAAATGCTTCCCAGAACTGAGATTAGGGAGACCTTAATAGGACAGATTTTATTGTGATGCAAACGACAAGGAATTATGAATTGACAGGATCGGTTATATCTAAGTCAACATTAAAACAATCAAATAATTAAGTACATAGAAGAAGCAACATCTTGCGTAAATGCTTGCCAGAACTGAGATTAGGGAGATCTTAATAGGACAGATTTATTGTGATGCAAACGACAAGAAATTATGAATTGACAGGATCGCTTACATCTAAACCAACATTAAATCAATCAAATAATTAAGTACATAGAAGAAGCAACATCTTGCGTAAATGCTTGCCAGAACTGAGATTAGGGAGATCTTAATAGGGAAGATTTTATTGTGATGCAAACGACAAGGAATTATGAATTGACAGGATCGGTTACATCTAAGCCAACATTAAAACAATCAAATAATTAAGTACATAGAAGAAGCAACATCTTGCGTAAATGCTTGCCAGAACTGAGATTAGGGAGATCTTAATAGGACAGATTTTATTGTGATGCAAACGACAAGGAATTATGAATTGACAGGATCGGTTACATCTAAGTCAACATTAAAACAATCAAATAATTAAGTACATAGAAGAAGCAAAATCTTGCGTAAATGCTTGCCAGAACTGAGATTAGGGAGATCTTAATAGGACAGATTTTATTGTGATGCAAACGACAAGGAATTATGAATTGACAGGATCGCTTACATCTAAGTCAACATTAAAACAATCAAATAATTAAGTACATAGAAGAAGCAAAATCTTGCGTAAATGCTTGCCAGAACTGAGATTAGGGAGATCTTAATAGGACCGATTTTATTGTGATGCAAACGACAAGGAATTATGAATTGACAGGATCGGTTATATCTAAGACAACATTAAAACAATCAAATAATTAAGTACATAGAAGAAGCAACATCTTGCGTAAATGCTTGCCAGAACTGAGATTAGGGAGATCTTAATAGGACAGATTTTATTGTGATGCAAACGACAAGGAATTATGAATTGACAGGATCGGTTATATCTAAGACAACATTAAAACAATCAAATAATTAAGTACATAGAAGAAGCAACATCTTGCGTAAATGCTTGCCAGAACTGAGATTAGGGATATCTTAATAGGACAGATTTTATTGTGATGCAAACGACAAGGAATTATGAATTGACAGGATCGGTTACATCTAAGCCATCATTAAAACAATCAAATAATTAAGTACATAGAAGAAGCCACATCTTGCGTAAATGCTTCCCAGAACTGAGATTAGGGAGACCTTAATAGGACAGATTTTATTGTGATGCAAACGACAAGGAATTATGAATTGACAGGATCGGTTATATCTAAGACAACATTAAAACAATCAAATAATTAAGTACATAGAAGAAGCAACATCTTGCGTAAATGCTTGCCAGAACTGAGATTAGGGAGATCTTAATAGGACAGATTTATTGTGATGCAAACGACAAGAAATTATGAATTGACAGGATCGCTTACATCTAAACCAACATTAAATCAATCAAATAATTAAGTACATAGAAGAAGCAACATCTTGCGTAAATGCTTGCCAGAACTGAGATTAGGGAGATCTTAATAGGGAAGATTTTATTGTGATGCAAACGACAAGGAATTATGAATTGACAGGATCGGTTACATCTAAGTCAACATTAAAACAATCAAATAATTAAGTACATAGAAGAAGCAAAATCTTGCGTAAATGCTTGCCAGAACTGAGATTAGGGAGATCTTAATAGGACAGATTTTATTGTGATGCAAACGACAAGGAATTATGAATTGACAGGATCGCTTACATCTAAGTCAACATTAAAACAATCAAATAATTAAGTACATAGAAGAAGCAAAATCTTGCGTAAATGCTTGCCAGAACTGAGATTAGGGAGATCTTAATAGGACCGATTTTATTGTGATGCAAACGACAAGGAATTATGAATTGACAGGATCGGTTACATCTAAGTCAACATTAAAACAATCAAATAATTAAGTACATAGAAGATGCAACATCTTGCGTAAATGCTTGCCAGAACTGAGATTAGGGAGATCTTAATAGGACCGATTTTATTGTGATGCAAACGACAAGGAATTATGAATTGACAGGATCGGTTACATCTAAGCCAACATTAAAACAATCAAATAATTAAGTACATAGAAGAAGCAAAATCTTGCGTAAATGCTTGCCAGAACTGAGATTAGGGAGATCTTAATAGGACAGATTTTATTGTGATGCAAACGACAAGGAATTATGAATTGACAGGATCGGTTACATCTAAGTCAACATTAAAACAATCAAATAATTAAGTACATAGAAGAAGCAAAATCTTGCGTAAATGCTTGCCAGAACTGAGATTAGGGAGATCTTAATAGGACAGATTTTATTGTGATGCAAACGACAAGGAATTATGAATTGACAGGATCGGTTACATCTAAGTCAACATTAAAACAATCAAATAATTAAGAACATAGAAGATGCAACATCTTGCGTAAATGCTTGCCAGAACTGAGATTAGGGAGATCTTAATAGGACCGATTTTATTGTGATGCAAACGACAAGGAATTATGAATTGACAGGATCGGTTACATCTAAGCCAACATTAAAACAATCAAATAATTAAGTACATAGAAGAAGCAAAATCTTGCGTAAATGCTTGCCAGAACTGAGATTAGGGAGATCTTAATAGGACAGATTTTATTGTGATGCAAACGACAAGGAATTATGAATTGACAGGATCGGTTACATCTAAGTCAACATTAAAACAATCAAATAATTAAGTACATAGAAGAAGCAAAATCTTGCGTAAATGCTTGCCAGAACTGAGATTAGGGAGATCTTAATAGGACAGATTTTATTGTGATGCAAACGACAAGGAATTATGAATTGACAGGATCGCTTACATCTAAGTCAACATTAAAACAATCAAATAATTAAGTACATAGAAGAAGCAAAATCTTGCGTAAATGCTTGCCAGAACTGAGATTAGGGAGATCATAATAGGACAGATTTTATTGTGATGCAAACGACAAGGAATTATGAATTGACAGGATCGGTTACATCTAAGTCAACATTAAAACAATCAAATAATTAAGTACATAGAAGAAGCAAAATCTTGCGTAAATGCTTGCCAGAACTGAGATTAGGGAGATCTTAATAGGACAGATTTTATTGTGATGCAAACGACAAGGAATTATGAATTGACAGGATCGGTTACATCTAAGTCAACATTAAAACAATCAAATAATTAAGTACATAGAAGAAGCAAAATCTTGCGTAAATGCTTGCCAGAACTGAGATTAGGGAGATCTTAATAGGACCGATTTTATTGTGATGCAAACGACAAGGAATTATGAATTGACAGGATCGGTTACATCTAAGCCAACATTAAAACAATCAAATAATTAAGTACATAGAAGAAGCAAAATCTTGCGTAAATGCTTGCCAGAACTGAGATTAGGGAGATCTTAATAGGACAGATTTTATTGTGATGCAAACGACAAGGAATTATGAATTGACAGGATCGGTTACATCTAAGTCAACATTAAAACAATCAAATAATTAAGTACATAGAAGAAGCAAAATCTTGCGTAAATGCTTGCCAGAACTGAGATTAGGGAGATCTTAATAGGACAGATTTTATTGTGATGCAAACGACAAGGAATTATGAATTGACAGGATCGCTTACATCTAAGCCATCATTAAAACAATCAAATAATTAAGTACATAGAAGAAGCAAAATCTTGTGTAAATGCTTGCCAGAAATGAGATTAGGGAGATCTTAATAGGACAGATTTTATTGTGATGCAAACGACAAGGAATTACGAATTGACAGGATCGGTTACATCTAAGTCAACATTAATACAATCAAATAATTAAGTACATAGAAGAAGCAAAATCTTGCGTAAATGCTTGCCAGAACTGAGATTAGGGAGATCTTAATAGGACAGATTTTATTGTGATGCAAACGACAAGGAATTATGAATTGACAGGATCGCTTACATCTCAGCCAACATTAAAACAATCAAATAATTAAGTACATAGAAGAAGCAAAATCTTGCGTAAATGCTTGCCAGAACTGAGATTAGGGAGATCTTAATAGGACAGATTTTATTGTGATGCAAACGACAAGGAATTATGAATTGACAGGATCGGTTACATCTAAGCCAACATTAAAACAATCAAATAATTAAGTACATAGAAGAAGCAAAATCTTGCGTAAATGCTTGCCAGAACTGAGATTAGGGAGATCTTAATAGGACAGATTTTATTGTGATGCAAACGACAAGGAATTATGAATTGACAGGATCGCTTACATCTCAGCCAACATTAAAACAATCAAATAATTAAGTACATAGAAGAAGCAAAATCTTGCGTAAATGCTTGCCAGAACTGAGATTAGGGAGATCTTAATAGGACAGATTTTATTGTGATGCAAACGACAAGGAATTATGAATTGACAGGATCGCTTACATCTAACCCAACATTAAAACAATCAAATAATTAAGTACATAGAAGAAGCAAAATCTTGCGTAAATGCTTGCCAGAACTGAGATTAGGGAGATCTTAATAGGACAGATTTTATTGTGATGCAAACGACAAGGAATTATGAATTGACAGGATCGGTTACATCTAAGTCAACATTAAAACAATCAAATAATTAAGTACATAGAAGAAGCAACATCTTGCGTAAATGCTTGCCAGAACTGAGATTAGGGAGATCTTAATAGGACAGATTTTATTGTGATGCAAACGACAAGGAATTATGAATTGACAGGATCGCTTACATCTAAGCCAACATTAAAACAATCAAATAATTAAGTACATAGAAGAAGCAAAATCTTGCGTAAATGCTTGCCAGAACTGAGATTAGGGAGATCTTAATAGGCCAGATTTTATTGTGATGCAAACGACAAGGAATTATGAATTGACAGGATCGCTTACATCTAACCCAACATTAAAACAATCAAATAATTAAGTACATAGAAGAAGCAAAATCTTGCGTAAATGCTTGCCAGAACTGAGATTAGGGAGATCTTAATAGGACAGATTTTATTGTGATGCAAACGACAAGGAATTATGAATTGACAGGATCGGTTACATCTAAGTCAACATTAAAACAATCAAATAATTAAGTACATAGAAGAAGCAACATCTTGCGTAAATGCTTGCCAGAACTGAGATTAGGGAGATCTTAATAGGACAGATTTTATTGTGATGCAAACGACAAGGAATTATGAATTGACAGGATCGCTTACATCTAAGCCAACATTAAAACAATCAAATAATTAAGTACATAGAAGAAGCAAAATCTTGCGTAAATGCTTGCCAGAACTGAGATTAGGGAGATCTTAATAGGACAGATTTTATTGTGATGCAAACGACAAGGAATTATGAATTGACAGGATCGGTTACATCTAAGCCAACATTAAAACAATCAAATAATTAAGTACATAGAAGAAGCAACATCTTGCGTAAATGCTTGCCAGAACTGAGATTAGGGAGATCTTAATAGGACAGATTTTATTGTGATGCAAACGACAAGGAATTATGAATTGACAGGATCGCTTACATCTAACCCAACATTAAAACAATCAAATAATTAAGTACATAGAAGAAGCAAAATCTTGCGTAAATGCTTGCCAGAACTGAGATTAGGGAGATCTTAATAGGACAGATTTTATTGTGATGAAAACGACAAGGAATTATGAATTGACAGGATCGGTTACATCTAAGTCAACATTAAAACAATCAAATAATTAAGTACATAGAAGAAGCAACATCTTGCGTAAATGCTTGCCAGAACTGAGATTAGGGAGATCTTAATAGGACAGATTTTATTGTGATGCAAACGACAAGGAATTATGAATTGACAGGATCGCTTACATCTAACCCAACATTAAAACAATCAAATAATTAAGTACATAGAAGAAGCAAAATCTTGCGTAAATGCTTGCCAGAACTGAGATTAGGGAGATCTTAATAGGACAGATTTTATTGTGATGCAAACGACAAGGAATTATGAATTGACAGGATCGGTTACATCTAAGCCATCATTAAAACAATCAAATAATTAAGTACATAGAAGAAGCAACATCTTGCGTAAATGCTTGCCAGAACTGAGATTAGGGAGATCTTAATAGGACAGATTTTATTGTGATGCAAACGACAAGGAATTATGAATTGACAGGATCGCTTACATCTAAGCCAACATTAAAACAATCAAATAATTAAGTACATAGAAGAAGCAAAATCTTGCGTAAATGCTTGCCAGAACTGAGATTAGGGAGATCTTAATAGGACAGATTTTATTGTGATGCAAACGACAAGGAATTATGAATTGACAGGATCGGTTACATCTAAGCCAACATTAAAACAATCAAATAATTAAGTACATAGAAGAAGCAACATCTTGCGTAAATGCTTGCCAGAACTGAGATTAGGGAGATCTTAATAGGACAGATTTTATTGTGATGCAAACGACAAGGAATTATGAATTGACAGTATCGCTTACATCTAACCAAACATTAAAACAATCAAATAATTAAGTACATAGAAGAAGCAACATCTTGCGTAAATGCTTGCCAGAACTGAGATTAGGGAGATCTTAATAGGACAGATTTTATTGTGATGCAAACGACAAGGAATTATGAATTGACAGGATCGCTTACATCTAAGCCAACATTAAAACAAGCAAATAATTAAGTACATAGAAGAAGCAACATCTTGCGTAAATGCTTGCCAGAACTGAGATTAGGGAGACCTTAATAGGACAGATTTTATTGTGATGCAAACGACAAGGAATTATGAATTGACAGGATCGCTTACATCTAAGCCAACATTAAAACAATCAAATAATTAAGTACATAGAAGAAGCAACATCTTGCGTAAATGCTTGCCAGAACTGAGATTAGGGAGACCTTAATAGGACAGATTTTATTGTGATGCAAACGACAAGGAATTATGAATTGACAGGATCGCTTACATCTAAGCCAACATTAAAACAATCAAATAATTAAGTACATAGAAGAAGCAACATCTTGCGTAAATGCTTCCCAGAACTGAGATTAGGGAGACCTTAATAGGACAGATTTTATTGTGTTGCAAACGACAAGGAATTATGAATTGACAGGATCGCTTACATCTAAGCCAACATTAAAACAATCAAATAATTAAGTACATAGAAGAAGCAACATCTTGCGTAAATGCTTCCCAGTACTGAGATTAGGGAGACCTTAATAGGACAGATTTTATTGTGATGCAAACGACAAGGAATTATGAATTGACAGGATCGGTTACATCTAAGCCAACATTAAAACAATCAAATAATTAAGTACATAGAAAAAGCAAAATCTTGCGTAAATGCTTGCCAGAACTGAGATTAGGGAGACCTTAATAGGACAGATTTTATTGTGATGCAAACGACAAGGAATTATGAATTGACAGGATCGCTTACATCTAAGCCAACATTAAAACAATCAAATAATTAAGTACATAGAAGAAGCAACATCTTGCGTAAATGCTTGCCAGAACTGAGATTAGGGAGACCTTAATAGGACAGATTTTATTGTGATACAAACGACAAGGAATTATGAATTGACAGGATCGCTTACATCTAAGCCAACATTAAAACAATCAAATAATTAAGTACATAGAAGAAGCAACATCTTGCGTAAATGCTTGCCAGAACTGAGATTAGGGAGACCTTAATAGGACAGATTTTATTGTGATGCATACGACAAGGAATTATGAATTGACAGGATCGCTTACATCTAAGCCAACATTAAAACAATCAAATAATTAAGTACATAGAAGAAGCAACATCTTGCGTAAATGCTTGCCAGAACTGAGATTAGGGAGATCTTAATAGGACCGATTTTATTGTGATGCAAACGACAAGGAATTATGAATTGACAGGATCGCTTACATCTCAGCCAACATTAAAACAATCAAATAATTAAGTACATAGAAGAAGCAAAATCTTGCGTAAATGCTTGCCAGAACTGAGATTAGGGAGACCTTAATAGGACAGATTTTATTGTGATGCAAACGACAAGGAATTATGAATTCACAGGATCGCTTACATCTAAGCCAACATTAAAACAATCAAATAATTAAGTACATAGAAGATGCAACATCTTGCGTAAATGCTTGCCAGAACTGAGATTAGGGAGATCTTAATAGGACAGATTTTATTGTGATTCAAACGACAAGGAATTATGAATTGACAGGATCGGTTATATCTAAGACAACATTAAAACAATCAAATAATTAAGTACATAGAAGAAGCAACATCTTGCGTAAATGCTTGCCAGAACTGAGATTAGGGAGATCTTAATAGGACAGATTTTATTGTGATGCAAACGACAAGGAATTATGAATTGACAGGATCGGTTACATCTAAGCCATCATTAAAACAATCAAATAATTAAGTACATAGAAGAAGCCACATCTTGCGTAAATGCATCCCAGAACTGAGATTAGGGAGACCTTAATAGGACAGATTTTATTGTGATGCAAACGACAAGGAATTATGAATTGACAGGATCGGTTATATCTAAGACAACATTAAAACAATCAAACAATTAAGTACATAGAAGAAGCAACATCTTGCGTCAATGCTTGCCAGAACTGAGATTAGGGAGATCTTAATAGGACAAATTTTATTGTGATGCAAACGACAAGGAATTATGAATTGACAGGATCGGTTACATCTAAGCCATCATTAAAACAATCAAATAATTAAGTACATAGAAAAAGCAACATCTTGCGTAAAAGCTTGCCAGAACTGAGATTAGGGAGATCTTAATAGGACAGATTTTATTGTGATGCAAACGACAAGGAATTATGAATTGACAGGATCGCTTACATCTAAGCCAACATTAAAAAAAATCAAATAATTAAGTACATAGAAGATGCAACATCTTGCGTAAATGCTTGCCAGAACTGAGATTAGGGAGAGCTTAATAGGACAGATTTTATTGTGATGCAAACGACAAGGAATTATGAATTGACAGGATCGGTTACATCTAAGCCATCATTAAAACAATCAAATAATTAAGTACATAGAAGAAGCAACATCTTGCGTAAATGCTTGCCAGAACTGAGATTAGGGAGATCTTAATAGGACAGATTTTATTGTGATGCAAACGACAAGGAATTGTGAATTGACAGGATCGGTTACATCTAAGCCAACATTAAAACAATCAAATAATTAAGTACATAGAAGAAGCAACATCTTGCGTAAATGCTTGCCAGAACTGAGATTAGGGAGATCTTAATAGGACAGATTTTATTGTGATGCAAACGACAAGGAATTATGAATTGACAGGATCGCTTACATCTAAGCCAACATTAAAACAATCAAATAATTAAGTACATAGAAGAAGCAACATCTTGCGTAAATGCTTGCCAGAACTGAGATTAGGGAGACCTTAATAGGACAGATTTTATTGTGATGCAAACGACAAGGAATTATGAATTGACAGGATCGGTTATATCTAAGACAACATTAAAACAATCAAATAATTAAGTACATAGAAGAAGCAACATCTTGCGTAAATGCTTGCCAGAACTGAGATTAGGGAGATCTTAATAGGACAGATTTTATTGTGATGCAAACGACAAGAAATTATGAATTGACAGGATCGCTTACATCTAAGCCAACATTAAAACAATCAAATAATTAAGTACATAGAAGAAGCAACATCTTGCGTAAATGCTTGCCAGAACTGAGATTAGGGAGATCTGTATAGGGCAGATTTTATTGTGATGCAAACGACAAGGAATTATGAATTGACAGGATCGGTTACATCTAAGCCAACATTAAAACAATCAAATAATTAAGTACATAGAAGAAGCAACATCTTGCGTAAATGCTTGCCAGAACTGAGATTAGGGAGATCTTAATAGGACAGATTTTATTGTGATGCAAACGACAAGGAATTATGAATTGACAGGATCGCTTACATCTAAGCCAACATTAAAACAATCAAATAATTAAGTACATAGAAGATGCAACATCTTGCGTAAATGCTTGCCAGAACTGAGATTAGGGAGATCTTAATAGGACAGATTTTATTGTGATGCAAACGACAAGGAATTATGAATTGACAGGATCGCTTACATCTAAGCCAACATTAAAACAATCAAATAATTAAGTACATAGAAGAAGCAACATCTTGCGTAAATGCTTGCCAGAACTGAGATTAGGGAGATCTTAACAGGACAGATTTTATTGTGATGCAAACGACAAGGAATTATGAATTGACAGGATCGCTTACATCTAAGCCAACATTAAAACAATCAAATAATTAAGTACATAGAAGTAGCAAAATCTTGCGTAAATGCTTGCCAGAACTGAGATTAGGGAGATCTTAATAGGACAGATTTTATTGTGATGCAAACGACAAGGAATTATGAATTGACAGGATCGCTTACATCTAAGCCAACATTAAAACAATCAAATAATTAAGTACATAGAAGAAGCAACATCTTGCGTAAATGCTTGCCAGAACTGAGATTAGGGAGATCTTAACAGGACAGATTTTATTGTGATGCAAACGACAAGGAATTATGAATTGACAGGATCGCTTACATCTAAGCCAACATTAAAACAATCAAATAATTAAGTACATAGAAGAAGCAAAATCTTGCGTAAATGCTTGCCAGAACTGAGATTAGGGAGATCTTAATAGGACAGATTTTATTGTGATGCAAACGACAAGGAATTATGAATTGACAGGATCGCTTACATCTAAGCCAACATTAAAACAATCAAATAATTAAGTACATAGAAGAAGCAACATCTTGCGTAAATGCTTGCCAGAACTGAGATTAGGGAGATCTTAACAGGACAGATTTTATTGTGATGCAAACGACAAGGAATTATGAATTGACAGGATCGCTTACATCTAAGCCAACATTAAAACAATCAAATAATTAAGTACATAGAAGAAGCAAAATCTTGCGTAAATGCTTGCCAGAACTGAGATTAGGGAGATCTTAATAGGACAGATTTTATTGTGATGCAAACGACAAGGAATTATGAATTGACAGGATCGCTTACATCTAAGCCAACATTAAAACAATCAAATAATTAAGTACATAGAAGAAGCAACATCTTGCGTAAATGCTTGCCAGAACTGAGATTAGGGAGATCTTAACAGGACAGATTTTATTGTGATGCAAACGACAAGGAATTATGAATTGACAGGATCGCTTACATCTAAGCCAACATTAAAACAATCAAATAATTAAGTACATAGAAGAAGCAAAATCTTGCGTAAATGCTTGCCAGAACTGAGATTAGGGAGATCTTAATAGGACAGATTTTATTGTGATGCAAACGACAAGGAATTATGAATTGACAGGATCGCTTACATCTAAGCCATCATTAAAACAATCAAATTATTAAGTACATAGAAGAAGCAAAATCTTGCGTAAATGCTTGCCAGAAATGAGATTAGGGAGATCTTAATAGGACAGATTTTATTGTGATGCAAACGACAAGGAATTATGAATTGACAGGATCGCTTACATCTAAGCCAACATTAAAACAATCAAATAATTAAGTACATAGAAGAAGCAAAATCTTGCGTAAATGCTTGCCAGAAATGAGATTAGGGAGATCTTAACAGGACAGATTTTATTGTGATGCAAACGACAAGGAATTATGAATTGACAGGATCGCTTACATCTAAGCCAACATTAAAACAATCAAATAATTAAGTACATAGAAGTAGCAAAATCTTGCGTAAATGCTTGCCAGAACTGAGATTAGGGAGATCTTAATAGGACAGATTTTATTGTGATGCAAACGACAAGGAATTATGAATTGACAGGATCGCTTACATCTAAGCCAACATTAAAACAATCAAATAATTAAGTACATAGAAGAAGCAACATCTTGCGTAAATGCTTGCCAGAACTGAGATTAGGGAGATCTTAATAGGACAGATTTTATTGTGATGCAAACGACAAGGAATTATGAATTGACAGGATCGCTTACATCTAAGTCAACATTAAAACAATCAAATAATTAAGTACATAGAAGAAGCAAAATCTTGCGTAAATGCTTGCCAGAACTGAGATTAGGGAGATCTTAATAGGACAGATTTTATTGTGATGCAAACGACAAGGAATTATGAATTGACAGGATCGCTTACATCTAAGCCAACATTAAAACAATCAAATAATTAAGTACATAGAAGAAGCAACATCTTGCGTAAATGCTTGCCAGAACTGAGATTAGGGAGATCTTAATAGGACAGATTTTATTGTGATGCAAACGACAAGGAATTATGAATTGACAGGATCGCTTACATCTAAGCCAACATTAAAACAATCAAATAATTAAGTACATAGAAGAAGCAAAATCTTGCGTAAATGCTTGCCAGAACTGAGATTAGGGAGATCTTAATAGGACAGATTTTATTGTGATGCAAACGACAAGGAATTATGAATTGACAGGATCGCTTACATCTAAGCCATCATTAAAACAATCAAATAATTAAGTACATAGAAGAAGCAAAATCTTGCGTAAATGCTTGCCAGAAATGAGATTAGGGAGATCTTAATAGGACAGATTTTATTGTGATGCAAACGACAAGGAATTATGAATTGACAGGATCGCTTACATCTAAGCCAACATTAAAACAATCAAATAATTAAGTACATAGAAGAAGCAAAATCTTGCGTAAATGCTTGCCAGAACTGAGATTAGGGAGATCTTAATAGGACAGATTTTATTGTGATGCAAACGACAAGGAATTATGAATTGACAGGATCGCTTACATCTAAGTCAAGATTAAAACAATCAAATAATTAAGTACATAGAAGAAGCAAAATCTTGCGTAAATGCTTGCCAGAACTGAGATTAGGGAGATCTTAATAGGACAGATTTTATTGTGATGCAAACGACAAAGAATTATGAATTGACAGGATCGCTTACATCTAAGCCATCATTAAAACAATCAAATAATTAAGTACATAGAAGAAGCAAAATCTTGCGTAAATGCTTGCCAGAAATGAGATTAGGGAGATCTTAATAGGACAGATTTTATTGTGATGCAAACGACAAGGAATTATGAATTGACAGGATCGCTTACATCTAAGCCAACATTAAAACAATCAAATAATTAAGTACATAGAAGAAGCAAAATCTTGCGTAAATGCTTGCCAGAAATGAGATTAGGGAGATCTTAATAGGACAGATTTTATTGTGATGCAAACGACAAGGAATTATGAATTGACAGGATCGCTTACATCTAAGCCAACATTAAAACAATCAAATAATTAAGTACATAGAAGTAGCAAAATCTTGCGTAAATGCTTGCCAGAACTGAGATTAGGGAGATCTTAATAGGACAGATTTTATTGTGATGCAAACGACAAGGAATTATGAATTGACAGGATCGCTTACATCTAAGTCAACATTAAAACAATCAAATAATTAAGTACATAGAAGAAGCAACATCTTGCGTAAATGCTTGCCAGAACTGAGATTAGGGAGATCTTAATAGGACAGATTTTATTGTGATGCAAACGACAAGGAATTATGAATTGACAGGATCGCTTACATCTAAGTCAACATTAAAACAATCAAATAATTAAGTACATAGAAGAAGCAACATCTTGCGTAAATGCTTGCCAGAACTGAGATTAGGGAGATCTTAATAGGACAGATTTTATTGTGATGCAAACGACAAGGAATTATGAATTGACAGGATCGCTTACATCTAAGTCAAGATTAAAACAATCAAATAATTAAGTACATAGAAGAAGCAACATCTTGCGTAAATGCTTGCCAGAACTGAGATTAGGGAGATCTTAATAGGACAGATTTTATTGTGATGCAAACGACAAGGAATTATGAATTGACAGGATCGCTTACATCTAAGCCAACATTAAAACAATCAAATAATTAAGTACATAGAAGAAGCAAAATCTTGCGTAAATGCTTGCCAGAACTGAGATTAGGGAGATCTTAATAGGACAGATTTTATTGTGATGCAAACGACAAGGAATTATGAATTGACAGGATCGCTTACATCTAAGTCAAGATTAAAACAATCAAATAATTAAGTACATAGAAGAAGCAAAATCTTGCGTAAATGCTTGCCAGAACTGAGATTAGGGAGATCTTAATAGGACAGATTTTATTGTGATGCAAACGACAAAGAATTATGAATTGACAGGATCGCTTACATCTAAGCCATCATTAAAACAATCAAATAATTAAGTACATAGAAGAAGCAAAATCTTGCGTAAATGGTTGCCAGAAATGAGATTAGGGAGATCTTAATAGGACAGATTTTATTGTGATGCAAACGACAAGGAATTATGAATTGACAGGATCGCTTACATCTAAGCCAACATTAAAACAATCAAATAATTAAGTACATAGAAGAAGCAAAATCTTGCGTAAATGCTTGCCAGAAATGAGATTAGGGAGATCTTAATAGGACAGATTTTATTGTGATGCAAACGACAAGGAATTATGAATTGACAGGATCGCTTACATCTAAGCCAACATTAAAACAATCAAATAATTAAGTACATAGAAGTAGCAAAATCTTGCGTAAATGCTTGCCAGAACTGAGATTAGGGAGATCTTAATAGGACAGATTTTATTGTGATGCAAACGACAAGGAATTATGAATTGACAGGATCGCTTACATCTAAGTCAACATTAAAACAATCAAATAATTAAGTACATAGAAGAAGCAACATCTTGCGTAAATGCTTGCCAGAACTGAGATTAGGGAGATCTTAATAGGACAGATTTTATTGTGATGCAAACGACAAGGAATTATGAATTGACAGGATCGCTTACATCTAAGCCAACATTAAAACAATCAAATAATTAAGTACATAGAAGAAGCAAAATCTTGCGTAAATGCTTGCCAGAACTGAGATTAGGGAGATCTTAATAGGACAGATTTTATTGTGATGCAAACGACAAGGAATTATGAATTGACAGGATCGCTTACATCTAAGTCAAGATTAAAACAATCAAATAATTAAGTACATAGAAGAAGCAAAATCTTGCGTAAATGCTTGCCAGAACTGAGATTAGGGAGATCTTAATAGGACAGATTTTATTGTGATGCAAACGACAAGGAATTATGAATTGACAGGATCGGTTATATCTAAGACAACATTAAAACAATCAAATAATTAAGTACATAGAAGAAGCAACATCTTGCGTAAATGCTTGCCAGAACTGAGATTAGGGAGATCTTAATAGGACAGATTTTATTGTGATGCAAACGACAAGGAATTATGAATTGACAGGATCGGTTATATCTAAGACAACATTAAAACAATCAAATAATTAAGTACATAGAAGAAGCAACATCTTGCGTAAATGCTTGCCAGAACTGAGATTAGGGAGATCTTAATAGGACAGATTTTATTGTGATGCAAACGACAAGGAATTATGAATTGACAGGATCGGTTACATCTAAGCCATCATTAAAACAATCAAATAATTAAGTACATAGAAGAAGCCACATCTTGCGTAAATGCTTCCCAGAACTGAGATTAGGGAGACCTTAATAGGACAGATTTTATTGTGATGCAAACGACAAGGAATTATGAATTGACAGGATCGGTTATATCTAAGACAACATTAAAACAATCAAATAATTAAGTACATAGAAGAAGCAACATCTTGCGTAAATGCTTGCCAGAACTGAGATTAGGGAGATCTTAATAGGACAGATTTTATTGTGATGCAAGCGACAAGAAATTATGAATTGACAGGATCGATAACATCTAAGCCAACATTAAAACAATCAAATAATTAAGTACATAGAAGAAGCAACATCTTGCGTAAATGCTTGCCAGAACTGAGATTAGGGAGATCTTAATAGGGCAGATTTTATTGTGATGCAAACGACAAGGAATTATGAATTGACAGGATCGGTTACATCTAAGCCAACATTAAAACAATCAAATAATTAAGTACATAGAAGAAGCAACATCTTGCGTAAATGCTTGCCAGAACTGAGATTAGGGAGATCTTAATAGGACAGATTTTATTGTGATGCAAACGACAAGGAATTATGAATTGAAAGATCGGTTACATCTAAGCCATCATTAAAACAATCAAATAATTAAGTACATAGAAAAAGCAACATCTTGCGTAAATGCTTGCCAGAACTGAGATTAGGGAGATCTTAATAGGACAGATTTTATTGTGATGCAAACGACAAGGAATTATGAATTGACAGGATCGGTTATATCTAAGACAACATTAAAACAATCAAATAATTAAGTACATAGAAGAAGCAACATCTTGCGTAAATGCGTGCCAGAACTGAGATTAGGGAGATCTTAATAGGACAGATTTTATTGTGATGCAAACGACAAGGAATTATGAATTGACAGGATCGGTTATATCTAAGACAACATTAAAACAATCAAATAATTAAGTACATAGAAGAAGCAACATCTTGCGTAAATGCTTGCCAGAACTGAGATTAGCGAGATCTTAATAGGACAGATTTTATTGTGATGCAAACGACAAGGAATTATGAATTGACAGGATCGGTTACATCTAAGCCATCATTAAAACAATCTAATAATTAAGTACATAGAAGAAGCCACATCTTGCGTAAATGCTTCCCAGAACTGAGATTAGGGAGACCTTAATAGGACAGATTTTATTGTGATGCAAACGACAAGGAATTATGAATTGACAGGATCGGTTATATCTAAGACAACATTAAAACAATCAAATAATTAAGTACATAGAAGAAGCAACATCTTGCGTAAATGCTTGCCAGAACTGAGATTAGGGAGATCTTAATAGGACAGATTTTATTGTGATGCAAACGACAAGAAATTATGAATTGACAGGATCGCTTACATCTAAGCCAACATCAAAACAATCAAATAATTAAGTACATAGAAGAAGCGACATCTTGCGTAAATGCTTGCCAGAACTGAGATTAGGGAGATCTTAATAGGGCAGATTTTATTGTGATGCAAACGACAAGGAATTATGAATTGACAGGATCGGTTACATCTAAGCCAACATTAAAACAATCAAATAATTAAGTACATAGAAGAAGCAACATCTTGCGTAAATGCTTGCCAGAACTGAGATTAGGGAGATCTTAATAGGACAGATTTTATTGTGATGCAAACGACAAGGAATTATGAATTGAAAGATCGGTTACATCTAAGCCATCATTAAAACAATCAAATAATTAAGTACATAGAAAAAGCAACATCTTGCGTAAATGCTTGCCAGAACTGAGATTAGGGAGATCTTAATAGGACAGATTTTATTGTGATGCAAACGACAAGGAATTATGAATTGACAGGATCGCTTACATCTAAGCCAACATTAAAACAATCAAATAATTAAGTACATAGAAGAAGCAACATCTTGCGTAAATGCTTGCCAGAACTGAGATTAGGGAGATCTGAATAGGACAGATTTTATTGTGATGCAAACGACCAGGAATTATGAATTGACAGGATCGCTTACATCTAAGCCAACATTAAAACAATCAAATAATTAAGTACATAGAAGAAGCAAAATCTTGCGTAAATGTTTGCCAGAACTGAGATTAGGGAGATCTTAATAGGACAGATTTTATTGTGATGCAAACGACAAGGAATTATGAATTGACAGGATCGCTTACATCTAAGCCAACATTAAAAAAATCAAATAATTAAGTACATAGAAAATGCAACATCTTGGGTAAATGCTTGCCAGAACTGAGATTAGGGAGATCTTAATAGGACAGATTTTATTGTGATGCAAACGACAAGGAATTATGAATTGACAGGATCGCTTACATCTAAGCCAACATTAAAACAATCAAATAATTAAGTACATAGAAGAAGCAACATCTTGCGTAAATGCTTGCCAGAACTGAGATTAGGGAGATCTTAATAGGACAGATTTTATTGTGATGTAAACGACAAGGAATTATGAAAAGACAGGATCGCTTACATCTAAGCCAACATTAAAACAATCAAATAATTAAGTACATAGAAGAAGCAAAATCTTGCGTAAATGCTTGCCAGAACTGAGATTAGGGAGATCTTAATAGGACAGATTTTATTGTGATGCAAACGACAAGGAATTATAAATTGACAGGATCGCTTACATCTAAGTCAACATTAAAACAATCAAATAATTAAGTACATAAAAGAAGCAACATCTTGCGTAAATGCTTGCCAGAACTGAGATTAGGGAGATCTTTATAGGACAGATTTTATTGTGATGCAAACGACAAGGAATTATGAATTGACAGGATCGCTTACATCTAAGCCAACATTAAAACAATCAAATAATTAAGTACATAGAAGAAGCAAAATCTTGCGTAAATGCTTGCCAGAACTGAGATTAGGGAGATCTTAATAGGACAGATTTTATTGTGATGCAAACGACAAGGAATTATGAATTGACAGGATCGCTTACATCTAAGCCAACATTAAAACAATCAAATAATTAAGTACATAGAAGAAGCAACATCTTGCGTAAATGCTTGCCAGAACTGAGATTAGGGAGATCTTAATAGGACAGATTTTATTGTGATGCAAACGACAAAGAATTATGAATTGACAGGATCGCTTACATCTAAGCCAACATTAAAACAATCAAATAATTAAGTACATAGAAGAAGCAAAATCTTGCGTAAATGCTTGCCAGAACTGAGATTAGGGAGATCTTAATAGGACAGATTTTATTGTGATGCAAACGACAAAGAATTATGAATTGACAGGATCGCTTACATCTAAGCCATCATTAAAACAATCAAATAATTAAGTACATAGAAGAAGCAAAATCTTGCGTAAATGCTTGCCAGAACTGAGATTAGGGAGATCTTAATAGGACAGATTTTATTGTGATGCAAACGACAAGGAATTATGAATTGACAGGATCGCTTACATCTAAGCCAACATTAAAATAATCAAATAATTAAGTACATAGAAGATGCAAAATCTTGCGTAAATGCTTGCCAGAACTGAGATTAGGGAGATCTTAATAGGACAGATTTTATTGTGATGCAAACGACAAGGAATTATGAATTGACAGGATCGGTTACATCTAAGCCAACATTAAAACAATCAAATAATTAAGTATATAGAAGATGCAACATCTTGCGTAAATGCTTGCCAGAACTGAGATTAGGGAGATCTTAATAGGACAGATTTTATTGTGATGCAAACGACAAGGAATTATGAATTGACAGGATCGCTTACATCTAAGCCAACATTAAATCAATCAAATAATTAAGTACATAGAAGAAGCAAAATCTTGCGTAAATGCTTGCCAGAACTGAGATTAGGGAGATCTTAATAGGACAGATTTTATTGTGATGCAAACGACAAGGAATTATGAATTGACAGGATCGCTTACATCTAAGCCAACATTAAAACAATCAAATAATTAAGTACATAGAAGAAGCAACATCTTGCGTAAATGCTTGCCAGAACTGAGATTAGGGAGATCTTAATAGGACAGATTTTATTGTGATGCAAACGACAAAGAATTATGAATTGACAGGATCGCTTACATCTAAGCCAACATTAAAACAATCAAATAATTAAGTACATAGAAGAAGCAAAATCTTGCGTAAATGCTTGCCAGAACTGAGATTAGGGAGATCTTAATAGGACAGATTTTATTGTGATCAAACGACAAGGAATTATGAATTGACAGGATCGCTTACATCTAAGCCAACATTAAAACAATCAAATAATTAAGTACATAGAAGAAGCAAAATCTTGCGTAAATGCTTGCCAGAACTGAGATTAGGGAGATCTTAATAGGACAGATTTTATTGTGATGCAAACGACAAGGAATTATGAATTGACAGGATCGCTTACATCTAAGCCAACATTAAAACAATCAAATAATTAAGTACATAGAAGAAGCAAAATCTTGCGTAAATGCTTGCCAGAACTGAGATTAGGGAGATCTTAATAGGACAGATTTTATTGTGATGCAAACGACAAGGAATTATGAATTGACAGGATCGCTTACATCTAAGCCATCATTAAAACAATCAAATAATTAAGTACATAGAAGAAGCAAAATCTTGCGTAAATGCTTGCCAGAACTGAGATTAGGGAGATCTTAATAGGACAGATTTTATTGTGATGCAAACGACAAGGAATTATGAATTGACAGGATCGCTGACATCTAAGCCAACATTAAAACAATCAAATAATTAAGTACATAGAAGAAGCAAAATCTTGCGTAAATGCTTGCCAGAACTGAGATTAGGGAGATCTTAATAGGACAGATTTTATTGTGATGCAAACGACAAGGAATTATGAATTGACAGGATCGCTTACATCTAAGCCAACATTAAAACAATCAAATAATTAAGTACATAGAAGATGCAACATCTTGCGTAAATGCTTGCCAGAACTGAGATTAGGGAGATCTTAATAGGACAGATTTTATTGTGATGCAAACGACAAGGAATTATGAATTGACAGGATCGCTTACATCTAAGCCAACATTAAAACAATCAAATAATTAAGTACATAGAAGAAGCAACATCTTGCGTAAATGCTTGCCAGAACTGAGATTAGGGAGATCTTAATAGGACAGATTTTATTGTGATGCAAACGACAAGGAATTATGAATTGACAGGATCGCTTACATCTAAGCCAACATTAAAACAATCAAATAATTAAGTATATAGAAGATGCAACATCTTGCGTAAATGCTTGCCAGAACTGAGATTAGGGAGATCTTAATAGGACAGATTTTATTGTGATGCAAACGACAAGGAATTATGAATTGAGAGGATCGCTTACATCTAAGCCAACATTAAAACAATCAAATAATTAAGTACATAGAAGAAGCAAAATCTTGCGTAAATGCTTGCCAGAACTGAGATTAGGGAGATCTTAATAGGACAGATTTTATTGTGATGCAAACGACAAGGAATTATGAATTGACAGGATCGTTTACATCTAAGCCATCATTAAAACAATCAAATAATTAAGTACATAGAAGAAGCAAAATCTTGCGTAAATGCTTGCCAGAACTGAGATTAGGGAGATCTTAATAGGACAGATTTTATTGTGATGCAAACGACAAGGAATTATGAATTGACAGGATCGCTTACATCTAAGCCAACATTAAAACAATCAAATAATTAAGTACATAGAAGAAGCAAAATCTTGCGTAAATGCTTGCCAGAACTGAGATTAGGGAGATCTTAATAGGACAGATTTTATTGTGATGCAAACGACAAGGAATTATGAATTGACAGGATCGCTTACATCTAAGCCAACATTAAAACAATCAAATAATTAAGTACATAGAAGAAGCAAAATCTTGCGTAAATGCTTGCCAGAACTGAGATTAGGGAGATCTTAATAGGACAGATTTTATTGTGATGCAAACGACAAGTAATTATGAATTGACAGGATCGCTTACATCTAAGCCAACATTAAAACAATCAAATACTTAAGTACATAGAAGATGCAACATCTTGCGTAAATGCTTGCCAGAACTGAGATTAGGGAGATCTTAATAGGACAGATTTTATTGTGATGCAAACGACAAGGAATTATGAATTGAGAGGATCGCTTACATCTAAGCCAACATTAAAACAATCAAATAATTAAGTACATAGAAGAAGCAAAATCTTGCGTAAATGCTTGCCAGAACTGAGATTAGGGAGATCTTAATAGGACAGATTTTATTGTGATGCAAACGACAAGGAATTATGAATTGACAGGATCGCTTACATCTAAGCCAACATTAAAACAATCAAATAATTAAGTACATAGAAGAAGCAAAATCTTGCGTAAATGCTTGCCAGAACTGAGATTAGGGAGATCTTAATAGGACAGATTTTATTGTGATGCAAACGACAAGGAATTATGAATTGACAGGATCGCTTACATCTAAGCCAACATTAAAACAATCAAATAATTAAGTACATAGAAGAAGCAACATCTTGCGTAAATGCTTGCCAGAACTGAGATTAGGGAGATCTTAATAGGACAGATTTTATTGTGATGCAAACGACAAAGAATTATGAATTGACAGGATCGCTTACATCTAAGCCAACATTAAAACAATCAAATAATTAAGTACATAGAAGAAGCAAAATCTTGCGTAAATGCTTGCCAGAACTGAGATTAGGGAGATCTTAATAGGACAGATTTTATTGTGATCAAACGACAAGGAATTATGAATTGACAGGATCGCTTACATCTAAGCCAACATTAAAACAATCAAATAATTAAGTACATAGAAGAAGCAAAATCTTGCGTAAATGCTTGCCAGAACTGAGATTAGGGAGATCTTAATAGGACAGATTTTATTGTGATGCAAACGACAAGGAATTATGAATTGACAGGATCGCTTACATCTAAGCCAACATTAAAACAATCAAATAATTAAGTACATAGAAGAAGCAAAATCTTGCGTAAATGCTTGCCAGAACTGAGATTAGGGAGATCTTAATAGGACAGATTTTATTGTGATGCAAACGACAAGGAATTATGAATTGACAGGATCGCTTACATCTAAGCCATCATTAAAACAATCAAATAATTAAGTACATAGAAGAAGCAAAATCTTGCGTAAATGCTTGCCAGAACTGAGATTAGGGAGATCTTAATAGGACAGATTTTATTGTGATGCAAACGACAAGGAATTATGAATTGACAGGATCGCTGACATCTAAGCCAACATTAAAACAATCAAATAATTAAGTACATAGAAGAAGCAAAATCTTGCGTAAATGCTTGCCAGAACTGAGATTAGGGAGATCTTAATAGGACAGATTTTATTGTGATGCAAACGACAAGGAATTATGAATTGACAGGATCGCTTACATCTAAGCCAACATTAAAACAATCAAATAATTAAGTACATAGAAGATGCAACATCTTGCGTAAATGCTTGCCAGAACTGAGATTAGGGAGATCTTAATAGGACAGATTTTATTGTGATGCAAACGACAAGGAATTATGAATTGACAGGATCGCTTACATCTAAGCCAACATTAAAACAATCAAATAATTAAGTACATAGAAGAAGCAAAATCTTGCGTAAATGCTTGCCAGAACTGAGATTAGGGAGATCTTAATAGGACAGATTTTATTGTGATGCAAACGACAAGGAATTATGAATTGACAGGATCGCTTACATCTAAGCCATCATTAAAACAATCAAATAATTAAGTACATAGAAGAAGCAAAATCTTGCGTAAATGCTTGCCAGAACTGAGATTAGGGAGATCTTAATAGGACAGATTTTTTTGTTATGCAAACGACAAGGAATTATGAATTGACAGGATCGCTGACATCTAAGCCAACATTAAAACAATCAAATAATTAAGTACATAGAAGAAGCAAAATCTTGCGTAAATGCTTGCCAGAACTGAGATTAGGGAGATCTTAATAGGACAGATTTTATTGTGATGCAAACGACAAGGAATTATGAATTGACAGGATCGCTTACATCTAAGCCAACATTAAAACAATCAAATAATTAAGTACATAGAAGATGCAACATCTTGCGTAAATGCTTGCCAGAACTGAGATTAGGGAGATCTTAATAGGACAGATTTTATTGTGATGCAAACGACAAGGAATTATGAATTGACAGGATCGCTTACATCTAAGCCAACATTAAAACAATCAAATAATTAAGTACATAGAAGAAGCAACATCTTGCGTAAATGCTTGCCAGAACTGAGATTAGGGAGATCTTAATAGGACAGATTTTATTGTGATGCAAACGACAAGGAATTATGAATTGACAGGATCGCTTACATCTAAGCCAAAATTAAAACAATCAAATAATTAAGTATATAGAAGATGCAACATCTTGCGTAAATGCTTGCCAGAACTGAGATTAGGGAGATCTTAATAGGACAGATTTTATTGTGATGCAAACGACAAGGAATTATGAATTGAGAGGATCGCTTACATCTAAGCCAACATTAAAACAATCAAATAATTAAGTACATAGAAGAAGCAAAATCTTGCGTAAATGCTTGCCAGAACTGAGATTAGGGAGATCTTAATAGGACAGATTTTATTGTGATGCAAACGACAAGGAATTATGAATTGACAGGATCGCTTACATCTAAGCCATCATTAAAACAATCAAATAATTAAGTACATAGAAGAAGCAAAATCTTGCGTAAATGCTTGCCAGAACTGAGATTAGGGAGATCTTAATAGGACAGATTTTATTGTGATGCAAACGACAAGGAATTATGAATTGACAGGATCGCTTACATCAAAGCCAACATTAAAACAATCAAATAATTAAGTACATAGAAGAAGCAAAATCTTGCGTAAATGCTTGCCAGAACTGAGATTAGGGAGATCTTAATAGGACAGATTTTATTGTGATGCAAACGACAAGGAATTATGAATTGACAGGATCGCTTACATCTAAGCCAACATTAAAACAATCAAATAATTAAGTACATAGAAGAAGCAAAATCTTGCGTAAATGCTTGCCAGAACTGAGATTAGGGAGATCTTAATAGGACAGATTTTATTGTGATGCAAACGACAAGGAATTATGAATTGACAGGATCGCTTACATCTAAGCCAACATTAAAACAATCAAATACTTAAGTACATAGAAGATGCAACATCTTGCGTAAATGCTTGCCAGAACTGAGATTAGGGAGATCTTAATAGGACAGATTTTATTGTGATGCAAACGACAAGGAATTATGAATTGACAGGATCGCTTACATCTAAGCCAACATTAAAACAATCAAATAATTAAGTACATAGAAGAAGCAAAATCTTGCGTAAATGCTTGCCAGAACTGAGATTAGGGAGATCTTAATAGGACAGATTTTATTGTGATGCAAACGACAAGGAATTATGAATTGACAGGATCGCTTACATCTAAGCCAACATTAAAACAATCAAATAATTAAGTACATAGAAGAAGCAAAATCTTGCGTAAATGCTTGCCAGAACTGAGATTAGGGAGATCTTAATAGGACAGATTTTATTGTGATGCAAACGACAAGGAATTATGAATTGACAGGATCGCTTACATCTAAGCCAACATTAAAACAATCAAATAATTAAGTACATAGAAGAAGCAAAATCTTGCGTAAATGCTTGCCAGAACTGAGATTAGGGAGATCTTAATAGGACAGATTTTATTGTGATGCAAACGACAAGGAATTATGAATTGACAGGATCGCTTACATCTAAGCCAACATTAAAACAATCAAATAATTAAGTACATAGAAGAAGCAAAATCTTGCGTAAATGCTTGCCAGAACTGAGATTAGGGAGATCTTAATAGGACAGATTTTATTGTGATGCAAACGACAAGGAATTATGAATTGACAGGATCGCTTACATCTAAGCCAACATTAAAACAATCAAATAATTAAGTACATAGAAGAAGCAAAATCTTGCGTAAATGCTTGCCAGAACTGAGATTAGGGAGATCTTAATAGGACAGATTTTATTGTGATGCAAACGACAAGGAATTATGAATTGACAGGATCGCTTACATCTAAGCCAACATTAAAACAATCAAATAATTAAGTACATAGAAGAAGCAAAATCTTGCGTAAATGCTTGCCAGAACTGAGATTAGGGAGATCTTAATAGGACAGATTTTATTGTGATGCAAACGACAAGGAATTATGAATTGACAGGATCGCTTACATCTAAGCCAACATTAAAACAATCAAATAATTAATTACATAGAAGAAGCAAAATCTTGCGTAAATGCTTGCCAGAACTGAGATTAGGGAGATCTTAATAGGACAGATTTTATTGTGATGCAAACGACAAGGAATTATGAATTGACAGGATCGCTTACATCTAAGCCAACATTAAAACAATCAAATAATTAAGTACATAGAAGATGCAACATCTTGCGTAAATGCTTGCCAGAACTGAGATTAGGGAGATCTTAATAGGACAGATTTTATTGTGATGCAAACGACAAGGAATTATGAATTGACAGGATCGCTTACATCTAAGCCAACATTAAAACAATCAAATAATTAAGTACATAGAAGAAGCAAAATCTTGCGTAAATGCTTGCCAGAACTGAGATTAGGGAGATCTTAATAGGACAGATTTTATTGTGATGCAAACGACAAGGAATTATGAATTGACAGGATCGCTTACATCTAAGCCATCATTAAAACAATCAAATAATTAAGTACATAGAAGAAGCAAAATCTTGCGTAAATGCTTGCCAGAACTGAGATTAGGGAGATCTTAATAGGACAGATTTTATTGTGATGCAAACGACAAGGAATTATGAATTGACAGGATCGCTTACATCTAAGCCAACATTAAAACAATCAAATAATTAAGTACATAGAAGAAGCAAAATCTTGCGTAAATGCTTGCCAGAACTGAGATTAGGGAGATCTTAATAGGACAGATTTTATTGTGATGCAAACGACAAGGAATTATGAATTGACAGGATCGCTTACATCTAAGCCATCATTAAAACAATCAAATAATTTAGTACATAGAAGTAGCAAAATCTTGCGTAAATGCTTGCCAGAACTGAGATTAGGGAGATCTTAATAGGACAGATTTTATTGTGATGCAAACGACAAGGAATTATGAATTGACAGGATCGCTTACATCTAAGTCAACATTAAAACAATCAAATAATTAAGTACATAGAAGAAGCAAAACCTTGCGTAAATGCTTGCCAGAACTGAGATTAGGGAGATCTTAATAGGACAGATTTTATTGTGATGCAAACGACAAGGAATTATGAATTGACAGGATCGGTTACATCTAAGTCAACATTAAAACAATCAAATAATTAAGTACATAGAAGAAGCAAAATCTTGCGTAAATACTTGCCAGAACTGAGATTAGGGAGATCTTAATAGGACAGATTTTATTGTGATGCAAACGACAAGGAATTATGAATTGACAGGATCGCTTACATCTAAGCCATCATTAAAACAATCAAATAATTAAGTACATAGAAGAAGCAAAATCTTGCGTAAATGCTTGCCAGAACTGAGATTAGGGAGATCTTAATAGGACAGATTTTATTGTGATGCAAACGACAAGGAATTATGAATTGACAGGATCGCTTACATCTAAGCCAACATTAAAACAATCAAATAATTAAGTACATAGAAGAAGAAAAATCTTGCGTAAATGCTTGCCAGAACTGAGATTAGGGAGATCTTAATAGGACAGATTTTATTGTGATGCAAACGACAAGGAATTATGAATTGACAGGATCGCTTACATCTAAGCCAACATTAAAACAATCAAATAATTAAGTACATAGAAGATGCAACATCTTGCGTAAATGCTTGCCAGAACTGAGATTAGGGAGATCTTAATAGGACAGATTTTATTGTGATGCAAACGACAAGGAATTATGAATTGACAGGATCGCTTACATCTAAGCCAACATTAAAACAATCAAATAATTAAGTACATAGAAGAAGCAAAATCTTGCGTAAATGCTTGCCAGAACTGAGATTAGGGAGATCTTAATAGGACAGATTTTATTGTGATGCAAACGACAAGGAATTATGAATTGACAGGATCGCTTACATCTAAGCCAACATTAAAACAATCAAATAATTAAGTACATAGAAGATGCAACATCTTGCGTAAATGCTTGCCAGAACTGAGATTAGGGAGATCTTAATAGGACAGATTTTATTGTGATGCAAACGACAAGGAATTATGAATTGACAGGATCGCTTACATCTAAGCCAACATTAAAACAATCAAATAATTAAGTACATAGAAGATGCAACATCTTGCGTAAATGCTTGCCAGAACTGAGATTAGGGAGATCTTAATAGGACAGATTTTATTGTGATGCAAACGACAATGAATTATGAATTGACAGGATCGCTTACATCTAAGCCAACATTAAAACAATCAAATAATTAAGTACATAGAAGAAGCAAAATCTTGCGTAAATGCTTGCCAGAACTGAGATTAGGGAGATCTTAATAGGACAGATTTTATTGTGATGCAAACGACAAGGAATTATGAATTGACAGGATCGCTTACATCTAAGCCATCATTAAAACAATCAAATAATTAAGTACATAGAAGAAGCAAAATCTTGCGTAAATGCTTGCCAGAACTGAGATTAGGGAGATCTTAATAGGACAGATTTTATTGTGATGCAAACGACAAGGAATTATGAATTGACAGGATCGCTTACATCTAAGCCAACATTAAAACAATCAAATAATTAAGTACATAGAAGAAGCAAAATCTTGCGTAAATGCTTGCCAGAACTGAGATTAGGGAGATCTTAATAGGACAGATTTTATTGTGATGCAAACGACAAGGAATTATGAATTGACAGGATCGCTTACATCTAAGCCAACATTAAAACAATCAAATAATTAAGTACATAGAAGATGCAACATCTTGCGTAAATGCTTGCCAGAACTGAGATTAGGGAGATCTTAATAGGACAGATTTTATTGTGATGCAAACGACAAGGAATTATGAATTGACAGGATCGCTTACATCTAAGCCAACATTAAAACAATCAAATAATTAAGTACATAGAAGAAGCAAAATCTTGCGTAAATGCTTGCCAGAACTGAGATTAGGGAGATCTTAATAGGACAGATTTTATTGTGATGCAAACAACAAGGAATTATGAATTGACAGGATCGCTTACATCTAAGCCATCATTAAAACAATCAAATAATTAAGTACATAGAAGAAGCAAAATCTTGCGTAAATGCTTGCCAGAACTGAGATTAGGGAGATCTTAATAGGACAGATTTTATTGTGATGCAAACGACAAGGAATTATGAATTGACAGGATCGCTTACATCTAAGCCATCATTAAAACAATCAAATCTTTAAGTACATAGAAGAAGCAAAATCTTGCGTAAATGCTTGCCAGAAATGAGATTAGGGAGATCTTAATAGGACAGATTTTATTGTGATGCAAACGACAAGGAATTATGAATTGACAGGATCGCTTACATCTAAGCCAACATTAAAACAATCAAATAATTAAGTACATAGAAGAAGCAAAATCTTGCGTAAATGCTTGCCAGAACTGAGATTAGGGAGATCTTAATAGGACAGATTTTACTGTGATGCAAACGACAAGGAATTATGAATTGACAGGATCGCTTACATCTAAGCCAACATTAAAACAATCAAATAATTAAGTACATAGAAGATGCAACATCTTGCGTAAATGCTTGCCAGAACTGAGATTAGGGAGATCTTAATAGGACATATTTTATTGTGATGCAAACGACAAGGAATTATGAATTGACAGGATCGCTTACATCTAAGCCAACATTAAAACAATCAAATAATTAAGTACATAGAAGAAGAAAAATCTTGCGTAAATGCTTGCCAGAACTGAGATTAGGGAGATCTTAATAGGACAGATTTTATTGTGATGCAAACGACAAGGAATTATGAATTGACAGGATCGCTTACATCTAAGCCAACATTAAAACAATCAAATAATTAAGTACATAGAAGAAGCAAAATCTTGCGTAAATGCTTGCCAGAACTGAGATTAGGGAGATCTTAATAGGACAGATTTTATTGTGATGCAAACGACAAGGAATTATGAATTGACAGGATCGCTTACATCTAAGCCAACATTAAAACAATCAAATAATTAAGTACATAGAAGATGCAACATCTTGCGTAAATGCTTGCCAGAACTGAGATTAGGGAGATCTTAATAGGACAGAATTTATTGTGATGCAAACGACAAGGAATTATGAATTGACAGGATCGCTTACATCTAAGCCAACATTAAAACAATCAAATAATTAAGTACATAGAAGATGCAACATCTTGCGTAAATGCTTGCCAGAACTGAGATTAGGGAGATCTTAATAGGACAGATTTTATTGTGATGCAAACGACAAGGAATTATGAATTGACAGGATCGCTTACATCTAAGCCATCATTAAAACAATCAAATAATTAAGTACATAGAAGAAGCAAAATCTTGCGTAAATGCTTGCCAGAACTGAGATTAGGGAGATCTTAATAGGACAGATTTTATTGTGATGCAAACGACAAGGAATTATGAATTGACAGGATCGCTTACATCTAAGCCATCATTAAAACAATCAAATAATTAAGTACATAGAAGAAGCAAAATCTTGCGTAAATGCTTGCCAGAAATGAGATTAGGGAGATCTTAATAGGACAGATTTTATTGTGATGCAAACGACAAGGAATTATGAATTGACAGGATCGCTTACATCTAAGCCAACATTAAAACAATGAAATAATTAAGTACATAGAAGAAGCAAAATCTTGCGTAAATGCTTGCCAGAACTGAGATTAGGGAGATCTTAATAGGACAGATTTTATTGTGATGCAAACGACAAGGAATTATGAATTGACAGGATCGCTTACATCTAAGCCATCATTAAAACAATCAAATAATTAAGTACATAGAAGAAGCAAAATCTTGCGTAAATGCTTGCCAGAACTGAGATTAGGGAGATCTTAATAGGACAGATTTTATTGTGATGCAAACGACAAGGAATTATGAATTGACAGGATCGCTTACATCTAAGCCAACATTAAAACAATCAAATAATTGAGTACATAGAAGAAGCAAAATCTTGCGTAAATGCTTGCCAGAACTGAGATTAGGGAGATCTTAATAGGACAGATTTTATTGTGATGCAAACGACAAGGAATTATGAATTGACAGGATCGCTTACATCTAAGCCATCATTAAAACAATCAAATAATTAAGTACATAGAAGAAGCAAAATCTTGCGTAAATGCTTGCCAGAACTGAGATTAGGGAGATCTTAATAGGACAGATTTTATTGTGATGCAAACGACAAGGAATTATGAATTGACAGGATCGCTTACATCTAAGCCAACATTAAAACAATCAAATAATTAAGTACATAGAAGATGCAACATCTTGCGTAAATGCTTGCCAGAACTGAGATTAGGGAGATCTTAATAGGACAGATTTTATTGTGATGCAAACGACAAGGAATTATGAATTGACAGGATCGCTTACATCTAAGCCAACATTAAAACAATCAAATAATTAAGTACATAGAAGAAGAAAAATCTTGCGTTAATGCTTGCCAGAAATGAGATTAGGGAGATCTTAATAGGACAGATTTTATTGTGATGCAAACGACAAGGAGTTATGAATTGACAGGATCGCTTACATCTAAGCCAACATTAAAACAATCAAATAATTAAGTACATAGAAGAAGCAAAATCTTGCGTAAATGCTTGCCAGAACTGAGATTAGGGAGATCTTAATAGGACAGATTTTATTGTGATGCAAACGACAAGGAATTACGAATTGACAGGATCGCTTACATCTAACCCAACATTAAAACAATCAAATAATTAAGTACATAGATGAAGCAAAATCTTGCGTAAATGCTTGCCAGAACTGAGATTAGGGAGATCTTAATAGGACAGATTTTATTGTGATGCAAACGACAAGAAATTATGAATTGACAGGATCGCTTACATCTAAGCCAACATTAAAACAATCAAATAATTAAGTACATAGAAGAAGCAAAATCTGGCGTAAATGCTTGCCAGAACTGAGATTAGGGAGATCTTAATAGGACAGATTTTATTGTGATGCAAACGACAAGAAATTATGAATTGACAGGATCGCTTACATCTAAGCCAACATTAAAACAATCAAATAATTAAGTACATAGAAGAAGCAAAATCTTGCGTAAATGCTTGCCAGAACTGAGATTAGGGAGATCTTAATAGGACAGATTTTATTGTGATGCAAACGACAAGGAATTTTGAATTGACAGGATCGCTTACATCTAACCCAACATTTAAACAATCAAATAATTAAGTACATAGAAGAAGCAAAATCTTGCGTAAATGCTTGCCAGATCTGAGATTAGGGAGATCTTAATAGGACAGATTTTATTGTGATGCAAACGACAAGAAATTATGAATTGACAGGATCGCTTACATCTAAGCCAACATTAAAACAATCAAATAATTAAGTACATAGAAGAAGCAAAATCTTGCGTAAATGCTTGCCAGAACTGAGATTAGGGAGATCTTAATAGGACAGATTTTATTGTAATGCAAACGACAAGGAATTATGAATTGACAGGATCGCTTACATCTAACCCAACATTAAAACAATCAAATAATTAAGTACATAGATGAAGCAAAATCTTGCGTAAATGCTTGCCAGAACTGAGATTAGGGAGATCTTAATAGGACAGATTTTATTGTGATGCAAACGACAAGGAATTATGAATTGACAGGATCGCTTACATCTAACCCAACATTAAAACAATCAAATAATTACGTACATAGATGAAGCAAAATCTTGCGTAAATGCTTGCCAGAACTGAGATTAGGGAGATCTTAATAGGACAGATTTTATTGTGATGCAAACGACAAGGAATTATGAATTGACAGGATCGCTTACATCTAACCCAACATTAAAACAATCAAATAATTAAGTACATAGATGAAGCAAAATCTTGCGTAAATGCTTGCCAGAACTGAGATTAGGGAGATCTTAATAGGACAGATTTTATTGTGATGCAAACGACAAGGAATTATGAATTGACAGGATCGCTTACATCTAACCCAACATTAAAACAATCAAATAATTAAGTACATAGATGAAGCAAAATCTTGCGTAAATGCTTGCCAGAACTGAGATTAGGGAGATCTTAATAGGACAGATTTTATTGTGATGCAAACGACAAGGAATTATGAATTGACAGGATCGCTTACATCTAAGCCAACATTAAAACAATCAAATAATTAAGTACATAGAAGAAGCAACATCTTGCGTAAATGCTTGCCAGAACTGAGATGAGGGAGATCTTAATAGGACAGATTTTATTGTGATGCAAACGACAAGGAATTATGAATTGACAGGATCGGTTACATCTAACCCAACATTAAAACAATCAAATAATTAAGTACATAGAAGAAGCAAAACCTTGCGTAAATGCTTGCCAGAAATGAGATTAGGGAGATCTTAATAGGACAGATTTTATTGTGATGCAAACGACAAGGAATTATGAATTGACAGGATCGCTTACATCTAACCCAACATTAAAACAATCAAATAATTAAGTACATAGAAGAAGCAAAATCTTGCGTAAATGCTTGCCAGAAATGAGATTAGGGAGATCTTAATAGGACAGATTTTATTGTGATGCAAACGACAAGGAATTATGAATTGACAGGATCGCTTACATCTAAGCCATCATTAAAACAATCAAATAATTAAGTACATAGAAGAAGCAAAACCTTGCGTAAATGCTTGCCAGAAATGAGATTAGGGAGATCTTAATAGGACAGATTTTATTGTGATGCAAACGACAAGGAATTATGAATTGACAGGATCGCTTACATCTAACCCAACATTAAAACAATCAAATAATTAAGTACATAGAAGAAGCAAAACCTTGCGTAAATGCTTGCCAGAAATGAGATTAGGGAGAGCTTAATAGGACAGATTTTATTGTGATGCAAACGACAAGGAATTATGAATTGACAGGATCGCTTACATCTAACCCATCATTAAAACAATCAAATAATTAAGTACATAGAAGAAGCAAAATCTTGCGTAAATGCTTGCCAGAACTGAGATTAGGAAGATCTTAATAGGACAGATTTTATTGTGATGCAAACGACAAGGAATTATGAATTGACAGGATCGCTTACATCTAAGCCATCATTAAAACAATCAAATAATTAAGTACATAGAAGAAGCAAAATCTTGCGTAAATGCTTGCCAGAACTGAGATTAGGGAGATCTTAATAGGACAGATTTTATTGTGATGCAAACGACAAGGAATTATGAATTGACAGGATCGCTTACATCTAAGCCATCATTAAAACAATCAAATAATTAAGTACATAGAAGAAGCAAAATCTTGCGTAAATGCTTGCCAGAACTGAGATTAGGGAGATCTTAATAGGATAGATTTTATTGTGATGCAAACGACAAGGAATTATGAATTGACAGGATCGCTTACATCTAAGCCATCATTAAAACAATCAAATAATTAAGTACATAGAAGAAGCAAAATCTTGCGTAAATGCTTGCCAGAACTGAGATTAGGGAGATCTTAATAGGACAGATTTTATTGTGATGCAAACGACAAGGAATTATGAATTGACAGGATCGGTTACATCTAAGCCTTCATTAAAACAATCAAATAATTAAGTACATAGAAGAAGCAAAATCTTGCGTAAATGCTTGCCAGAACTGAGATTAGGGAGATCTTAATAGGACAGATTTTATTGTGATGCAAACGACAAGGAATTATGAATTGACAGGATCGCTTACATCTAACCCAACATTTAAACAATCAAATAATTAAGTACATAGAAGAAGCAAAATCTTGCGTAAATGCTTGCCAGAACTGAGATTAGGGAGATCTTAATAGAACAGATTTTATTGTGATGCAAACGACAAGGAATTATGAATTGACAGGATCGCTTACATCTAAGCCATCATTAAAACAATCAAATAATTAAGTACATAGAAGAAGCAAAATCTTGCGTAAATGCTTGCCAGAACTGAGATTAGGGAGATCTTAATAGGACAGATTTTATTGTGATGCAAACGACAAGGAATTATGAATTGACAGGATCGCTTACATCTAAGCCATCATTAAAACAATCAAATAATTAAGTACGTAGAAGAAGCAAAATCTTGCGTAAATGCTTGCCAGAAATGAGATTAGGGAGATCTTAATAGGACAGATTTTATTGTGATGCAAACGACAAGGAATTATGAATTGACAGGATCGCTTACATCTAACCCAACATTTAAACAATCAAATAATTAAGTACATAGAAGAAGCAAAATCTTGCGTAAATGCTTGCCAGAACTGAGATTAGGGAGATCTTAATAGGACAGATTTTATTGTGATGCAAACGACAAGGAATTACGAATTGACAGGATCGCTTACATCTAACCCAACATTAAAACAATCAAATAATTAAGTACATAGATGAAGCAAAATCTTGCGTAAATGCTTGCCAGAACTGAGATTAGGGAGATCTTAATAGGACAGATTTTATTGTGATGCAAACGACAAGAAATTATGAATTGACAGGATTGCTTACATCTAAGCCAACATTAAAACAATCAAATAATTAAGTACATAGAAGAAGCAAAATCTTGCGTAAATGCTTGCCAGAACTGAGATTAGGGAGATCTTAATAGGACAGATTTTATTGTGATGCAAACGACAAGAAATTATGAATTGACAGGATCGCTTACATCTAAGCCAACATTAAAACAATCAAATAATTAAGTACATAGAAGAAGCAAAATCTTGCGTAAATGCTTGCCAGAACTGAGATTAGGGAGATCTTAATAGGACAGATTTTATTGTGATGCAAACGACAAGGAATTATGAATTGACAGGATCGCTTACATCTAACCCAACATTTAAACAATCAAATAATTAAGTACATAGAAGAAGCAAAATCTTGCGTAAATGCTTGCCAGAACTGAGATTAGGGAGATCTTAATAGGACAGATTTTATTGTGATGCAAACGACAAGGAATTATGAATTGACAGGATCGCTTACATCTAACCCAACATTAAAACAATCAAATAATTAAGTACATAGATGAAGCAAAATCTTGCGTAAATGCTTGCCAGAACTGAGATTAGGGAGATCTTAATAGGACAGATTTTATTGTGATGCAAACGACAAGGAATTATGAATTGACAGGATCGCTTACATCTAACCCAACATTAAAACAATCAAATAATTACGTACATAGATGAAGCAAAATCTTGCGTAAATGCTTGCCAGAACTGAGATTAGGGAGATCTTAATAGGACAGATTTTATTGTGATGCAAACGACAAGGAATTATGAATTGACAGGATCGCTTACATCTAACCCAACATTAAAACAATCAAATAATTAAGTACATAGATGAAGCAAAATCTTGCGTAAATGCTTGCCAGAACTGAGATTAGGGAGATCTTAATAGGACAGATTTTATTGTGATGCAAACGACAAGGAATTATGAATTGACAGGATCGCTTACATCTAACCCAACATTAAAACAATCAAATAATTAAGTACATAGATGAAGCAAAATCTTGCGTAAATGCTTGCCAGAACTGAGATTAGGGAGATCTTAATAGGACAGATTTTATTGTGATGCAAACGACAAGGAATTATGAATTGACAGGATCGCTTACATCTAAGCCAACATTAAAACAATCAAATAATTAAGTACATAGAAGAAGCAACATCTTGCGTAAATGCTTGCCAGAACTGAGATGAGGGAGATCTTAATAGGACAGATTTTATTGTGATGCAAACGACAAGGAATTATGAATTGACAGGATCGCTTACATCTAAGCCATCATTAAAACAATCAAATAATTAAGTACATAGAAGAAGCAAAACCTTGCGTAAATGCTTGCCAGAAATGAGATTAGGGAGATCTTAATAGGACAGATTTTATTGTGATGCAAACGACAAGGAATTATGAATTGACAGGATCGCTTACATCTAACCCAACATTAAAACAATCAAATAATTAAGTACATAGAAGAAGCAAAACCTTGCGTAAATGCTTGCCAGAAATGAGATTAGGGAGATCTTAATAGGACAGATTTTATTGTGATGCAAACGACAAGGAATTATGAATTGACAGGATCGCTTACATCTAACCCATCATTAAAACAATCAAATAATTAAGTACATAGAAGAAGCAAAATCTTGCGTAAATGCTTGCCAGAACTGAGATTAGGAAGATCTTAATAGGACAGATTTTATTGTGATGCAAACGACAAGGAATTATGAATTGACAGGATCGCTTACATCTAAGCCATCATTAAAACAATCAAATAATTAAGTACATAGAAGAAGCAAAATCTTGCGTAAATGCTTGCCAGAACTGAGATTAGGGAGATCTTAATAGGACAGATTTTATTGTGATGCAAACGACAAGGAATTATGAATTGACAGGATCGCTTACATCTAAGCCATCATTAAAACAATCAAATAATTAAGTACATAGAAGAAGCAAAATCTTGCGTAAATGCTTGCCAGAACTGAGATTAGGGAGATCTTAATAGGATAGATTTTATTGTGATGCAAACGACAAGGAATTATGAATTGACAGGATCGCTTACATCTAAGCCATCATTAAAACAATCAAATAATTAAGTACATAGAAGAAGCAAAATCTTGCGTAAATGCTTGCCAGAACTGAGATTAGGGAGATCTTAATAGGACAGATTTTATTGTGATGCAAACGACAAGGAATTATGAATTGACAGGATCGGTTACATCTAAGCCTTCATTAAAACAATCAAATAATTAAGTACATAGAAGAAGCAAAATCTTGCGTAAATGCTTGCCAGAACTGAGATTAGGGAGATCTTAATAGGACAGATTTTATTGTGATGCAAACGACAAGGAATTATGAATTGACAGGATCGCTTACATCTAACCCAACATTTAAACAATCAAATAATTAAGTACATAGAAGAAGCAAAATCTTGCGTAAATGCTTGCCAGAACTGAGATTAGGGAGATCTTAATAGGACAGATTTTATTGTGATGCAAACGACAAGGAATTACGAATTGACAGGATCGCTTACATCTAACCCAACATTAAAACAATCAAATAATTAAGTACATAGAAGAAGCAAAATCTTGCGTAAATGCTTGCCAGAACTGAGATTAGGGAGATCTTAATAGGACAGATTTTATTGTGATGCAAACGACAAGAAATTATGAATTGACAGGATCGCTTACATCTAAGCCAACATTAAAACAATCAAATAATTAAGTACATAGAAGAAGCAAAATCTTGCGTAAATGCTTGCCAGAACTGAGATTAGGGAGATCTTAATAGGACAGATTTTATTGTGATGCAAACGACAAGGAATTATGAATTGACAGGATCGCTTACATCTAACCCAACATTTAAACAATCAAATAATTAAGTACATAGAAGAAGCAAAATCTTGCGTAAATGCTTGCCAGAACTGAGATTAGGGAGATCTTAATAGGACAGATTTTATTGTGATGCAAACGACAAGAAATTATGAATTGACAGGATCGCTTACATCTAAGCCAACATTAAAACAATCAAATAATTAAGTACATAGAAGAAGCAAAATCTTGCGTAAATGCTTGCCAGAACTGAGATTAGGGAGATCTTAACAGGACAGATTTTATTGTAATGCAAACGACAAGGAATTATGAATTGACAGGATCGCTTACATCTAACCCAACATTAAAACAATCAAATAATTAAGTACATAGATGAAGCAAAATCTTGCGTAAATGCTTGCCAGAACTGAGATTAGGGAGATCTTAATAGGACAGATTTTATTGTGATGCAAACGACAAGGAATTATGAATTGACAGGATCGCTTACATCTAACCCAACATTAAAACAATCAAATAATTACGTACATAGATGAAGCAAAATCTTGCGTAAATGCTTGCCAGAACTGAGATTAGGGAGATCTTAATAGGACAGATTTTATTGTGATGCAAACGACAAGGAATTATGAATTGACAGGATCGCTTACATCTAACCCAACATTAAAACAATCAAATAATTAAGTACATAGATGAAGCAAAATCTTGCGTAAATGCTTGCCAGAACTGAGATTAGGGAGATCTTAATAGGACAGATTTTATTGTGATGCAAACGACAAGGAATTATGAATTGACAGGATCGCTTACATCTAACCCAACATTAAAACAATCAAATAATTAAGTACATAGATGAAGCAAAATCTTGCGTAAATGCTTGCCAGAACTGAGATTAGGGAGATCTTAATAGGACAGATTTTATTGTGATGCAAACGACAAGGAATTATGAATTGACAGGATCGCTTACATCTAAGCCAACATTAAAACAATCAAATAATTAAGTACATAGAAGAAGCAACATCTTGCGTAAATGCTTGCCAGAACTGAGATGAGGGAGATCTTAATAGGACAGATTTTATTGTGATGCAAACGACAAGGAATTATGAATTGACAGGATCGGTTACATCTAACCCAACATTAAAACAATCAAATAATTAAGTACATAGAAGAAGCAAAATCTTGCGTAAATGCTTGCCAGAACTGAGATTAGGGAGATCTTAATAGGACAGATTTTATTGTGATGCAAACGACAAGGAATTATGAATTGACAGGATGGCTTACATCTAACCCAACATTAAAACAATCAAATAATTAAGTACATAGAAGAAGCAAAACCTTGCGTAAATGCTTGCCAGAAATGAGATTAAGGAGATCTTAATAGGACAGATTTTATTGTGATGCAAACGACAAGGAATTATGAATTGACAGGATCGCTTACATCTAACCCAACATTAAAACAATCAAATAATTAAGTACATAGAAGAAGCAAAATCTTGCGTAAATGCTTGCCAGAAATGAGATTAGGGAGATCTTAATAGGACAGATTTTATTGTGATGCAAACGACAAGGAATTATGAATTGACAGGATCGCTTACATCTAAGCCATCATTAAAACAATCAAATAATTAAGTACATAGAAGAAGCAAAACCTTGCGTAAATGCTTGCCAGAAATGAGATTAGGGAGATCTTAATAGGACAGATTTTATTGTGATGCAAACGACAAGGAATTATGAATTGACAGGATCGCTTACATCTAACCCAACATTAAAACAATCAAATAATTAAGTACATAGAAGAAGCAAAACCTTGCGTAAATGCTTGCCAGAAATGAGATTAGGGAGATCTTAATAGGACAGATTTTATTGTGATGCAAACGACAAGGAATTATGAATTGACAGGATCGCTTACATCTAACCCATCATTAAAACAATCAAATAATTAAGTACATAGAAGAAGCAAAATCTTGCGTAAATGCTTGCCAGAACTGAGATTAGGAAGATCTTAATAGGACAGATTTTATTGTGATGCAAACGACAAGGAATTATGAATTGACAGGATCGCTTACATCTAAGCCATCATTAAAACAATCAAATAATTAAGTACATAGAAGAAGCAAAATCTTGCGTAAATGCTTGCCAGAACTGAGATTAGGGAGATCTTAATAGGACAGATTTTATTGTGATGCAAACGACAAGGAATTATGAATTGACAGGATCGCTTACATCTAAGCCATCATTAAAACAATCAAATAATTAAGTACATAGAAGAAGCAAAATCTTGCGTAAATGCTTGCCAGAACTGAGATTAGGGAGATCTTAATAGGATAGATTTTATTGTGATGCAAACGACAAGGAATTATGAATTGACAGGATCGCTTACATCTAAGCCATCATTAAAACAATCAAATAATTAAGTACATAGAAGAAGCAAAATCTTGCGTAACTGCTTGCCAGAACTGAGATTAGGGAGATCTTAATAGGACAGATTTTATTGTGATGCAAACGACAAGGAATTATGAATTGACAGGATCGGTTACATCTAAGCCTTCATTAAAACAATCAAATAATTAAGTACATAGAAGAAGCAAAATCTTGCGTAAATGCTTGCCAGAACTGAGATTAGGGAGATCTTAATAGGACAGATTTTATTGTGATGCAAACGACAAGGAATTATGAATTGACAGGATCGCTTACATCTAACCCAACATTTAAACAATCAAATAATTAAGTACATAGAAGAAGCAAAATCTTGCGTAAATGCTTGCCAGAACTGAGATTAGGGAGATCTTAATAGAACAGATTTTATTGTGATGCAAACGACAAGGAATTATGAATTGACAGGATCGCTTACATCTAAGCCATCATTAAAACAATCAAATAATTAAGTACATAGAAGAAGCAAAATCTTGCGTAAATGCTTGCCAGAACTGAGATTAGGGAGATCTTAATAGGACAGATTTTATTGTGATGCAAACGACAAGGAATTATGAATTGACAGGATCGCTTACATCTAAGCCATCATTAAAACAATCAAATAATTAAGTACGTAGAAGAAGCAAAATCTTGCGTAAATGCTTGCCAGAAATGAGATTAGGGAGATCTTAATAGGACAGATTTTATTGTGATGCAAACGACAAGGAATTATGAATTTACAGGATCGCTTACATCTAACCCATCATTAAAACAATCAAATAATTAAGTACATAGAAGAAGCAAAATCTTGCGTAAATGCTTGCCAGAACTGAGATTAGGGAGATCTTAATAGGACAGATTTTATTGTGATGCAAACGACAAGGAATTATGAATTGACAGGATCGCTTACATCTAAGCCATCATTAAAACAATCAAATAATTAAGTACATAGAAGAAGCAACATCTTGCGTAAATGCTTGCCAGAACTGAGATTAGGGAGATCTTAATAGGACAGATTTTATTGTGATGCAAACGACAAGGAATTATGAATTGACAGGATCGCTTACATCTAAGCCATCATTAAAACAATCAAATAATTAAGTACATAGAAGAAGCAAAATCTTGCGTAAATGCTTGTCAGAACTGAGATTAGGGAGATCTTAATAGGACAGATTTTATTGTGATGCAAACGACAAGGAATTATGAATTGACAGGATCGCTTACATCTAAGCCATCATTAAAACAATCAAATAATTAAGTACATAGAAGAAGCAAAATCTTGCGTAAATGCTTGCCAGAAATGAGATTAGGGAGATCTTAATAGGACAGATTTTATTCTGATGCAAACGACAAGGAATTATGAATTGACAGGATCGCTTACATCTAAGCCAACATTAAAACAATCAAATAATTAAGTACATAGAAGATGCAACATCTTGCGTAAATGCTTGCCAGAACTGAGATTAGGGAGATCTTAATAGGACAGATTTTATTGTGATGCAAACGACAAGGAATTATGAATTGACAGGATCGCTTACATCTAAGTCAACATTAAAACAATCAAATAATTAAGTACATAGAAGAAGCAAAATCTTGCGTAAATGCTTGCCAGAACTGAGATTAGGGAGATCTTAATAGGACAGATTTTATTGTGATGCAAACGACAAGGAATTATGAATTGACAGGATCGCTTACATCTAAGCCAACTTTAAAACAATCAAATAATTAAGTACATAGAAGAAGCAAAATCTTGCGTAAATGCTTGCCAGAAATGAGATTAGGGAGATCTTAATAGGACAGATTTTATTGTGATGCAAACGACAAGGAATTATGAATTGACAGGATCGCTTACATCTAACCCAACAGTAAAACAATCAAATAATTAAGTACATAGATGAAGCAAAATCTTGCGTAAATGCTTGCCAGAACTGAGATTAGGGAGATCTTAATAGGACAGATTTTATTGTGATGCAAACGACAAGAAATTATGAATTGACAGGATCGCTTACATCTAAGTGAACATTAAAACAATCAAATAATTAAGTACATAGAAGAAGCAAAATCTTGCGTAAATGCTTGCCAGAACTGAGATTAGGGAGATCTTAATAGGACAGATTTTATTGTGATGCAAACGACAAGAAATTATGAATTGACAGGATCGCTTACATCTAAGCCAACATTAAAACAATCAAATAATTAAGTACATAGAAGAAGCAAAATCTTGCGTAAATGCTTGCCAGAACTGAGATTAGGGAGATCTTAATAGGACAGATTTTATTGTGATGCAAACGACAAGGAATTATGAATTGACAGGATCGCTTACATCTAAGCCAACATTTAAACAATCAAATAATTAAGTACATAGAAGAAGCAAAATCTTGCGTAAATGCTTGCCAGAACTGAGATTAGGGAGATCTTAATAGGACAGATTTTATTGTGATGCAAACGACAAGGAATTATGAATTGACAGGATCGCTTACATCTAAGCCAACATTTAAACAATCAAATAATTAAGTACATAGAAGAAGCAAAATCTTGCGTAAATGCTTGCCAGAACTGAGATTAGGGTGATCTTAATAGGACAGATTTTATTGTGATGCAAACGACAAGGAATTATGAATTGACAGGATCGCTTACATCTAACCCAACATTAAAACAATCAAATAATTAAGTACATAGAAGAAGCAAAATCTTGCGTAAATGCTTGCCAGAACTGAGATTAGGGAGATCTTAATAGGACAGATTTTATTGTGATGCAAACGACAAGGAATTATGAATTGACAGGATCGCTTACATCTAACCCAACATTTAAACTATCAAATAATTAAGTACATAGAAGAAGCAAAATCTTGCGTAAATGCTTGCCAGAACTGAGATTAGGGAGATCTTAATAGGACAGATTTTATTGTGATGCAAACGACAAGGAATTATGAATTGACAGGATCGCTTACATCTAACCCAACATTTAAACAATCAAATAATTAAGTACGTAGAAGAAGCAAAATCTTGCGTAAATGCTTGCCAGAACTGAGATTAGGGAGATCTTAATAGGACAGATTTTATTGTGATGCAAACGACAAGGAATTATGAATTGACAGGATCGCTTACATCTAACCCAACATTTAAACAATCAAATAATTAAGTACATAGAAGAAGCAAAATCTTGCGTAAATGCTTGCCAGAACTGAGATTAGGGAGATCTTAATAGGACAGATTTTATTGTGATGCAAACGACAAGGAATTACGAATTGACAGGATCGCTTACATCTAACCCAACATTAAAACAATCAAATAATTAAGTACATAGATGAAGCAAAATCTTGCGTAAATGCTTGCCAGAACTGAGATTAGGGAGATCTTAATAGGACAGATTTTATTGTGATGCAAACGACAAGAAATTATGAATTGACAGGATCGCTTACATCTAAGCCAACATTAAAACAATCAAATAATTAAGTACATAGAAGAAGCAAAATCTTGCGTAAATGCTTGCCAGAACTGAGATTAGGGAGATCTTAATAGGACAGATTTTATTGTGATGCAAACGACAAGAAATTATGAATTGACAGGATCGCTTACATCTAAGCCAACATTAAAACAATCAAATAATTAAGTACATAGAAGAAGCAAAATCTTGCGTAAATGCTTGCCAGAACTGAGATTAGGGAGATCTTAATAGGACAGATTTTATTGTGATGCAAACGACAAGGAATTATGAATTGACAGGATCGCTTACATCTAACCCAACATTTAAACAATCAAATAATTAAGTACATAGAAGAAGCAAAATCTTGCGTAAATGCTTGCCAGAACTGAGATTAGGGAGATCTTAATAGGACAGATTTTATTGTGATGCAAACGACAAGAAATTATGAATTGACAGGATCGCTTACATCTAAGCCAACATTAAAACAATCAAATAATTAAGTACATAGAAGAAGCAAAATCTTGCGTAAATGCTTGCCAGAACTGAGATTAGGGAGATCTTAATAGGACAGATTTTATTGTAATGCAAACGACAAGGAATTATGAATTGACAGGATCGCTTACATCTAACCCAACATTAAAACAATCAAATAATTAAGTACATAGATGAAGCAAAATCTTGCGTAAATGCTTGCCAGAACTGAGATTAGGGAGATCTTAATAGGACAGATTTTATTGTGATGCAAACGACAAGGAATTATGAATTGACAGGATCGCTTACATCTAACCCAACATTAAAACAATCAAATAATTACGTACATAGATGAAGCAAAATCTTGCGTAAATGCTTGCCAGAACTGAGATTAGGGAGATCTTAATAGGACAGATTTTATTGTGATGCAAACGACAAGGAATTATGAATTGACAGGATCGCTTACATCTAACCCAACATTAAAACAATCAAATAATTAAGTACATAGATGAAGCAAAATCTTGCGTAAATGCTTGCCAGAACTGAGATTAGGGAGATCTTAATAGGACAGATTTTATTGTGATGCAAACGACAAGGAATTATGAATTGACAGGATCGCTTACATCTAACCCAACATTAAAACAATCAAATAATTAAGTACATAGATGAAGCAAAATCTTGCGTAAATGCTTGCCAGAACTGAGATTAGGGAGATCTTAATAGGACAGATTTTATTGTGATGCAAACGACAAGGAATTATGAATTGACAGGATCGCTTACATCTAAGCCAACATTAAAACAATCAAATAATTAAGTACATAGAAGAAGCAACATCTTGCGTAAATGCTTGCCAGAACTGAGATGAGGGAGATCTTAATAGGACAGATTTTATTGTGATGCAAACGACAAGGAATTATGAATTGACAGGATCGGTTACATCTAACCCAACATTAAAACAATCAAATAATTAAGTACATAGAAGAAGCAAAATCTTGCGTAAATGCTTGCCAGAACTGAGATTAGGGAGATCTTAATAGGACAGATTTTATTGTGATGCAAACGACAAGGAATTATGAATTGACAGGATCGCTTACATCTAACCCAACATTAAAACAATCAAATAATTAAGTACATAGAAGAAGCAAAACCTTGCGTAAATGCTTGCCAGAAATGAGATTAGGGAGATCTTAATAGGACAGATTTTATTGTGATGCAAACGACAAGGAATTATGAATTGACAGGATCGCTTACATCTAACCCAACATTAAAACAATCAAATAATTAAGTACATAGAAGAAGCAAAATCTTGCGTAAATGCTTGCCAGAAATGAGATTAGGGAGATCTTAATAGGACAGATTTTATTGTGATGCAAACGACAAGGAATTATGAATTGACAGGATCGCTTACATCTAAGCCATCATTAAAACAATCAAATAATTAAGTACATAGAAGAAGCAAAACCTTGCGTAAATGCTTGCCAGAAATGAGATTAGGGAGATCTTAATAGGACAGATTTTATTGTGATGCAAACGACAAGGAATTATGAATTGACAGGATCGCTTACATCTAACCCAACATTAAAACAATCAAATAATTAAGTACATAGATGAAGCAAAATCTTGCGTAAATGCTTGCCAGAACTGAGATTAGGGAGATCTTAATAGGACAGATTTTATTGTGATGCAAACGACAAGGAATTATGAATTGACAGGATCGCTTACATCTAACCCAACATTAAAACAATCAAATAATTAAGTACATAGATGAAGCAAAATCTTGCGTAAATGCTTGCCAGAACTGAGATTAGGGAGATCTTAATAGGACAGATTTTATTGTGATGCAAACGACAAGGAATTATGAATTGACAGGATCGCTTACATCTAAGCCAACATTAAAACAATCAAATAATTAAGTACATAGAAGAAGCAACATCTTGCGTAAATGCTTGCCAGAACTGAGATGAGGGAGATCTTAATAGGACAGATTTTATTGTGATGCAAACGACAAGGAATTATGAATTGACAGGATCGGTTACATCTAACCCAACATTAAAACAATCAAATAATTAAGTACATAGAAGAAGCAAAATCTTGCGTAAATGCTTGCCAGAACTGAGATTAGGGAGATCTTAATAGGACAGATTTTATTGTGATGCAAACGACAAGGAATTATGAATTGACAGGATCGCTTACATCTAACCCAACATTAAAACAATTAAATAATTAAGTACATAGAAGAAGCAAAACCTTGCGTAAATGCTTGCCAGAAATGAGATTAGGGAGATCTTAATAGGACAGATTTTATTGTGATGCAAACGACAAGGAATTATGAATTGACAGGATCGCTTACATCTAACCCAACATTAAAACAATCAAATAATTAAGTACATAGAAGAAGCAAAATCTTGCGTAAATGCTTGCCAGAAATGAGATTAGGGAGATCTTAATAGGACAGATTTTATTGTGATGCAAACGACAAGGAATTATGAATTGACAGGATCGCTTACATCTAAGCCATCATTAAAACAATCAAATAATTAAGTACATAGAAGAAGCAAAACCTTGCGTAAATGCTTGCCAGAAATGAGATTAGGGAGATCTTAATAGGACAGATTTTATTGTGATGCAAACGACAAGGAATTATGAATTGACAGGATCGCTTACATCTAACCCAACATTAAAACAATCAAATAATTAAGTACATAGAAGAAGCAAAACCTTGCGTAAATGCTTGCCAGAAATGAGATTAGGGAGATCTTAATAGGACAGATTTTATTGTGATGCAAACGACAAGGAATTATGAATTGACAGGATCGCTTACATCTAACCCATCATTAAAACAATCAAATAATTAAGTACATAGAAGAAGCAAAATCTTGCGTAAATGCTTGCCAGAACTGAGATTAGGAAGATCTTAATAGGACAGATTTTATTGTGATGCAAACGACAAGGAATTATGAATTGACAGGATCGCTTACATCTAAGCCATCATTAAAACAATCAAATAATTAAGTACATAGAAGAAGCAAAATCTTGCGTAAATGCTTGCCAGAACTGAGATTAGGGAGATCTTAATAGGACAGATTTTATTGTGATGCAAACGACAAGGAATTATGAATTGACAGGATCGCTTACATCTAAGCCATCATTAAAACAATCAAATAATTAAGTACATAGAAGAAGCAAAATCTTGCGTAAATGCTTGCCAGAACTGAGATTAGGGAGATCTTAATAGGATAGATTTTATTGTGATGCAAACGACAAGGAATTATGAATTGACAGGATCGCTTACATCTAAGCCATCATTAAAACAATCAAATAATTAAGTACATAGAAGAAGCAAAATCTTGCGTAAATGCTTGCCAGAACTGAGATTAGGGAGATCTTAATAGGACAGATTTTATTGTGATGCAAACGACAAGGAATTATGAATTGACAGGATCGGTTACATCTAAGCCTTAATTAAAACAATCAAATAATTAAGTACATAGAAGAAGCAAAATCTTGCGTAAATGCTTGCCAGAACTGAGATTAGGGAGATCTTAATAGGACAGATTTTATTGTGATGCAAACGACAAGGAATTATGAATTGACAGGATCGCTTACATCTAACCCAACATTTAAACAATCAAATAATTAAGTACATAGAAGAAGCAAAATCTTGCGTAAATGCTTGCCAGAACTGAGATTAGGGAGATCTTAATAGAACAGATTTTATTGTGATGCAAACGACAAGGAATTATGAATTGACAGGATCGCTTACATCTAAGCCATCATTAAAACAATCAAATAATTAAGTACATAGAAGAAGCAAAATCTTGCGTAAATGCTTGCCAGAACTGAGATTAGGGAGATCTTAATAGGACAGATTTTATTGTGATGCAAACGACAAGGAATTATGAATTGACAGGATCGCTTACATCTAAGCCATCATTAAAACAATCAAATAATTAAGTACGTAGAAGAAGCAAAATCTTGCGTAAATGCTTGCCAGAAATGAGATTAGGGAGATCTTAATAGGACAGATTTTATTGTGATGCAAACGACAAGGAATTATGAATTTACAGGATCGCTTACATCTAACCCATCATTAAAACAATCAAATAATTAAGTACATAGAAGAAGCAAAATCTTGCGTAAATGCTTGCCAGAACTGAGATTAGGGAGATCTTAATAGGACAGATTTTATTGTGATGCAAACGACAAGGAATTATGAATTGACAGGATCGCTTACATCTAAGCCATCATTAAAACAATCAAATAATTAAGTACATAGAAGAAGCAAAATCTTGCGTAAATGCTTGTCAGAACTGAGATTAGGGAGATCTTAATAGGACAGATTTTATTGTGATGCAAACGACAAGGAATTATGAATTGACAGGATCGCTTACATCTAAGCCATCATTAAAACAATCAAATAATTAAGTACATAGAAGAAGCAAAATCTTGCGTAAATGCTTGCCAGAAATGAGATTAGGGAGATCTTAATAGGACAGATTTTATTGTGATGCAAACGACAAGGAATTATGAATTGACAGGATCGCTTACATCTAAGCCATCATTAAAACAATCAAATAATTAAGTACATAGAAGAAGCAAAATCTTGCGTAAATGCTTGCCAGAAATGAGATTAGGGAGATCTTAATAGGACAGATTTTATTGTGATGCAAACGACAAGGAATTATGAATTGACAGGATCGCTTACATCTAACCCAACATAAAAACAATCAAATAATTAAGTACATAGAAGAAGCAAAACCTTGCGTAAATGCTTGCCAGAAATGAGATTAGGGAGATCTTAATAGGACAGATTTTATTGTGATGCAAACGACAAGGAATTATGAATTGACAGGATCGCTTACATCCAACCCATCATTAAAACAATCAAATAATTAAGTACATAAAAGAAGCAAAATCTTGCGTAAATGCTTGCCAGAACTGAGATTAGGGAGATCTTAATAGGACAGATTTTATTGTGATGCAAACGACAAGGAATTATGAATTGACAGGATCGGTTACATCTAAGCCTTCATTAAAACAATCAAATAATTAAGTACATAGAAGAAGCAAAATCTTGCGTAAATGCTTGCCAGAAATGAGATTAGGGAGATCTTAATAGGACAGATTTTATTGTGATGCAAACGACAAGGAATTATGAATTGACAGGATCGCTTACATCTAACCCATCATTAAAACAATCAAATAATTAAGTACATAGAAGAAGCAAAATCTTGCGTAAATGCTTGCCAGAACTGAGATTAGGAAGATCTTAATAGGACAGATTTTATTGTGATGCAAACGACAAGGAATTATGAATTGACAGGATCGCTTACATCTAAGCCATCATTAAAACAATCAAATAATTAAGTACATAGAAGAAGCAAAATCTTGCGTAAATGCTTGCCAGAACTGAGATTAGGGAGATCTTAATAGGACAGATTTTATTGTGATGCAAACGACAAGGAATTATGAATTGACAGGATCGCTTACATCTAAGCCATCATTAAAACAATCAAATGATTAAGTACATAGAAGAAGCAAAATCTTGCGTAAATGCTTGCCAGAACTGAGATTAGGGAGATCTTAATAGGATAGATTTTATTGTGATGCAAACGACAAGGAATTATGAATTGACAGGATCGCTTACATCTAAGCCATCATTAAAACAATCAAATAATTAAGTACATAGAAGAAGCAAAATCTTGCGTAAATGCTTGCCAGAACTGAGATTAGGGAGATCTTAATAGGACAGATTTTATTGTGATGCAAACGACAAGGAATTATGAATTGACAGGATCGCTTACATCTAAGCCATCATTAAAACAATCAAATAATTAAGTACATAGAAGAAGCAAAATCTTGCGTAAATGCTTGCCAGAAATGAGATTAGGGAGATCTTAATAGGACAGATTTTATTGTGATGCAAACGACAAGGAATTATGAATTGACAGGATCGCTTACATCTAAGCCATCATTAAAACAATCAAATAATTAAGTACATAGAAGAAGCAAAATCTTGCGTAAATGCTTGCCAGAAATGAGATTAGGGAGATCTTAATAGGACAGATTTTATTGTGATGCAAACGACAAGGAATTATGAATTGACAGGATCGCTTACATCTAACCCAACATAAAAACAATCAAATAATTAAGTACATAGAAGAAGCAAAACCTTGCGTAAATGCTTGCCAGAAATGAGATTAGGGAGATCTTAATAGGACAGATTTTATTGTGATGCAAACGACAAGGAATTATGAATTGACAGGATCGCTTACATCCAACCCATCATTAAAACAATCAAATAATTAAGTACATAAAAGAAGCAAAATCTTGCGTAAATGCTTGCCAGAACTGAGATTAGGGAGATCTTAATAGGACAGATTTTATTGTGATGCAAACGACAAGGAATTATGAATTGACAGGATCGGTTACATCTAAGCCTTCATTAAAACAATCAAATAATTAAGTACATAGAAGAAGCAAAATCTTGCGTAAATGCTTGCCAGAAATGAGATTAGGGAGATCTTAATAGGACAGATTTTATTGTGATGCAAACGACAAGGAATTATGAATTGACAGGATCGCTTACATCTAACCCATCATTAAAACAATCAAATAATTAAGTACATAGAAGAAGCAAAATCTTGCGTAAATGCTTGCCAGAACTGAGATTAGGAAGATCTTAATAGGACAGATTTTATTGTGATGCAAACGACAAGGAATTATGAATTGACAGGATCGCTTACATCTAAGCCATCATTAAAACAATCAAATAATTAAGTACATAGAAGAAGCAAAATCTTGCGTAAATGCTTGCCAGAACTGAGATTAGGGAGATCTTAATAGGACAGATTTTATTGTGATGCAAACGACAAGGAATTATGAATTGACAGGATCGCTTACATCTAAGCCATCATTAAAACAATCAAATGATTAAGTACATAGAAGAAGCAAAATCTTGCGTAAATGCTTGCCAGAACTGAGATTAGGGAGATCTTAATAGGATAGATTTTATTGTGATGCAAACGACAAGGAATTATGAATTGACAGGATCGCTTACATCTAAGCCATCATTAAAACAATCAAATAATTAAGTACATAGAAGAAGCAAAATCTTGCGTAAATGCTTGCCAGAACTGAGATTAGGGAGATCTTAATAGGACAGATTTTATTGTGATGCAAACGACAAGGAATTATGAATTGACAGGATCGGTTACATCTAAGCCTTCATTAAAACAATCAAATAATTAAGTACATAGAAGAAGCAAAATCTTGCGTAAATGCTTGCCAGAACTGAGATTAGGGAGATCTTAATAGGACAGATTTTATTGTGATGCAAACGACAAGGAATTATGAATTGACAGGATCGCTTACATCTAACCCAACATTTAAACAATCAAATAATTAAGTACATAGAAGAAGCAAAATCTTGCGTAAATGCTTGCCAGAACTGAGATTAGGGAGATCTTAATAGAACAGATTTTATTGTGATGCAAACGACAAGGAATTATGAATTGACAGGATCGCTTACATCTAAGCCATCATTAAAACAATCAAATAATTAAGTACATAGAAGAAGCAAAATCTTGCGTAAATGCTTGCCAGAACTGAGATTAGGGAGATCTTAATAGGACAGATTTTATTGTGATGCAAACGACAAGGAATTATGAATTGACAGGATCGCTTACATCTACGCCATCATTAAAACAATCAAATAATTAAGTACGTAGAAGAAGCAAAATCTTGCGTAAATGCTTGCCAGAAATGAGATTAGGGAGATCTTAATAGGACAGATTTTATTGTGATGCAAACGACAAGGAATTATGAATTTACAGGATCGCTTACATCTAACCCATCATTAAAACAATCAAATAATTAAGTACATAGAAGAAGCAAAATCTTGCGTAAATGCTTGCCAGAACTGAGATTAGGGAGATCTTAATAGGACAGATTTTATTGTGATGCAAACGACAAGGAATTATGAATTGACAGGATCGCTTACATCTAAGCCATCATTAAAACAATCAAATAATTAAGTACATAGAAGAAGCAAAATCTTGCGTAAATGCTTGTCAGAACTGAGATTAGGGAGATCTTAATAGGACAGATTTTATTGTGATGCAAACGACAAGGAATTATGAATTGACAGGATCGCTTACATCTAAGCCATCATTAAAACAATCAAATAATTAAGTACATAGAAGAAGCAAAATCTTGCGTAAATGCTTGCCAGAAATGAGATTAGGGAGATCTTAATAGGACAGATTTTATTGTGATGCAAACGACAAGGAATTATGAATTGACAGGATCGCTTACATCTAAGCCATCATTAAAACAATCAAATAATTAAGTACATAGAAGAAGCAAAATCTTGCGTAAATGCTTGCCAGAAATGAGATTAGGGAGATCTTAATAGGACAGATTTTATTGTGATGCAAACGACAAGGAATTATGAATTGACAGGATCGCTTACATCTAACCCAACATAAAAACAATCAAATAATTAAGTACATAGAAGAAGCAAAACCTTGCGTAAATGCTTGCCAGAAATGAGATTAGGGAGATCTTAATAGGACAGATTTTATTGTGATGCAAACGACAAGGAATTATGAATTGACAGGATCGCTTACATCCAACCCATCATTAAAACAATCAAATAATTAAGTACATAAAAGAAGCAAAATCTTGCGTAAATGCTTGCCAGAACTGAGATTAGGGAGATCTTAATAGGACAGATTTTATTGTGATGCAAACGACAAGGAATTATGAATTGACAGGATCGGTTACATCTAAGCCTTCATTAAAACAATCAAATAATTAAGTACATAGAAGAAGCAAAATCTTGCGTAAATGCTTGCCAGAACTGAGATTAGGGAGATCTTAATAGGACAGATTTTATTGTGATGCAAACGACAAGGAATTATGAATTGACAGGATCGCTTACATCTAACCCAACATTTAAACAATCAAATAATTAAGTACATAGAAGAAGCAAAATCTTGCGTAAATGCTTGCCAGAACTGAGATTAGGGAGATCTTAATAGAACAGATTTTATTGTGATGCAAACGACAAGGAATTATGAATTGACAGGATCGCTTACATCTAAGCCATCATTAAAACAATCAAATAATTAAGTACATAGAAGAAGCAAAATCTTGCGTAAATGCTTGCCAGAACTGAGATTAGGGAGATCTTAATAGGACAGATTTTATTGTGATGCAAACGACAAGGAATTATGAATTGACAGGATCGCTTACATCTAAGCCATCATTAAAACAATCAAATAATTAAGTACGTAGAAGAAGCAAAATCTTGCGTAAATGCTTGCCAGAAATGAGATTAGGGAGATCTTAATAGGACAGATTTTATTGTGATGCAAACGACAAGGAATTATGAATTTACAGGATCGCTTACATCTAACCCATCATTAAAACAATCAAATAATTAAGTACATAGAAGAAGCAAAATCTTGCGTAAATGCTTGCCAGAACTGAGATTAGGGAGATCTTAATAGGACAGATTTTATTGTGATGCAAACGACAAGGAATTATGAATTGACAGGATCGCTTACATCTAAGCCATCATTAAAACAATCAAATAATTAAGTACATAGAAGAAGCAAAATCTTGCGTAAATGCTTGTCAGAACTGAGATTAGGGAGATCTTAATAGGACAGATTTTATTGTGATGCAAACGACAAGGAATTATGAATTGACAGGATCGCTTACATCTAAGCCATCATTAAAACAATCAAATAATTAAGTACATAGAAGAAGCAAAATCTTGCGTAAATGCTTGCCAGAAATGAGATTAGGGAGATCTTAATAGGACAGATTTTATTGTGATGCAAACGACAAGGAATTATGAATTGACAGGATCGCTTACATCTAAGCCATCATTAAAACAATCAAATAATTAAGTACATAGAAGAAGCAAAATCTTGCGTAAATGCTTGCCAGAAATGAGATTAGGGAGATCTTAATAGGACAGATTTTATTGTGATGCAAACGACAAGGAATTATGAATTGACAGGATCGCTTACATCTAACCCAACATTAAAACAATCAAATAATTAAGTACATAGAAGAAGCAAAACCTTGCGTAAATGCTTGCCAGAAATGAGATTAGGGAGATCTTAATAGGACAGATTTTATTGTGATGCAAACGACAAGGAATTATGAATTGACAGGATCGCTTACATCCAACCCATCATTAAAACAATCAAATAATTAAGTACATAGAAGAAGCAAAATCTTGCGTAAATGCTTGCCAGAACTGAGATTAGGGAGATCTTAATAGGACAGATTTTATTGTGATGCAAACGACAAGAAATTATGAATTGACAGGATCGGTTACATCTAAGCCGTCATTAAAACAATAAAATAAATGTAAACAATCCCAGATCAGATTGGAAATGAATAAAAAAAAAAACTTTTAGAAAATTTTATTTATAAATGCACAGATGCCTATTAGTTATTTCCATCGAGCTTCAAGTTGGGCAAGATATAAAACATATGCTTCAAGGTGGAAATGTGACAACTGCATTTATTCCTTTCCTCTTACGTTTACATAATATTTACACACACACACACAACGACAGGCAACCAGCTTCATATTCATTTAAATAAATAATGTATGAATTTATAGATCACTAGCAGTAGAGCCCGGCGTCGCTCAGGGATGTAAACAGTAAGAGATAGATCAAGTATCGACCATCATAAAGACTGAAAAATAAAATTGACAAAGATTATTGTTTGAGGTTGACGGACACGCATGTCTTAATAATTCTTTTTTTTTTTTTTTTTTTTTTTTTTTTACGAATTGGTCAAACCCAAACTCAAATAAAAACATAGTTTTCAATCGTTATGCGTCTACCGATTGAATAGAATTTTATTATAAACAATTGTCTTGTAAATGGAATTTTTAAAGCATTCTGAATATAAAATAAAGAAAAAAGTGTGCAAGACAATAAGAAACACTACCTGCCAAAAAAAAGTGAAGTTTTGTTGAAATCGGTTGAAAAATGTAGGAAATCCGATCCCATATATAAACGAACGCACACTGGGCACCTCGGCGTGGTGTAATGGTGAGCAAGCTTGTCTCGCTAGTTTAGTTACAACTGAAAAGTGAGTTCGATCCTCACTAGATGGCCCATACTTTCGGCCTTGTACCACATCTAAGCTACGCTTGGAAAATAACTATAAACGAACACACACACACAAAAACAACCTGGGTTTTATAATAAGTATAACTCCATATGAGTTGTCACCCTTTCATTCTCGAAACAGCGATGCTTCTTAATCGTGTTTTCAAATTGATTTCGTGCAAAAACAATTGTGATTTTCCAATCTTTGGCAATGCCAGGACCACCGCAAAGTAATTTTACGTCGTCCTGAGAAGTTTTGTTGAAATCGGTTGAAAAATGTAGAAAATCCGATCCAATATATAAACGAACAGACACACACACACACACACACAACCTGGGTTTTATAATAAGTATCATTTATTGTGTTATATCTTTTCTGGATATTACATAATTATAGTCTTGAGCCATATTAGTCTATGTAAACGTCATCTTTATAAATGAATGTAATTTTTTTAGGGAACACACGTCAAACATCGTTTTATTTATTAGATTATGGTGTAGAAATAGATGATGAACTAGACAAATGCGACAAGACTATCTGTAACACTAGTTGACAAAAAAATGAAAAGCTATCATGTTCATTTATAGGAGAAGCTATTAGACATCAAAGAGTGACAGTCTCTTGATAATTATCAGTAAATTGTCCAGCAGATACGGAGATGTTAGACAATCGACCCCTTCATAGAATCCTTAAACACTCATCAACCTCCAAACTCTTACGAAAAATATCAATAATAATTATTTTTCATTTAAGGATATATATTGCTGTATCCTAGGAAGGATTACTGAATGTGGAATAAGCAAAATAGAGGTTGGAAATTAAATGGTAATCTTTATAAAATCAGCGAAATACAATACTCCCCAGCGCTGTGAAGTATGTAAACCACTGACTTGAAGTGAAACGACTACATCGAACCCATACTGCATCTACTGCAAGGAAATTTTGGTAAACGTGTCCTGCCAGAAAATATTTCTCGTCTGAATCCATCTTACATTTTTACAAATCTACCATTCGTCCTTGAATTGAATACTGCTGCCATATCTGGTCTGGTGCCCCTGCTATTCATCACGAGGTTCTTGACAAAATCCAAAGATGGATCTGTAATTCAATCGATCCTGACTAGGCATCTCGACATCAGTCACTTTCTCACCGACGTGACGTGGCTACCCTCAGTCTTTTCTACAAATATTATCATGGCGACTGCCCTGACGATATTTTTTTCCTTGATGCCACGACTAAATGATTTTAAGCGTGCTACTAGATTAACCGCCAGTTTATTGTTGAAATATCTAAATGCAGCCGCTCCTTCACCAACAGTTTATTTTCTCGCACTTACCGCCTGTGGAACTCGCTTCAATTTACTTGCTTCCTTGATAGCGACAATCTTCAAAAATGTAAATGCAACGTCAATCGCCATCTTCTTGAAGGTTCCAATAGACTCATGGAAGGGATTCCTGATAGTCCATCCCTTAAAGAAATACAAAACAGTGTACTCATGGGGACAGCTCATAGATTACGAAGAGTTTTATCTTCGTAAAATGTACGTGATGATTGTTTTTGTTTTGTTTATTTTTTTTAAGTGGAAAATATCTTGATACCTGTTCTGACCTCAAAGGTGAGGTTGCGACCCGGACGGAAATGTGTATACAGCAGAAATCAAAGGAAATAATAATAATAATAATAATAATAATAATAATAATAATAATAATAATAATAATGAGGAAAAACTTCATAATTACAAACGGTCACAATAAACACATTAAAATAAATTAATATATCATTTTTTTATTGAATCAGTTGACATCTTTAAACAAGAAGGAAACGTTTAATAAGCACAGCCATTGCATTCTTCTTTATATTGGTGAGATTAATTCCTAAGTCAACATGATTAATTTATCGACCACCTTTTGAATACCAGGCATTTCTTGAGTCTATTTCATCCCCACAGCACCCCCTCGACAGTCCCATCGACGCCAAGGTCTTGATTTCAAACCACTTTGGGAAAGGCTATTTCAGACTTTGAAGAGAAATAGCAGAACATTACGAATAATTCCCACACAAATGGCAATAAATTATCCTAAATAAATTAGGATAAAGTAGTGAAATCAGCGTTAGATGCGCCAATGATGGGGTTTGCAGCTGGGTTCTGAGTTAAGCGCTGAATTCTTTAAAGAGAGCCAACGCCATTGCAATTGGAAGATTGGCGAAACACGATCTTTCTAATCCCATTCCTCTCATTTGTCAAACGGTAATTAGATCGAAGAAAGTGTTTCATAATATTCCAAATCCACTGATAGACCAGAAAGCCAACGAGAGACAAATATTTCTGAAAAGGAAAGCTACACAAAAAAGATCAGGAAGCAGAATAAATTTTCACTGAAAATCACATTTACATTTTTTTTTTTATCATGCAATTCAACCATGATGAAATTATTGATATACGTACATAAAGTCATTTATTTGACAACATATTTTTCAATATAATCTCCAACCTGCAAAAGAACTTGAACCAAGGCTTCTCCAGGAATCAAGGGATCAAAACTTCTACTTCTTTTAAGTCACATGTCCATACTGTACATGGCCGATTATAGCTCTCCCCAGTTTTCTATCATTTTTAGTTCGAAGCAGATTGGAAACTGGTGAGTTTTAATTAACTTATCGATTACTTTTTGACCAATTTGAATAGTTTCTTATCTTATTCTTCGCTACTCAACATCGATTAAAGGTTTAGATCGTATACAATGAACTGACCTCAATAACTTTACGAATTTAAGCTCACTACTAGATTGTAATGGTATGTTTTATGCTAACAGTTTATTTTTTCGCACTTCTAGCTTGTGGAACTCTCTTCTGGCTTCTTGCTTTCCAGTCAACTTTGATCTCCAAAAGTTTAAATACATTTTCAATCGTTATATTCTTCTTAATTCCTTTTCCTTTATTTTGCTCGCTCTTCAATAGTGTTTGGTTCCATATTCTCTATCACTCCGTAGCCCCTTGCGTCTTAGTAGCATTGTTGCCTTGTTTGTGGTGATTACAACAAAAAACAATCACTTTCAAAATGAGGATAGAACCAATAAAATATAGAAAAGTGCCAACCAAAATAGAATGAAAACATTTATTTTTATTCGAAAATGATTGACAATAGAAATTCGGGCAAGGTGAGTAAGGGGGGGTGATTTGATGTAAAACGAACCAGAATTGAGGGTTTTTTCCTCTGAGTCTTAAATTGTCGGTGAAAGCAGGAAATTCACTTGACCTGTTTCATCTTGTACCTCTTAACTCGGTCAGTGATCGCTGTTTCGGCGGCTTTCAGTTTTATTTTCGAACCTTTCCGAGAATTCCATTCTCATTGTTCTTATAATGGTTTCCCTGGTATTAACGCAATATCCTTTATAGAAAATAAACGTTGGAAACAACTTTAATTTATTAACAACTTTAAAAAGTCCAACATTTAAGATACTGTTATCCCCCAGGTATAATATGCCATCATCCATAATACACACCCCTTAAATTTATACTGAAAGTGTGGAAAATATTTCTACTCACGCATAATACGCACTCCTTGTTTGTTAATCAATCCCTATAAATTGAACCTCTCTAATCTCATTACGACCAGCGTTTCCTACTCTATTTAAAAAATTGTTTTAAACATAGAATGATACTATATTTAGTTTTATGATAACTGATTTTTAGGGTATTGGGTTGAAGATTTGACTTAATTTACTATTGTTAGGAAAGTGTTTGTTAATAAAATTTAAAAATTTGTGTCACAATTTGGTACGGACTCATTTGTTCAAGGGAGGTGTATACCAAATTGTTTTCCTTCCTCTATTCATCTTTCAAGAATAACAATAATTTTCCCTATATTTAATTTCGGAAGATCTGTAGCCGCTGTCAGTAAGAATTTTCTTATAAACAATTTTGTATTTATCGGATATTTTTTGGGTAGAAGAGTGCTGGTTGTTACGACAACAATTCACAGCAATATTTACTCTCTCCTATTTCGACCTTTCCTCTTCCACCCTTCACACTTGGGAGACTTGGAAATGCTGTGCCTAAACCCTTGTCCGTTGCTGTCGATTTAGATATTTCGGGTCGAGCCCTCACCATAACACCTCAAAAATCCTTCACCAAAAAGCTATCAACAAACACTGTTGTCTTACTCTGTCATCCTCTTGCCTTTCCTCTGTTTTCTTTACCCTGATATGTTCCCTCTAAAAATATTTCCCTTTCTTTTTTTTTCCAAACAAATAGCAAAAAACGAAGTGACATTCCACAAGCGGCCTTCTTACAAACAGAATTGTTCATAGACGTTTTTGGTTCTCACCAATTGAGGTGTAACTAAATACACCGAAACAAGGTTTCATCTTTGTAGTGAGTAAAGTGTTTTTGTCTATATGAAAAAAATTATAAATAATTATTGCTCTACTATCGGTATTGAGCCATCTTTTGAGTTAATGCTGTGAACGTTAGAATTTATATATTATTTCGTTCTCATTACATTCGGATATATATATATATATATATATATATATATATATATATATATATATATATATATATATATATATATTGTTATGGGACCTTACGCATAATAACATAATGGGCTATTCCATACGTAATAAATACTGCGCCTCAAGAGGAAGTAGGGAGTTCAGTCTGAAGTCTGGAGTAAAGTCCGTCAGGAATCAGGCAGTCGTGTCAGAGGCAGTCAGGAACAGATTCGCATTCAGACAATTAATACTAAACCTGATTGTTCATACTAACCCTTTTCTACCTCTCTGTATATATTCCTGTTTGCAATATATCTGTGTTATTCCATATCCGTATTCGAGTACTTCTTTATTGGTTCTACCTTGGGCCATCAACGTGGTACAAGAACCGGACCATAACATATATAATATTTGATAATTAGTAGGTATCATTCCAAAGAAGATATAAACCAAAAGAGAGCTCAATGTAAGAACAGAGCAAATATATTAATGAAAGCTGAGTCCTTTGTAAAATTTTTGGGTCTGAAGAGATGGGACCTGATCCCGTGAAATAAATTATTATCAATAGATTTCATAGGACTCCGCTTTCATTATATATATATATATATATATATATATATATATATATATATATATATATATATATATATATGAAGATAAAAGTACTAATTATTTATTATTTAAGCATTTACACAAATACGGACAAAGATTTCTTTCTTTCGGTTTTGATGTAATGAAACCCAGAAAGGCGAAAGGTCATTCTCAGACAGATTGCTTCGCTCTATGATAGGTCATCAGTGTGGCTTCAAGCGGGGAATCGAAACCCGACCTATAGATCAAAAGTTGAATTTTTGCGTATTTATTTTTCATAAACACGCCTGTGACCTAGAGAACTCAGTCGGTTGAAAGAGTCTTGCATTATTAGCAGTAATAGTCAGTGTTTACAAATTCGCGTTTTTCCCTACAGTGCTCGACCCAATTATTTTCTTTTCGGGAGCTAATATATATATATATATATATATATATATATATATATATATATATATATATATATATAAACAAATATATGGATATAGATCCGACAGTATGAAGAAAAATATACGGAAAAAAACAAACAAAAATCCTAATATGCAATTATTCTGTTTTAATGTTAATATAATGTCAACGTCGGCCGTTTCCATCTAGTAGACCATCTTCAGGACATATTCATAAAACATAATTAACATTAGACTATAACAACTGAAATTTTTCAAGATCAGCGTTCCGTTTCACAATATGATCACGTCGGTGTCACGTGGGCGATGTTGTGAAAGCGTATTCCTAAAATAGAGTATTTTGAATGAAAAATGAAAAGAATTTTATTTTCATCTAAAACTTATATGTACGTTTGTCGAGCATTAATCTTGCTAGAAAAGGGGAAATATTAAAGAAGCCGGGTCTAGTATTCGCCGTGCGTGAGATAGATATTATGCCTGCCTCATAAATCCATTTAAGATTTTTTATTATGAATATATTTTAAAATCTTCACAGAATCAAAATCGAAATTATGGTCAGATTTAGTTGTGTGTACACCTAAAGCATTGTTGAAATTACCGAGGCGAATATCTCGTTTATGTTCGAAAACACGAGATTTTACGGACCTACATGTTTCACCGACATATGAGGCAGGCATAATATCTATCTCACGCACGTTGAATACTAGACCATCGCCCACGTGAGGTCGACGTGATCATATTAAAACGGAACGCTGATCTTGAAAAATTTCAGTTGTCTGTTTTGATTAGTCTTACTCTTATGTCTATCGTCTTTTCATGTTGAATTAAATATAGTCTAATGTTAATTATGTTTTATAAATATGTCCTGAAGATGGACTACTAGACCGAAATGCCCGACGTTGACATTATATTAACATTAAAAAAGCATAATTGCATATTAGGATTTTGTTTGTTTTTTCCGTATATTTTTCTTCATATATATATATATATATATATATATATATATATATATATATATATATTGTTTGCTTCGTATTATTTCTATCTGTTCTTTTTTCTTTCTTTCTCGTCTTATTGTCCATTGAGAATATTGTCACATACGCTTAACCATGACCAGGTATTCTACAGGTTATGAGCTTAGTACGCGTCCCCTCTTTGATACTTTCAGATTGTTTTTAATATTTAAATGTGCGTCTTCAGTGCCGGCGAGAAAGTTCTTAATTTATGAAAGTCTTTAATTGTATTTTTTTAATACTTACAGATTAGCTCTGCAAATATAATCCGTATTTATTATTTTTGTAAAATCCAATATATTCTCCGAGATCTCAAAATTTAAGCAGAATAAACATTTACTTTTAATTTACTCATTGAAAAAGAAGAAAAACAATTGAGATTTTCTGGCTCCAGACCGGCTTCTTTATTTCGCCATTTTTTTGGTGACAGCAATCAGTAAAAAAAAAAGATGTCTTCAAAATGAATAGCTAGAATTATTCAGCGAAAATAAATCAAAAACAAATTAGATAAAGAAATTAGAACGTGAAAAGGGTAAGCGTTCCATTTATGGAACGGTGAAGATTGTCTAGAAATAGAAAGTTTCCATTAAAACAATTGATTTTGTTATTCTTTCGTATTTTGAAGAATTGTCTTCTTATATATAAAAAAAGAAAAGCTTGCAGCGGAAACTGATTAATACAGTCGTATCTTCATCGCCATCCCATCCCCGCTTACATGACGGCCGAGTTGATTAAAGAAATCGCTTGAGAGATATTCACACGAGCAGAACCATGAACCAAGCACATATAATAATAATAATAATAATAATAATAATAATAATAATAATAATAATAATAATAATGGTTGCTACCCTCAAGGGTGTTCAGTTAATCCATTCACGGGCCCTGCTGAGGCACATTTTGAGTTTAACCAACACTCAGGGAGTCAGCCTGTGGTGGTCACTACAGCAGTGGCAGAGTATTGGAGTAACGAGAGATTTTTTAAGGTAATTGGAAAAAAAAGGAAAGCTATTCAAATGGAGAGAGACAGTTGACATTTCTAGGACATAGCGAGTCTAACAGCACGCGCGCGCACACACACACACATACGCACACACATTGAGAATAAATGAAAATTATATATTAGCGCAGAGAACACTCCCTGTCTCCTATCAGAATTGCTGATACTCAACTCCATGAGAGCATCTCTCTGCGCCTGCTTGGTCTCACGCTTTCCACTGGCCCGAGGTGGAAAAAAAAACTACATTGAATCAATAGTTTCATCTACAGCAAGGAAATCTGGTCCTCTGTGTCGCGCCAGAAGGTTTTTCTCGCTTGAGTCCATCTTTCAAATCTACAAATCAACTATTCGTCCTTGTATTGCTTATACTGTTGCTGTATATAATCTGGTACCCTGGCTGTTCATCTCGAGGTTCTCGACAAAATCCAGAGACGGATATGCAATGTGATAGGTCCTGATCTGGCATCTCGTCTATAGTTACTTTCTCACAGACGTTATGTAGCTTCCCTCTGTCTTTTCTACAAACATTTTCATGGCAACTGCTCTGACTAACTAATTTGACTGGTACCCCAACTGCATGAATTTAATCGTGCTAATAGTTTGACATCTCGTCCCACCCTTTCACAGTTAAATGTAACCGCCTCTTCTACTCCAACGACTACTCTTCTCGCACTTCCCGGCAGTGAAACTCCCTTCCTCCTACTAGCTTATCTGATAGTTATAATCTTCAAATATCCAAATGTAATGTCTATCGATATCTGATGTGTCTATCCTGATCCCTGACTTTCTCTATATCTTTTCCAGAAACACGCCTCTTAATCTTGCTCTCACTCTCTGTAACACTTTGCGTGTTAGTGGCACTCCCGCTTCGCTTGGGGTGAAATGCTATATATACATACATACATACATACATACATACATACATACATATATATATATATATATATATATATATATATATATATATATACCAGTAAGATTAATCTTTGAACCCTTGTATTTTAAAAATGATATCTTACTCCTATTCTCCGAGGTATTTATAACACTATCGAACGATACTTTGAGCAAATAAGAATTTGTAATTACTCTCCAAGCTTGACAGAAGAATCGTGAGGAAATCGATCATAAATGAAAATAATATGTTTATTATTAATTAATCATAGCCAATGATCAGAAGCTTATGAAAGATTGAAATAAGGTTCAAATATATATATTTATTATTCCAGGATCATTTTCCAACATTCCAGGTGATCTTTTTCATTTCATTTTCAAGCTCTTTTTCTACTGCTCTTTGGACCTGTCTTAACTGAAACTCCATTCATTGCCAAACCTCTTATGGACTGAGTTTAATCTTTTCTAATTGATCTCTTCAGCTCTAAGTTGAGCCCTCTTCCTGTGCGACCTCTCGATCTAGTTCTCCTCTCGACTGTTTCTACTTTTTTTGAATTTATTCACCGTTCTCTTGATGCTTCTTCAATGGACTTTGAAGATGGAAGCCAGTGTATGAATGTTGATACCATTACTGAAGGTCCTAAATGATCTTTTTCTTCTCGCTGTACTCAATTGGGAAGACGCAGTGGGGCTAATACAAAACGATTTTACGCTGTTCTATCTGAATAACTCAAAGAGTTTTTCCGTGATTCTTACGACAATGATAGCTAAGTGTCTTATCTAAAAACGTAGAAAAAAAGAATTCTATCAGTTTAGTGCTTTTTTAGATATTAAATATTTTGTGGGTATACAATTTTGTTGTAATACGATTTGGACAATTTTCCCGTCACTCCTGGTATATACAAGGGTTGGACAAAATAATGGAAACATCTGGATATTTATTTTAATATGGTGTAGTGATTACAGCTTCGGTAGTAATTATAGCTTGAATTTTACGACGTATGGACTCATACAAGTTTTTCCAGAGGAATTTTTGTCCATTCTCTTCAGTGATAATGCTGAAGGGTATCGACTCCTTAATTGTTTTTCTAAAATGCTCCAAAAGTTTTCAATAATATTGACATCCGTGGACTGTGGTGGCCAGATAAGATAGTCTAGTTCCCTAGAATGTTCTTCGTGCCACTCGGACATAATTTTAGCTGCATAAGTTGGTGTATTATCATCCTGAAAGATTGCATTTCCCTCCGGAAAGATTTCAGCGAACATAGGATGAATTTGGTCTGATAGAATTTTTAAATACTCTTGACTTTTAATCTTGCCATGAAGGGATACCATTGGGCCGGTAGATTTCGAAGATATAGCCAACCGCATACATAGATCATCACAGAGCCTCCTCCATGTTTCACAGTTGGAAGAAGACAATCTGGATCAAATGTTTCTTTAGGCTGTCTCCACACGTATACTCGACCAAATGTCGGAAATAAGGTAAAGGATAACACGCCCGAGAAAATAACATTCTTCCATTGTTTTAGGGACCAGTTTTGTAGGTTTCTACTCCACTTTAAACGCTTTGAAATATTGCTTTTGTGAAAGGAGTGGTTTTCTAATTGCAGCCCTCCCATGAAATCCTGTTTTATGCAGCTCCATTCTTAAAGTTTTTGAGGTAACAGGATTCTCGAGATGGTCATTAAGTTCTGTTGTAATTTTCCGAGCTGTATTCTTGTGATTCTTCCTAAAAAATCCGCGTCAGAGTCCGACGGTCCATATCAGACAACTTACGCTTTCTTCCAGAGTTTTGCTTCAGTGAGGAAGTTTTTCCTTCTTTCTCAAATGCTATCATTAATTTCGAGACTGTACTCCTTGCTACATCATAATAATTCAGCGGCAGCAAAAACAATTTCTCTCGTTTAAAGTCTGATATATTTGCAATTTTAATGAATTATGATTACTTTCCTCTGATGAAATCTGTAAACTAACAACAACAACAACAATTTTAGTAAAATAAGACAAGAAAAAATAATAAATAAAAATATACAGGGTGGTGCAAAAGTAGGTGGACAGTAAATAATTACATTAATTTTGAGATTACAAATACATACATTTATATTTACTAACACAATTATTACAATGACAATTAAATTTTATTGTGAACAATAATACAAAAGCAATTAAATTTTATTTTGAACAATTATAAAAAAGCCCTTAAATTTTATTGTGAACAATAATATAAAAGCCCTTAAATTTTATCAACGTAGGTGCTCAGACTGTTTTCCATTACAATTTACACAGCTTTGAAGTCTACCTCTAACGCTTCGACAAACTTTTTTGCACAAGTCTTTTTGGGTATTCATTTCTTCAAATTTTTAAAATCACCGACACTTCTTGGTTTTCGACTATAAACGTTGTCCTTGAGTACCCCCCCCCCAAAAAAAAAAGAAGAAATAGATTGGGGTCAAGTCTGGTGAACGTGCCGGCCAATGAATTGAACCTCTTCGGCCAATCAATTGGACCTCTTCGGCCAATCAATTGGACCTCTTCGGTCGATCCATTTCTCAGGAAATGTTTCAAGATAGTTGTAATAATAAAACCAATACTTAAACTTATTTCTACATACAGTTCACCTACTTTTCGACCACCCTGTATAAAAATAACAAACGTTTCATGGTTTTATAGGAGTTCCAAAATGATGTTATTAAGATTCTAGATGTTTCCATTATTTTGTCCTATCACTGTATATTTCAAAAACTCTAACGAATATTATTTTCGCCATCTCTTCTTGATTCTTCAATGATATTTTCAGTCAACCATATTTTTCTCTCAGATAGTTCCACCGAAATACTGAATTCAATAAGTGTAGTTTACTTTTAGATTCATGTAGCCAATCAAAATAACTAAAGTGAAAATGTGCGTTTTGGTTGGTAAGAGTGAGAGAATGAGAAGGGGGCTAAAAATGTTAGTCTGCGTTAACGTTCTAAAATAAATCGTTAATTGACAACCGAAGCGATCTTTCGATGGCGTAACATGAAAAAAAAAAGTTCAGACGTTCCGCGCTTGTCAGAACCTACATATAATAAGAGAAAGGTGACAACAAAATCTGATAGGTTGATTGCGAAGCGTCTCGAAGCATCCACTCATCAAACACCGAAATAATTTTCATGACATTCGACGTTCGAAAAATAGTGTGCCTCGAAGTGAGAAGAAGTGAAAATAAAACATATTAAACTTCTGAGAAATGTGTTTTAAATGAAACTTCAAAAAAGACTTGACATCAACAACACGCATACACGACATTGACAGGTATATATATATATATATATATATATATATATATATATATATATATATATATATGTAGTTACTTTTGGTATACTCATTTTGGATTTTTTTTTCTTTCGACTCTGAGCTTGGATTCTGGAGGATTGTTTTCTCCTCAATTTCATGTTCTTAGGTCTTTCTTTTTATATCCCTTATTTTCCCTTGGGCATTGGTTTGTTCAATTACAAGCCAAAATACCTAACCTTTTCCCAAACGAATATAACTATTTATATTGTATTATATATATATATATATATATATATATATATATATATATATATATTAGGTTGGTGCAAAAATAATGACGTAATAATGTCGTTTTTTGACATTAAAAATACGTCAAAAAACGACATTACTACGTCATTATTTTTGCACCAACCAAATATATATATATATATATAGGTTCGTGAGCGTGCGTGTGAGCTACGATAGCTATTGTCAAAATCATACATGTGTACGTACACAGTGTGTGAAAGAGTTAGTGACTTTGAAAGCGTCAAGCTGTGATTCGCACGCATTCATATATAAAGAAAAAAGAAAGTCTTTTCCCAAATACTTGCAGCAGATTTATGAAATAAATATCAACACAAATGCAAACATATGTAAGTATGTAATTGATGGGCCTTAATGTGATTCGTTCTTTCTCTATCTCATATCATACATACTTTAATCTCTCTATCTATCTATCATTTTACATGTCTACCTATCGAAGTCTAATTATATATATATATATATACACACATATATATATATATATATATATATATATATATATATATATATATATATATATATATATATATATATATAAGTATTATATATTACTGTTCATAGCTATCTATCTATATCAATCTGTTCATATCTATGTATTTATCTATCTCAGTATAATTTTATGTATATACATATATATATATTATATGCAAATACATATATATATGTATGTACATATATATATATATATATATATATATATACATATATATAAAGTCAATGAAATCTGATATATATATATATATATATTTATATGTACTGCAGCCTGGGCTATATATATATATATATATATATATATATATATATATATATATATATATATATATATATATATGTACTGGTGCCTGGGCTATATATATATATATATATATATATATATATATATATATATATATGTGTGTGTGTGTGTGTGTGTGTGTGTACTCGGCTCTCCCGTCGAATTCGACGTATGAGGGTCCAGCAGATGAGTTACTAGGAACCGACAGCCCAGCCAGACTCCAGCACATATGATTTGATTATAGTGGTGAAGGTTTTGTGCAGAACCAATCACATTTTTTGAAGGGTCGAATACAGACACCTGTTGGCGCACTACGTACCAGAAGGTCCCCAAACAAACCGCTGCAGGTCTTGAATTCAGATTTGTCCTTCTCGGAGACCAAATACCAATCAAATCTATAGAACCCAGTCTGTCCTGCTATTTACCCATAGATGGAGGGAGAAGAGGATTCATAATTTTCCCAAGGTTAATAGTACGTAAGTGAATGTAATGAATTCGATTGGAATTCGAACTCGGCTCTCCGAATCCAAGCCGCTCTATATTACCCCATATACTTCTGTGTGTGTGTGTATATATATATATATATATATATATATATATATATATATATATATATATATATTCAAGGATACCCGTCCAATAGAGCAGCTAGCCATTCCCTGTTGCAGACTATAGCTCAGGCACATTCATGTTTCTTCAACATCCACAGTGCCAACTAGTGTTTAATAATGCAACTATGGCCGAGTAGCTAGAACGTTCGTTTTCTGACCATGAGGGTTCGAATCTTACCATGGTCGGTTTATCAGGAAGGAGACTTCCTAATGGTATTGCACTAGAGGGGTCGTTCTCAGGGTGTGGCACCTTTGGAAAATCTTTGAAAATCATACCACGGGTTGGCCCAAGCCTTGTGAGTGAAATCGAGCAGACAGAACACTTGTGACCGTTGATAGCTGTGCTAGCACGAAGTCACAAGTCATCGTGACCGAGGGTTTTAGTGTGTTGTTGTTCAAATTATTGATCATTCTAGATAACACGCTCTCTCCCAGAAACTGTAACATATCTGTGTAAATTTTGGAATAGTTAAAGAGAAAAAATAAACACATAAAACGAGTTATATGCATCTAAATTTAATTATATTTTGGAAGACAGGTCATTAAAGGAATTGTCACTTTTCATACCTACATATAATCGTACAGTCATACGTACCCACACACACATTAATATATATATATATATATATATATATATATATATATATATATATATTAATGTCAGTGTGTGTGTATGTGCGTGTGAGAGAGGGAGATATTATAGTTGTTCCATCAAAAGAAATGTGTATATTTTAAAGAGAAAAGAGCAAAGGGTTTTGGTTATAATGTGGATTTTTTTTATATATTCTACTTTATATTTTTGCTACACGAGTTTTGGCTCTTGTCACCTTCACCAGGCGGAAAATTTTTATTTCGTCATATTATTTAAAGGAATTAATTTCTATCATATGAAAAACTCGTGTAGCAAAAATATAGAAAATTAAGTATAATATATATATATATATATATATATATATATATATATATATATATATATATATATATATATCTTCTTTTCTCTTTGAAATATATATACATCGATATACATGTTCCGTTTTTGTCCTTTCCACAATACTCCTCATTATCAATCTTCTCTTTCACTTTTAGCCCCTATAAACCCTGCCGCATTCTAGTGATATTACCGCCCTACTTGATGTGAACATATAAAAAAAGATTTTATAAAAATGGCGCGACCCTATATAAATCGACTTCGTTTGCCACAATATGTAATAATCATTGCAAGTAACTTGCAGCTTTTAAGAGCCATTGCGGTTTTCCCGTTGTACCAAAATCAGTGATCAAAATTGTTAACGATCGTAGCGACATGGTATTCTGTTATTTGTTTTTCAGCAAACGGCCAGGATTATTGTGTCCTATCCAAACCAACGACCACCAGCAACGACCAGCGAACACCAACAGCAGTCACCATCAGCCACCAGCGACCAACAGCTATCATCAACGACCAGCGATCATCAACGATCACCTGCGATCACCAGCGACCAGCAAAGATCACCAATGACCAACTGACTCACGCCGACCACGTCTTCTACCAATCCACTTGGTGATTCATGTTTCACTCCATGCTGCCCATCATCTCGCGAATCATCGTTGTTTCAACTTCCTATCCTCAGTTAAGACAGTCTGCAGCTCATCACGCCGACTCTTTATCCGTCTTTGCTATTGTCCTTCGACACCTTCCAAGCTGTTTCGACTTCCTCTTCTGGTAACCAACACCCGCTTTAGGCTACTACTTGGGCTAGCTAGTACCAACCCAACTGTCTATCAAACTCTGGCACCACTCAAGCTGCTCCTATCATCATCGATTACACTGGGCAACAAATAAACAAAACAAAAAATAATAATTTTTTAAAAATTATCTATATTTTTCCAAAAGATGTAGGACAATTTTTCATCGCTGAATCCGAAAATGACACACGTTTCTCTCAATCTGGTCATGTTTTTGTGCTCTATTAAGTTTTTAAAAATCTGATTTTATGACTAAATCGATTACATTTTTGTGACATTATCAATTGAATTCTGTTAATATTTCTCATAGAAAATAAGTGTTTGAGCGAAAAACACAATTTATTAATTAAATGTTACAAACATCGAAACAATAAATTGAATAGTATGCATTGATAGATGTAAATACATGTAAATTTCATGTTACATCATCATTGTTCAAAATTTAGGGCTTAAAATTCCATTTATTGAAACCCTTAGAATGATCAGCCGCAGAGGTGTCTCTCTTCAAAGTCCAACAGTAATAGAGCTATCAAGACTGCATCCCAGCGTCCCTGATACCGAGTCTCTACCTCTTTCCTCTCCTGGTGGAATCTCTCCCTCTGTCTGTTCTCGCTGATCCCAAATTCTCAGAAAACCGATATGTGAGAATAAATAATGTATTTTGAGGCTCATGTTGCCTCTGATGTTTCTGAAAGCAGTCAGCATATTGATGACAAGTACCGCGGAGTTTCTGGCCTTGTTGTTGCCACGAAAGTTCTTCACAACCAGAACGAAAGCCTTCCATGCTTCCAGTTCCACTTCCTACATTGAGTTTATATCGCTCACTGGGGTAAACTGTTCTAGTTCCACTTACCATGTTTAATGGATGGTTCAGTTCGACATTCCAACCAACTGAAGAAGGCCGGAGCGTACAACGGCCGAAACGTTGTGATAGATATGGCGACAAAGATGATGACAATAGCCCGAATAATGTAAATAGGGTTACTCGGTGTGGAAGAGTTAGATTATATATAGATTAAATGTTTGAAGATTAAAGTTGGCTGTAAAGCATGGAGCTGGAAGGGACTTCTAAAAACTTGAAATGTAAGAAAAAACAAAAAACAAAAACATGTTGGCATAGAATTTACGGTCTCTTGGTTCTAAATTTTGTTATTTTTCATTAATTTCACCCAAAGCAAGGCGAGAATGCCACTAAGACGCAGGGAGTTACAGAGAGTGAAAATGAGAGAAAAGATTGAATATAGGGAGGAATGAGGAAAGGCCAAAATGTGAACGGGATTCAAGAATACAGAACATGGCGATTGACGTTGTATTTACATTTTTAAGACTGTAGTTATCATGGATTTGAAATAAGGTATGTTTGATTAATATTTTAGGATATTATTATTTGGTCAATGTGCAGTTTTAAGTAGCGTAACTGTAGCTGAAACATTTGCAATGAGGTTTCGATGCAGAGCTTTGTCAGCATCAGGATCTCGACGGTGGCAATGTTACTGGCGCTCTACAGGAAGCAGACTCACACAGAGTGCTGGCGACGCCGAGGAAAATCAAATGAACATTGTATGTAGATTCCTTATACTGGTCACCAGAGTGGGGTCTGCGCCAAGAAACCTGGCATTCCCGCTGTTTCTGTTGTTTACGAGCCCACATGTAAGGCGCTTGCCTATATCCGAGTGTTTGTGGTTGTCGAGTCTCGTGCCTTTCTTTACAATGTCATATTGAAAGCTTTCATATTATTAGTGCTCTCAATACATATGAAAGGAAAGTTAGCTTTTAATATTTACTGGATGCAAATAAACATTAGTGTAATTGGAAGACTTCAATTTACGGTCCGCTCAAACCGATTTATCATTGGTTTATCCTAAATACTCACAAACAAATACAGACACACATACTTTCTCTCTCTCCCCTCTCTCTCTTTCTCTCTCTCTCTCTCTCTCCCACTCTCTCTCTCTCTCTCTATATATATATATATATATATATTCTAATGTATTTTTATTTATTAGTCCAACAGATGCAGGAGAGCACATAATTTCTTTTCAAAAGATTCTTCGAATATTCAGGCCGGGAGACCGGTAAAATAAATAAATATATTGACTAATAAATAAATGAAGTGTCTACTCGAATATGAGTATCCTCTGAAATAACGGTTAAAGTGATATATATATATATATATATATATATATATATATATATATATATATATATATATATATATATATATATATATATATATATATATATATATATATATATATATATATATATATATATATATATATATATATATATATATATATATATATATATATATATATATATATATATATATATATATATATATATATATATATATATATATATATATATATATATATATATCTGGCGTAAATGACGGTTCCGTATAGGATGCAGGTTCGAATCCTGTCAAAGAACGAATATTTTCTATGAAAATTTCTCGGACATTAAGGCCGGTAAATGTTATTTAATACTGTTTATTATAAACAGAGCATTTACTTAAATACTTGTATCTATAAAAAGAACGTTAAACACAAAAATGTCTTTAATAAATAAATTGTCGGACTTTGTCCATTTCGTAATATATATATATATATATATATATATATATATATATATATATATATATATATATATATATATATATATATATATATATATATATATATATATATATATATATACATGTATGTATATATGTATATACACTCAATGGGTGTAACCACAAAATTGTCCAAATCGTGTAACAGCAAGATTTTACCAATTGTTAGATTATGTTTTGAACGGTTGTGTCTTAGAAATGATTAAAGATATCTCACTGGAATTCTCTGAGTCCTTTATAACACTATTGGACTCTACTTTGAGCAATAAGAATGTATAATTACTCTCCAAGCTAAACAGAAGAATCGTGATGAAATCGATCATAAACGAAGATGACATGTTCAATATTAATTAATCATGGCTATGGATCAGAAGCTTATGATGGATTGGGATAATTTTAAAGGAATAATATATTTATGATTCCCGGATTATATTCCATTTTCTTCAAAATAATCTTCACCCTCTCTAACCTTCTCAATTTCTGTCCTGAATTAATAAGCTTCATCACAGGTTTCACGCACGATTTTATATTCGAGTCTTTATTTCACTGCCGTTTGGCTGAAACTTCATTCTCAAATGCCAAAAGACTTATGGATTGGGTTGTATCTTTTCTAATTCATCTCTTTATCTCTTAAGTGAAATGATGATACTTCTTCCTGTTGTGACCTCCCGATCCAGTTTTGCTCTCTACTGTTCCCTCTTTTTTAAACTTACTCACCTTTCTCGTGATGGTTCTTGAATGGTCTTTGAAGATGGAAGCCAGATTATAAATGTTACTACCAGTATGGAAGGCCGGAATGATCATGTCCTTTCACCAGACATAGTGGCGCGGACACAAAAAGAATTTTAACCTGTTCTTTTTCTATCTGAATAACTGAAAGGCTTTTCAGTGTACTTACGTCAAATCGTATCAAAACGTCTTATCCTAAAATCTGAAAAAATTAATTAGTGTAATGGTTTTTAGATTAAACCTTTTTTTTGATAGACAGTTATGGTGTAATACTATTTGGACAATTTTGCTGTTACGCCCGTTATATATATATATATATATATATATATATATATGTTTGTGTGTGTGTGTGTGTGTATGTGTGTGTGTGTATGTGTGTGTAAAAATATATAGAAAATAGGAAAGAACTCGTTAGGTAAATAACCCAAATTACTTTAGTATTTTTGTTATTATTTTAAAAAAAATAGTGCTCGATACAAACGTAGAGCATAAATATAATTCTTTATTTAAAAATATGATTCCAACGCTAGATAAGAGTTCTCATGTTTCAAAACAAGAGCCGAAAACTTCAATATAATTATTTGAATTAAATTGAATTAAAGTACTAAGCTCTGTTCCATCTTCAAGCGAAAAAAAAATTTCGCTTGAAGATGGAACAGAGCTTAGTACTTTAATTCAATTTAATTCAAATAATTATATTGAAGTTTTCGGCTCTTGTTTTGAAACATGAGAACTTTTATCTAGCGTTGGAATCATATTTTTAAATAAATAATTATATATATATATATATATATACATATATATATATATATATATATATATATATATATATATATATATATATATATATGTTATAGCACTTCAGGATACATGTTCGATTCATTAGTTTAAACTATTACAATGAAGCCTTAAATTGCTCTGTTTTTCTTTAATATATATATATATATATATATATATATATATATATATATATATATATATAAATAAGTTACTACTACAAAAATGAAATTTTGTTTCGATGCCAAATCAGACATCTCATCTGGTTTTAAAAAAGTCGTTTATATCTTTGATCTCCCGATAAAATGTCTGAATTTATCATCGAAACAAAATTGCATTTCTGTAGTTATAACTTAAATGTTGAAATATTATGAAATACATATATATGTATATATATATATATATATATGTATTTGTTTATACGTTATTTTTATGAGACAAATATTTAATAAATGCCCTGTTTATAATAAAAAGTATTAGCAACATTTACGATCCTGAATGACCGAGAAATCTCAAAGAAAATTTGTCCTCTGACTGGAAACGAACATGTAGCCTAAAGTGCTATACCATTTGTCGTTCAAAACCAGTAATTTAACCTTGCTAACCAGACGCTTCCTCTGTAGCTAAATGGTATAGCACATCAGGCTATATAGTTTAGGTTTGATTTATTTTGTTTAACGGCATATCAACCTCAATGGGTTATTTAATGCCGACAAAATTTTTAGGATAGAGTCGTATGAATAGAATATATATTCTTTGGTTTAGATTGGTTTGGTTTATTTTGTTTTACGGTATATCAAACTCAGTGGGTTATTTAATGCTGACAAAATTTTTAGGATAGAATCGTATGAATAGAATATGTATTCTTTGGTTTAGATTGGTTTCGTTTATTCTGTTCTACGGCACACCAACCTCAATAGGCCACCCAGTGCCGACAAAATTTTTGTTGCTGGTAATATTTTGTTTTGTCAAAAATCTGTTTCTGGTAATATATGTCTTTCAAAATTTTATTGCTGGTAATAATTTTTTTTTAAAGTATTGCTGGTTAACTATTTGCCCATAGCTGGGACCGTAACAGGTGCTACCACCTCGTGTCAGGGTGGACCTGGGATCACCAGCAATTTAGAAGTGGTTCCACGCTCCTCAAAACCTCCTAATCACAGGCCTTGCTGTTGGACGTAGTTTAACGTCTTATCTATGAAGCAGGCTATATTTAAGCGCAAGACCAGATGTATGAAGAACAAAGGGAGGATTGAACTCACAATGAATGTATAGATTTTAACCTACCCAACCTCTACGACATTCCCCAAGAGTTGCTCAGATTCCCACGACAAAATATCTTGGACCTAGGAAAGATAGCGCTGTTTTATGGCAATTTTATCAAATTAGGATTGTCTCTGGGATCCAAGGTTGACAGGTGTATTGGGCGCCCTTCCAGTCGAACAGGATGATGTCGATGTTTAGTTTTTCGAGGTCTCTTTAAGCCAAACCTTTTAGATGCCAAAAGAATTATATCCCCTTGATGCATGCGTACGTATTTTGTTTTGCAACCGAGTTCGATTGCCTGGTCAAAAGCAAGAGAAGTCATTTGATCCGTTAAAAAAAAAAGAAAAATAGAAATAAATGAAGCGTTTCGGTAGCTTAAATGGAACTTTCTATGTTAGAAGCAGTCTTTCATAGCAAAGAAGAGGAAAAAAGATTATGGCATTTCAAATTATACATATATTTATTATTGTTGTCTTCTGTTACTAATTTAACTCTCTTGCAGCCAAACTTTTTCCTGCCATATGATTGAACCACTGTACGTAGATTTTCTTTTCATCAAACATTTGTTTCTCAACAGAGTTCAATTACTGTGTTTAGAAGCACGAAAAGCTTTTTTTCCGTAAAAAAAAAACACAAAATAAAACATGAAAGAATTACTGTTGCTGGTCAACGTAAATGTAACCTTCTACACTCATGGCTAGAAAGCAAGATATCTTAGCTAAAGAGTTGAGTAAAAGACAAAAAAAAATGATTAACAGATTTTAATTTTTAAAACCTTTTTTCTTTCCTTCTGGTACTAATTTAAAACTATCCTCTCACTTATGTTTGTTCTTTAACGGCATACCAACTCTTTATGGGTCATTTAATGCCGAAATTTTATTTTTCTTGTAGGCATTGATAATTTTTTTTTTTTTCAAACGATATATTGCTGGGATTTTTTAAAATTTTGTTTTATGTTACTATGATAATGTTTCTGAAGCAGTGTTAGTTTTGTTAGCTCTCGTCTCTGTCCCCTCATTGCCTAATACCCCTGTAGTTCCTTGGAGAGCAATCAGTTAGGTGACCCCACCCAATCTCAACCTACCCTCACTGTCCATTACAACATTAGCACTGCTCAGTTACTACTTGCCAATTGAGTCTAGATCTGTACTCATTTTATTCTCAGTATTACTCAGCCAGTTATATGCCATGAATGATACATGATTAAGCGATCGTGTACCTTTCGATACATGACTGACAAAGCAGAGTTTTTCCTGCAGTAGTTTGCCATTTCTTTCTGGGGTAACCAGTTGCCATCCAAGGCTATAGAACCCAGTCTGTCCTGTTATTTATTCATAGCTGGGGACGGGGGAAGAGAAGACTATTCATACCTTTCCTAAGGTTTCCATTACTCTACTGTGCTTCAATGGAATAATGTATAGCGACTCGGACTGACAAGCCGAGTTCGACTTCGAGTCGAATCCATTACGTGCTGATACCCTTAGGAAAGGGTATGAATCCTCTTCTTCTCACCCACCTCGCAGCTATATCAATGCATGGACGAACGGTAGACTTATAAATATGTAATGTAGATTCAAGCGAGAAAATTTATTAGCATGACACATCAACTGACAATATGTGTCAAGCTAATCAATTAACCCCAGTCTAGATTTAAAAAGATTAATTGATTATTTGTAAAGTGGGTGTGGGGAGATAATTAATAACAAAAAGTCAGACGTAAATCAAGCTCATGTTTATCACCGGGACGAAAGGGAATAAAAAAAAAATGATGTTTATGGCATAAATATAAATGTTATGATTATAAGAAAACTATTATTTTTATAGTTATGTGCCATGCGTGATACACGCTTGGGCGATCATGTATCTTTCGATACATGACTGACGAAGCAGATTTTTTTCCTGAAGTAGGTTACCATTTCTTTCTGCGGTAGACAAGTTGCCATCCAATCCTATAGAACATGGTATGTCCTGCTATTTACTCATAGCTGTGAGGAGAAGAAGAGGATTTCTTACCTTTCGCAAGGGTCAGTCAGTTATGTGCCATGCGTGATACAGGCTTAGCCGATAATCTATCTTTAGATATATGACTGACGAGGCAGTTTTTTTTCCTGCAGTAGGTTACCATTTCTTTCTGTGGTAGACCAATCGCACTGGAGAAGAAGATTCATACCTTTTCCAAGGGTATTAGCACGTAAGTGAATGTAATGGATTCGACTGGAATTTGAACTCGGCTCTCCGATTACTCAATCCGTGCCGCTATCGATTACTCAACCGTCCATTCCTCCATGCATTAAATATTGCTGTCACATCTGGCTTGGGGCTTCTGTTATGTATTTAGAGATACTTGATTAAATACAAGAATTAATCTGCAATGTTATTGGTCCTGACCAGGCATCTAGGCTTCAGGTACTTTCCCTGTGCATTTTTCCTTAAATATTTTCTGGTGAGTTTTCCTCTTCGGTGCCTCGTCTTCAATTTAAGCATAGTATTAGATTGGCGGCAAGGATTAAAACCATTCTATAGCTGAAATCGCTAGATTTAACCGCAAGTTCTATGTTAAAAGTTTCTTTTCTTGTACTTCTCGCTTGTAGGAGTCTTTTCCAGTTGCTTGCTTTCCAGCGAATTTTGATCTTCAAAAATTTAAAGACAGTGTCAATTGTTATCTTCTGTCTTCTTAACTCCACTTATATTGTTCTCTCTCCTTAATAATGTTTTATTATTCTATCACACCAATAACCCAATGCATCTTAGTGACTTTATTGCCTTCGTTTAGATGAAATGATTAAATTTAATATAATACTTATTTAATTTCCTCTTCTCCACTCGTACTTATATGGTCACACATAATTCACTACAGCTATTTACTTATTCTTTCCGCCCCAAAGAGAAAGCCTACTGCTTTGAGTTCTCGGCCACGCTCTCATATATTAACCCTCTACCTTAAGTATCCCTTGTGCCTTGTAATGG